>BQMB01000274.1:0-526375 GCA_027943415.1 Closterium sp. NIES-67
AACCCTAAACCCTAAACCCTAAACCCTAACCCTAAAACCCTAAACCCTAAACCCTAAACCCTAAACCCTAAACCCTAAACCTAAACCCTAAACCCTAAACCCTAAACCCTAAACCCTAAACCCTAACCTAAACCTAAACCCTAAACCTAAACCCTAAACCCTAAACCCTAAACCCTAACCCTAAACCCTAAACCCTAAACCTAAACCCTAAACCCTAAACCCTAACCCTAAACCCTAAACCCTAAACCCTAAACCCTAAACCCTAAACCCTAAACCCTAAACCCTAAACCCTAAACCCTAAACCCTAAACCCTAAACCCTAAACCCTAAACCCTAAACCCTAAACCCTAAACCCTAAACCCTAAACCTAAACCCTAAACCCTAAACCCTAAAACCCTAAACCCTAAACCCTAAACCCTAAACCCTAAACCCTAAACCCTAAACCCTAAACCCTAAACCCTAAACCCTAAACCCTAAACCCTAAACCCTAAACCCTAAACCCTAAACCCTAAACCCTAAACCCTAAACCCTAAACCCTAAACCCTAAACCCTAAACCTAAACCCTAAACCCTAAACCCTAAACCCTAAACCCTAAACCCTAAACCCTAAACCCTAAACCCTAAACCCTAAACCCTAAACCCTAAAACCCTAAACCCTAAACCCTAAACCCTAAACCCTAAACCCTAAACCCTAAACCCTAAACCCTAAACCCTAAACCCTAAAACCCTAAACCCTAAACCCTAAACCCTAAACCCTAAACCCTAAACCTAAACCCTAAACCCTAAACCCTAAACCCTAAACCCTAAACCCTAAACCCTAAACCCTAAACCCTAAACCCTAAACCCTAAACCCTAAACCCTAAACCCTAAACCCTAAACCCTAAACCCTAAACCCTAAACCCTAAACCCTAAACCCTAAACCTAAACCCTAAACCCTAAACCCTAAACCCTAAACCCTAAACCCTAAACCCTAAACCCTAAACCCTAAACCCTAAACCCTAAACCCTAAACCCTAAACCCTAAACCCTAAACCCTAAACCCTAAACCCTAAACCCTAAACCCTAAACCCTAAACCCTAAACCCTAAACCCTAAACCCTAAACCCTAAACCCTAAACCCTAAACCCTAAACCCTAAACCCTAAACCCTAAACCCTAAACCCTAAACCCTACTTTGAGAAGTTGTGCACTTGACCCATACTATACCAAAGCCTAACCATGCTGAGACCTGGATTCTATATCATGAACAAAAGCTCCTATGCCCCATATTCTTGGGTTTCCAAAAGGGCCTTCGACTCGTGAGCATGACCATCGAATTGTAGGATCAGTTTCCAAGTGGGCAAGAAGATATTACTTTGAGAAGTTTTGCACTTGACCTGTACTCGACCAGAGCCTAGGCATGCTGAGACCTGGATTCTATATCGTAAAAAAAAGCTCCTATGCCCCATATTCCTGGGTTCCTAGAAGGGCCTTCGACTCGTGAGCAAGCCCATCGAAATGTAGGACCTAATTCAAAGTGGGCAAGGAGATATTACTTCTAGAAGTTTTGCACTTCACCCATGCTAGACCAAAGCCTTACCATGCTGAGACCTGGATTCTATTTATAAAAAAAAAGAAAAGCTCATAAGTCCCATAATCTTGGGTTCTCAAAACAGCGTTCGACTCGTGAGCATGGCTATCGAATTGTAGGACCTGAGGGCGTGGCAAACCATGCGCACGCCACTCTCAGGGGGTGGCAAAACACTATCACGCCACTCTGGGGGGTGGCAAACCACTCGCACCCCACTCGTGGGGGTGGCTAACAACTCGCACGCCACTTTGGTGGGTGGTAAACCACTCGCACGCCGCTCTTCTAGGGGGTGGCAAACCACTCGCACGCCATTTTCGAGGGGTGGAAAACCACTCGCACGCCACTCTGGGAGGTGGCAAACAACTCGCACGCCACTTTTGAGGGGTGGCAAACCACTCGCACGCCACTCGGTGGGGTGGCAAACCACTCCCAAGCCACTCTGGGGGGTGGCAAACCATTCGCACGCCACTCTCGGGGGGTGGCAAACCACTCACACGCCACTCTCAGGGGGTGGCAAACCACTCGCACGCCACTCTCAGGGGGTGGCAAACCACTCGCATGCCACTCTGGGGGGTGGCAAACCAGTTGCACGCCACTCGGAGGGGTGGCAAACCACTTGCAAGCCTCTCAGAGGGGTGGCAAACCATTCGCATGCCACTCTCGGAGGGTGGCAAACCACTCCAACGCCATTCTCGGGGGTTGGCAAACCTCTCGCACGCCACTCTGGGGGGTGGCAAACCACTCGCACGCCACTTTGGGGGGTGGCAAACCACTCCCAAGCAACTCTTGGGGGTGACAAAACATTTGCATGCCACTATCAGGGGGTGGCAAACCACTCGCACGCCACTCAGGGGGGTGGCAAACCACTCGCACGCCAATAGGGGGGGTGGCAAACCACTTGCATGCCAACCTCGGTGGGTGGCAAACCACTCGCACGCCACTCTCAGGGGGTGGCAAACCAATCGCATGCCACTCTGGGGGGTGGCAAACCACTCGCACGCCAGTCAGGGGGGTGGGAAACCACTCGCACGCCACTCACATGGGGTGGCAAACCACTCGCACACCACTCGAGGGGGTGGCAAACCACTCCCAAGCCACTCTGGGGGGTGGCAAACCATTCGCACGCCACTCTTGAGGGGTGGCAAACCACTCACACGCCACTCTGAGGAGTGGCAAACCACTCGCAGCCCACTCGTGGGGGTGGCAAACAACTCGCACGCCACTTTGGTGGGTGGCAAACCACTCGCACGCCACTCTTCTGGGGGGTGGCAAACCACTCGCACGCCACTCTTTGGGGGTGGAAAACCACTCGCATGCCACTCTCGGGGGGTGGCAAACTACTCGCACGCCACTCTAGAGGGGTGGCAAACCTCTCACACGCCACTCGGGGGGGTAGCAAACCACTCGCATGCCACTTCAGGGGTGGAAAACAAACCGCACGCCACTCGAGGGGGTGGCAAACCACTCCCGAGCCACTCTGGAGGGTGGCAAACCATTTGCACGCTACTCTCGGGGGGTGAAAAACCACTCGCACGTCACACTGCAAGGGGCAAACCACTCGCACGTCACACTGCGGGGTGGCAAACTATTCGCATGCCACTCTTGGAGGGTGGCAAACCACTCGCACGCCAATCTTGGAGGGTGGCAAACCACTCGAACACCACTCGGGGGGATGGCAAACCACTCGCACGCCACTCTCAGTGGGTGGCAAACGAGTTGCACGACACTCTAGGGGGTGGCAAACCACTCCCAACCCTCTCTAAGGGGTGTCAAACCATTCGCACGCCACTCTCGGAGGGTGGCAAACCACTCCCACGCCACTCTCGGAGGTTGGCAAACCACTCGCATGCCACTCTGGGGAGTGGAAATCCACTCGCGCGCCACTCTGGTGGGTGGCAAACCACTCCCAAGCCACTCTGGGGGGTGGCAAACCATTCGCATGCCACTATCAGGCGGTGGCAAACAACTCGCACGCCACTTTGGTGGGTAGCAAACCACTCGCATGCCACTCTTCTGGGGGGTGGCAACCCACTCGCACGCCAATCTGGGGGCTGGCAAACCTCTCGCATCCCACCCTCGGGGGGTGGCAAACCACTCGCACGCCACTCTCAGGGGGTGGCAAACCACTTGCATGCCACTCTGGGGGGTGGCAAACCAATCGCATGCCAATCGGGAGGATGGGAAACCATTCGCACGCCACTCTTGGGGGGTGGCAAACCACTCGCACACCACTCGGGGGGGTGGCAAACCACTCGCAACCCACTAATGGGGGTGGCAAACAACTCGCATGCCACTTTGGTGGGTGGCAAACCGCTCGCATGCCACTCTTCTGGGGGGTGGCAAACCACTCGCACGCCACTCTTGGGAGGTGGCAAACCACTCGCACGCTATTCTCAGGGGGTGGCAAACCACTCGCATGCCACTCTCGGGGGGTGGCAAACCACTCGCACACCACTTTGAGGGGTGGCAAACCTCTTGCACGCCACTCAGGGGGGTGGCAAACAAATCGCACGCCACTCGGGGGGGTGGCAAACCACTCCCAAGCCATTCTGGAGGGTGGCAAATCATTCGCACGCCACTCTCAGGGGGTGAAAAACCATTCGCACGTCACATTGCTGGGTGGCAAACAACTTGCTCGCCAATCTTGGAGGGTGGCAAACCACTCAAATGCCACTCGGGGGGATGGCAAACCATTCGCACGCCACTCTCGGTGGGTGGCAAACCAGTTGCACGCCACTTGGGGGGGGTGTTAAACCACTCCCAAGCCTCTCTGAGGGGTGGCAAACCATTCGCACGGCACTCTCGGAGGGTGGCAAACCACTCCCACGCCACTCTTGGGGGTTTACACAACACTCGCATGCCACTCTGGGGAGTGGCAAACCCCTCGCACGCCACTCTAGGGGGTGGCAAACCACTCCCAAGCCACTCTGGGTGGTGGCAAAACATTCGCAAACCACTCTCAGGGGGTGGCAAACCACTCGCGCGCCACTCTCGGGGGGTGGCAAACCACTTGTACGCCACTCTAGGGGGTGGCAAACCACTCGCACGCCAATCGGGGGGGTGGCAAACCACTCCCATGCCACCCTCGGGGGGTGGCAAACCACTCGCACGCAACTCTCAGGGGGGAGCAAACCACTCGCATGCCACTCTGGGGGTTGGCAAACCACTCGCATGCCAATCATGGGGGTGGGAAACCACTCGCACGCCACTCTCGGGGGGGGTGGCAAACCACTCGCACACCACTCGGGGGGGTGGCAAACCACTCCCAAGCCACTCTAGGGGGTGGCAAACCATTCGCACGCCACTCTCGGGGGGTGGCAAACCACTCACACGCCACTCTGGGGGTTGGCAAACCACTTGCACCCCACTCGTGGGGGTGGCAAACAACTCGCACGCCACTTTGATGGGTGGCAAACCAATCGCACGCTACTCTTCTGGGGGGTGGCAAACCACTCGCACGCCACTTTCGAGGGGTGGAAAACCACTCGCACGCCACTCTGGGAGGTGGTAAACAACTCGCACGCCACTTTTGAGGGGTGGCAAACCACTCGCACACCACTCGGTGGGGTGGCACACCACTCCCAAGCCACTCTGGGGGTTGACAAACCACTTGCACACCACTGTCAGGGGGCGGCAAACCACTCGCACGCCACTCTCGGGGCATGGCAAACCACTCGCAAGCCACTCTGGGGGGTGGCAACCCTCTCGCACGCCACTCGGGAGGGTGGCAAACCACTCGCACACCACTTGGGGGGTGGCAAATTACTCGCACGCCACTCGAGGGGGTGCCAAACCACTCCCAAGCCACTCTAAGGGGTGGCAAACCATTCGCACGCCACTCTCGGGGGGTGGAAAACCACTCGCACGTCACACTGCGGGGTGGCAAACCACTTGCACGTCACACTTCGGGGTGGCAAACAACTCGCACATCACACTGCGGGGTGGCAAAACACTCGCACGCCACTCTTGGAGGGTGGCAAACAACTTGCACGCCAACCTTGGAGGGTGGCAAACTACTCGCACACCACTCGGGGGGGTGTCAAACCACTGGCACGCCACTTTCAGTCGGTGGCAAACCAGTCGCACGCCACTTTCAGTGGTTGGCAAACCAGTCGCACGCCACTCGCGGGGGTGGGAAACCACTCCCAAGCCTCTCTGAGGGGTGGCAAACCATTCGCACGCCAGTCTCGCAGTGTGGCAAACCACTCCCACGCCACTTTGGGGGGTGGCAAACCTCTCGCACGCCACTTTGGGGGGTGGAAAACCTCTCGCACGCAACTCTTGGAGGGTGGCAAACCACTCGCACGTCACACTGCGGGATGGCAAACCACTCGCACGTCACACTGCGGGGTGGCAAACTATTCGCACACCACTCTTGGAGGGTGGCAAACCACTCGGACGCCAATCTTAGAGGGTGGCAAACCGCTCGAATGCCACTTGGGGGGATGGCAAACCACTCGCACGCCACTCTCGGTAGGTGGCAAAGGAGTCGCACGCCACTCGTGGGGGTGGCAAACCACTCCCAAGCCTTTCTGAGGGGTGGCAAACCATTTGCACGCCACTCTAGGGGGTGGCAAACCACTCGCAAGCCAATCGGTGTGATGGCAAACCACTCCCACGCCACTCTTGGTGGGTGGCAAACCTGTCGCACGCCACTTGGGGGGGGTGGCAAAACACTCCCAAGCCTCTCTGAGGGGTGGCAAACCATTCGCACGCCAGTCTCGGAGGGTGGCAAACCACTCCCACGCCACTCTCGGAGGGTGGCAAACCACTCCCACGCCACTCTCGGGGTTTACAAACCACTCGCATGCAACTCTGGGGAGTGGCAAACCCCTCGCACGCCACTCTGGGGGGTGGCAAACCACTCGCATGCCACTATCAGAGGGTGGCAAACCACTCGCACGCCACTCTCGGGGGGTGGCAAACCACTCGCACGCCACTCTAGGGGGTGGCAAACCACTCGCACGCCAATCGGGGGGGTGGCAAACCACTCGCATGCCACTCTCGAGGGGTGGCAAACCACTCGCACACCACAGTCAGGGGGTGGCAAAAAACTCGCATGCCACTCTAGGGGGTGGCAAACCACTCGCACGCCAATCAGGGGGGTGGGAAACCACTCGCACGACACTCTCGGGGGGGTGGCAAACCACTCGCACACCACTCGGGGGGGTGGCAAACCACTCCCAAGCCACTCTGGGGGGTGGCAAACCATTCGCATGCCACTTTCAGAGGGGGGAAAACCACTCGCACTCCACTCTCAGGGGGTTGCAAACCACTCGCACTCCACTCTAGGGGTGGCAAACCACTCGTACGCCACTCGAGGAGGTTGAAAATCACTCGCACGCCACTTTCGGGGGGTGGCAAACAACTCGCGCGCCACTCTTGGGGGGTGGCAAACCACTTGCACGCCACTGTCAGGGGGCGGCAAACCACTTGCACGCCATTCTCGGGGCGTGGCAAACCACTCCCACGCCACTCTGGGGGGTGGCAACCCTCTCGCATGCCACTCGGGGGGGTGGCAAACCACTCGCACGCCACTTGGGGGGTGGCAAATTACTCGCACGCCACTCGAGGGGGTGGCAAACCAATCCCAAGCCACTCTGCGGGGTGGTAAACCATTCGCACGTCACACTGTGGGGTGGCAAACCACTCGCACTTAACTCGCTCGCCAATCTTGGAGGGTGGCAAACTACTCGCACGCCACTCGGGGGGGTGGCAAACCACTCGCACGCCACTTTCGGTGGGTGGCAAACCGGTCGCACGCCACTCGCACAACACTCTGGGGGGTGGCAAACCACTCCCAAGCCACTCTGGGGGGTGGCAAACCACTACCAAGCCTCTCTGAGAGATGGCAAACCATTCGCACGCCAGTGTCGGAGGGTGGGAAACCACTCGCACGCCACACTCGGGGGTTGGCCAACCACTCGCATGCCACTTTGGGGAGTGGCAAACCACTCGCACGCCACTCTGGGGGGTGGCAAACCACTCCCTAGCCACTTTGGGGGGTGGCAAACCATTCGCATGCCACTATCTGGGGGTGGCAAACCACTCGCGCACCACTCTCGAGGGGTGGCAAACAACTCACACGCCACTCTAGGGGGTGGCAAACCACTCGCACGCCAATCGGGGGGGTGGAAAAACCCCTAGCATGCCACCCTCGAGGGGTGGCAAATCACTCACACGCCACTCTCAGCAGGTGGCAAACCACTCGCATGCCACTCTGGGGGGTGGCAAACCACTCGCACGCCAATCTTAGGGGGGTGGCAAACCACTCGCACACCACTCGGGGTGGTGGCAAATCACTCCCAAGCCACTCTGGGGCGTGGCAAACCACTCGCAAGCCACTCTGGGGGGTGGCAACCCTCTTGCACGCCACTCGGGAGGCTGGCAAACCACTCGCACACCACTTGGGGGGTGGCAAATTACTCGCACGCCACTCGAGGGGGTGCCAAACCACTCCCATGCCACTCTGAGGGGTGGCAAACCATTCGCACGCCACTCTCGGGGGGTGGAAAACCACTCGCACGTCACACTGCGGGGTGGCAAACCACTTGCACGTCACACTTCGGGGTGGCAAACAACTCGCACATCACACTGAGGGGTGGCAATACACTCGCACGCCACTCTTGGAGGGTGGCAAACAACTTGCACGCCAACCTTGGAGGGTGGCAAACTACTCGCACACCACTCGGGGGGGTGGCAAACCACTGGCACGCCACTTTCAGTTGGTGGCAAACCAGTCGCACGCCACTTTCAGTGGTTGGCAAACCAGTCGCACGCCACTCGCGGGGGTGGGAAACCACTCCCAAGCCTCTCTGAGGGGTGGCAAACCATTCGCACGCCAGTCTCGCAGTGTGGCAAACCACTCCCACGCCACTTTGGGGGGTGGCAAACCTCTCGCACGCCACTTTGGGGGGTGGCAAACCTCTCGCACGCAACTCTTGGAGGGTGGCAAACCACTCGCACGTCACACTGCGGGATGGCAAACCACTCGCACGTCACACTGCGGGGTGGCAAACTATTCGCACACCACTCTTGGAGGGTGGCAAACCACTCGGACGCCAATCTTAGAGGGTGGCAAACCGCTCGAATGCCACTTGGGGGGATGGCAAACCACTCGCACGCCACTCTCGGTAGGTGGCAAAGGAGTCGCACGCCACTCGTGGGGGTGGCAAACCACTCCCAAGCCTTTCTGAGGGGTGGCAAACCATTTGCACGCCACTCTAGGGGGTGGCAAACCACTCGCAAGCCAATCGGTGTGATGGCAAACCACTCCCACGCCACTCTTGGTGGGTGGCAAACCTGTCGCACGCCACTTGGGGGGGGTGGCAAAACACTCCCAAGCCTCTCTGAGGGGTGGCAAACCATTCGCACGCCAGTCTCGGAGGGTGGCAAACCACTCCCACGCCACTCTCGGAGGGTGGCAAACCACTCCCACGCCACTCTCGGGGTTTACAAACCACTCGCATGCAACTCTGGGGAGTGGCAAACCCCTCGCACGCCACTCTGGGGGGTGGCAAACCACTCGCATGCCACTATCAGAGGGTGGCAAACCACTCGCACGCCACTCTCAGGGGGTGGCAAACCACTCGCACGCCACTCTAGGGGGTGGCAAACCACTCGCACGCCAATCGGGGGGGTGGCAAACCACTCGCATGCCACTCTCGAGGGGTGGCAAACCACTCGCACACCACAGTCAGGGGGTGGCAAAAAACTCGCATGCCACTCTAGGGGGTGGCAAACCACTCGCACGCCAATCAGGGGGGTGGGAAACCACTCGCACGACACTCTCGGGGGGGTGGCAAACCACTCGCACACCACTCGGGGGGGTGGCAAACCACTCCCAAGCCACTCTGGGGGGTGGCAAACCATTCGCATGCCACTTTCAGAGGGGGGAAAACCACTCGCACTCCACTCTCAGGGGGTTGCAAACCACTCGCACTCCACTCTAGGGGTGGCAAACCACTCGCACGCCACTCGAGGAGGTTGAAAATCACTCGCACGCCACTTTCGGGGGTGGCAAACAACTCGCGCGCCACTCTTGGGGGGTGGCAAACCACTTGCACGCCACTGTCAGGGGGCGGCAAACCACTTGCACGCCATTCTCGGGGCGTGGCAAACCACTCCCACGCCACTCTGGGGGGTGGCAACCCTCTCGCATGCCACTCGGGGGGGTGGCAAACCACTCGCACGCCACTTGGGGGGTGGCAAATTACTCGCACGCCACTCGAGGGGGTGGCAAACCAATCCCAAGCCACTCTGCGGGGTGGTAAACCATTCGCACGTCACACTGTGGGGTGGCAAACCACTCGCACTTAACTCGCTCGCCAATCTTGGAGGGTGGCAAACTACTCGCACGCCACTCGGGGGGGTGGCAAACCACTCGCACGCCACTTTCGGTGGGTGGCAAACCGGTCGCACGCCACTCGCACAACACTCTGGGGGGTGGCAAACCACTCCCAAGCCACTCTGGGGGGTGGCAAACCACTACCAAGCCTCTCTGAGAGATGGCAAACCATTCGCACGCCAGTGTCGGAGGGTGGGAAACCACTCGCACGCCACACTCGGGGGTTGGCCAACCACTCGCATGCCACTTTGGGGAGTGGCAAACCACTCGCACGCCACTCTGGGGGGTGGCAAACCACTCCCTAGCCACTTTGGGGGGTGGCAAACCATTCGCATGCCACTATCTGGGGGTGGCAAACCACTCGCGCACCACTCTCGAGGGGTGGCAAACAACTCACACGCCACTCTAGGGGGTGGCAAACCACTCGCACGCCAATCGGGGGGGTGGAAAAAACCCTAGCATGCCACCCTCGAGGGGTGGCAAATCACTCACACGCCACTCTCAGCAGGTGGCAAACCACTCGCATGCCACTCTGGGGGGTGGCAAACCACTCGCACGCCAATCTTAGGGGGGTGGCAAACCACTCGCACACCACTCGGGGTGGTGGCAAATCACTCCCAAGCCACTCTGGGGCGTGGCAAACCACTCGCAAGCCACTCTGGGGGGTGGCAACCCTCTTGCACGCCACTCGGGAGGCTGGCAAACCACTCGCACTCCACTTGGGGGGTGGCAAATTACTCGCACGCCACTCGAGGGGGTGCCAAACCACTCCCATGCCACTCTGAGGGGTGGCAAACCATTCGCACGCCACTCTCGGGGGGTGGAAAACCACTCGCACGTCACACTGCGGGGTGGCAAACCACTTGCACGTCACACTTCGGGGTGGCAAACAACTCGCACATCACACTGCGGGGTGGCAATACACTCGCACGCCACTCTTGGAGGGTGGCAAACAACTTGCACGCCAACCTTGGAGGGTGGCAAACTACTCGCACACCACTCGGGGGGGTGGCAAACCACTGGCACGCCACTTTCAGTCGGTGGCAAACCAGTCGCACGCCACTTTCAGTGGTTGGCAAACCAGTCGCACGCCACTCGCGGGGGTGGGAAACCACTCCCAAGCCTCTCTGAGGGGTGGCAAACCATTCGCACGCCAGTCTCGCAGTGTGGCAAACCACTCCCACGCCACTTTGGGGGGTGGCAAACCTCTCGCACGCCACTTTGGGGGGTGGCAAACCTCTCGCACGCAACTCTTGGAGGGTGGCAAACCACTCGCACGTCACACTGCGGGATGGCAAACCACTCGCACGTCACACTGCGGGGTGGCAAACTATTCGCACACCACTCTTGGAGGGTGGCAAACCACTCGGACGCCAATCTTAGAGGGTGGCAAACCACTCGAATGCCACTTGGGGGGATGGCAAACCACTCGCACGCCACTCTCGGTAGGTGGCAAAGGAAACGCACGCCACTCGTGGGGGTGGCAAACCACTCCCAAGCCTTTCTGAGGGGTGGCAAACCATTCGCACGCCACTATGGGGAGGTGGCAAACTATTCGCACGCCACTTTTGGAGGGTGGCAAACCGCTCGCACGCCAATCTTGGAGGGTGGCAAACCACTCGCACGCCACTCTCAGGGGGTGGCAAACCATTCGCATGCCACTCTGGGGGGTGGCAAACGACTCGCACGCCAATCAGGGGGGTGCAAAACCACTCGCACGCCACCCTCGGGGGGTGGCAAACCACTCGCACACCAATCGGGGGGGTTGCAAACCACTCCCAAGCCACTCTGCGGGGTGGCAAACCATTCGCACGCCACTCTCGGGGGGTGGCAAACTATTCGCACGCCACTCTTGTAGGGTGGTAAACCACTCGCACGCCAAACTTGGAGGGTGGCAAACCACTCGAACGCCACTCGGGGGGATGGCAAACCACTCGCATGCCACATTCGGTGGGTGGCAAACGAGTCGCACGCAACTCGGTTGGGTGGAAAACAACTCCCAAGCCTCTCTGGGGGTGTGGCAAAACATTTGCACGCCAATCTCGGAGGGTGGCAAACCACTCTCAAGCCACTCTCGAGGGTTGGCAAACCACCCGCATGCCACTCTTGGGAGTGGCAAACCACTTGCCGCCACTCTGGGGGGTGGCAAACCAGTCCCAAGCGACTTTGGGGGGTGGCAAACCATTCCCATGCTACTATCAAGGGGTGGCAAACCACTCACACGCCACTCTCGGGGGGTGGCAAACCACTCGCACGCCACTCTAGGGGGTGGCAAACCACTCGCACGCCAATCGGTGTGATGGCAAACCACTCGCACGCCACTCTCGGTGGGTGGCAAACCTGTCGCACGCCACTTGGGGGGGGTGGCAAACCACTCCCAAGCCTCTCTGAGAGGTGGCAAACCATTCGCACGCCAGTCTCGGAGGGTGGCAAACCACTCCCACGCCACTCTCGGAGGGTGGCAAACCACTCCCACGCCACTCTCGGGGTTTACAAACCACTCGCATGCAACTCTGGGGAGTGGCAAACCCCTCGCACGCCACTCTGGGGGGTGGCAAACCACTGGCATGCGACTATCAGGGCTTAGCTTAGCTTCGTGTTCGCCTTGCTTAGCCTCGCTTCGATTAGCTTCTCTTAGCTTTGCTTAGCTTTGCTTCGCTTAGCTACGCTTAGCTTCGCTTGGCTTAGCTTTGCTTCGCTTAGCTTCATTTCGCTTAGCTTTGCTTCGCTAAAATTCGCTTCGCTTCGCTTTGCTTTGCTTAGCTTTGCTTAGCTTCGCTTAGCTTCGCTTCGCTTCACTCAGCTTCGCTTCGCTTCGCTTTGCTTCGCTTAGCTTTGCTTCCCTTTGCTTTGCTTCTCTTAGCTTCGCTTCTCTTCGATTCGCTTCTCTTTGCTTCTCTTCGCTACGCTTCGCATAGCTTCGCTTGCTTCGCTTCCCTTAGCTTCGCTTCACTTTGCTTTGCTTCGATTAGCTTCGCTTAGCTTCTCTTCGCTTCTCTTCGCTTCGCTTCGCTTAGCTTCGCTTCACTTCCCTTAGCTTCGCTTAGCTTTGCCTTGCTTCGCTTAGCTTCGCTTTGCTTTGCTTCGCTTCTCTTAGCTTCGCTTAGCTTCGCTTCGCTTCGCTTCTCTTCGCTTCGCTTCGCTTTGCTTTGCTTAGCTTTGCTTAGCTTCACTTCGCTTAGATTCGCTTAGCTTCAGTTCGTTTAGCTTCGCTTCGCTTAAATTTGCTTCGCTTAGCGTCGCTTAGCTTCGCCTCGCTTTGCTTAGCTTCGCTTAGATTCGCTTCGCTTTGCTTTGCTTAGCTTTGCTTCGCTTCGCTTAGCTTCGCTTAGCTTCGCTTAGCTCCGCTTAGCTTCGCTTCGCATATCTTCGCTGCGCCTCGCATAGCATCGCTTAGCTACGCTTCGCTTCGCTTCGCTTCGCTTCACTTCGCTTAGCCTCGCTTTGCTTCCCTAGGTTCGCTTAGTATCGCTTTGCATCTCTTAGCTTCGCTTAGCTTCGCTTCGCTTAGCTTCGCTTCGCTTCGCCTAGCTTCGCTTCGCTTCGCCTAGCTTCTCTTCGCATTGTTTAGCTTCGCTTCGTTTTGCTTAGCTTCGCTTCGCTTTGCTTAGCTTTGCTTCGCTTCGATTAGCTTTGCTTAGCTTCTTGTTCGCATCTCTTAGCTTCGCTTCGCTTCGCTTCGCTTCGCTTCGCTTTGCTTCGATTAGCTTCGCTTCGCTTTGCTTAGCTTCGTTTTCGCTTCGCTTAGCTTCTCTTCACTTTGCTTCGCTAAGCTTCCCTTAGCTTCATGTTCGCTTCGCTTAGCTTCGCTTCGCATCGCTTCGCCTCGCTTCGCTTCGATTAGCTTTGCTTCGCTTCGCTTTGCTTCGCTTAGCTTCGTGTTCGCTTCGCTTCACTTAGCTTCGCTTAGCTTCTCTTAGCTTCGCTTCGCTTAGCTTCTCTTAGCTTCGATTCGCTTCGCTTAGCTTCGCTTAGCTTTGCTTTGCGTCGCTTAGCTTTGCTTAGCTTCGCTTCACTTCTCTTCGCTTCTCTTCGCTTCGGTTCCCTTAGCTTCGCTTCGCTTCCCTGAGCTTCGCTTAGCTTCGCATAGCTTCGCTTTGCTTCTATTCGCTACTCTTCGCTTCGCTTTGCTTCGCTTCGCTTAGCTTCGCTTAGCTTCGCTTTACTTCGCTTAGCTTCGCTTCGCTTAGCTTTGCTTCGCTTTGCTTCACTTAGCTTCGCTTTGCTTCACGTAGCTTCGCTTAGATTTGCCTCGCTTAGCTTCGCTTTGCTTCGCGTAGCTTCGCGTAGCTTCGCTTCGCGTCGCATATCTTCGTTTCGCTTCTCTAAGCTTAGCTTAGCTTCGCTTCGCTTCTCTTCGCTTCTCTTCGCTTCGCTTCGCTTCGCTTCGCTTCGCTTAGCTTCCCTTAGCTTCATGTTCGCTTCGCTTAGGTTTGCTTCGCTTCGCTTCGATAAGCTTCGCTTCGCATAGCTTTGCTTCGCTTTGCTTAGCTTCGCTTTGCATCGCTTAGCTTTGCTTCGCTTCGCTTCGCTTCGCTTTGCTTCGCTTTGCTTCGTTTCGCTTCGCTTCTATTAGCTTCGCTTAGCTTCGCTTCTCTTCGCTTCTCTTCGCTTCGCTTCGCTTTGCTTCGCTTAGCCTCGCTTTGCTTCCCTAGGTTCACTTAGTATCGCTTTGCATCTCTTAGCTTCGCTTAGCTTCGCTTCGCTTAGCTTCGCTTCGCTTCGCCTAGCTTCGCTTCGCTTCGCCTAGCGTCGCTTCGCATTGCTTAGCTTCGCTTCGTTTTGCTTAGCTTCGCTTCGCTTCGATTAGCTTTGCTTAGCTTCTTGTTCGCATCTCTTAGCTTCGCTTCGCTTCGCTTCGCTTCGCTTCGCTTCGCTTCGCTTTGCTTCGATTAGCTTCGCTTCGCATTGCTTAGCATCGTTTTTGCTTCGCTTAGCTTCTCTTCACTTTGCTTCGCTAAGCTTCCCTTAGCTTCATGTTCGCTTCGCTTAGCTTCGCTTCGCATCGCTTCGATCGCTTCGCTTCGATAAGCTTTGCTTCGCTTCGCTTTGCTTCGCTTAGCTTCGTGTTCGCTTCGCTTCACTTAGCTTCGCTTAGCTTCTCTTAGCTTCGCTTCGCTTAGCTTCTCTTAGCTTCGATTCGCTTCGCTTAGCTTCGCTTAGCTTTGCTTTGCGTCGCTTAGCTTTGCTTAGCTTCGCTTCACTTCTCTTCACTTCTCTTCGCTTCGGTTCCCTTAGCTTCGCTTCGCTTCCCTGAGCTTCGCTTAGCTTCGCATAGCTTCGCTTTGCTTCTCTTCGCTACTCTTCGCTTCGCTTCGCTTAGCTTCGCTTAGCTTCGCTTTACTTCGCTTAGCTTCGCTTCGCTTAGCTTTGCTTCGCTTTGCTTCACTTAGCTTCGCTTCGCTTCACGTAGCTTCGCTTAGATTTGCCTCGCTTAGCTTCGCTTTGCTTCGCGTAGCTTCGCGTAGCTTCACTTCGCGTCGCATATCTTCGTTTCGCTTCTCTAAGCTTAGCTTAGCTTCGCTTCGCTTCTCTTCGCTTCTCTTCGCTTCGCTTCGCTTCGCTTCGCTTTGCTTAGCTTCCCTTAGCTTCACGTTCGCTTCGCTTAGGTTTGCTTCGCTTCGCTTCCATAAGCTTTGCTTCGCATAGCTTTGCTTCGCATAGCTTCGCTTCGCTTTGCTTAGCTTCGCTTTGCATCGCTTAGCTTTGCTTCGCTTTGCTTCGCTTCGCTTCGCTTCGCTTCGCTTCGCTTTGCTTCGCTTTGCTTCGTTTCGCTTTGCTTCTACTAGCTTCGCATAGCTTCGCTTCTCTTCGCTTCGCTTCGCTTAGCCTCGCTTTGCTTCCCTAGGTTCGCTTAGTATCGCTTTGCATCTCTTAGCTTCGCTTAGCTTCGCTTCGCTTAGCTTCGCTTCGCTTCGCTTCGCTTAGCTTCGCTTCGCTTCGCCTAGCTTCGCTTCGCTTCGCCTAGCTTCGCTTCGCATTGCTTACCTTCGCTTCGTTTTGCTTAGCTTGGCTTCGCTTTGCTTAGCTTCGCTTCGCTTCGATTAGCTTTGCTTAGCTTCTTGTTCGCATCTCTTAGCTTCGCTTCGCTTCGCTTCGCTTTGCTTCGATTAGCTTCGCTTCGCATTGCTTAGCATCGTTTTCGCTTTGCTTAGCTTCTCTTCACTTTGCTTCGCTAAGCTTCCCTTAGCTTCATGTTCGCTTCGCTTAGCTTCGCTTCGCATCGCTTCGCTTCGATTAGCTTTGCTTAGCTTCTTGTTCGCATCTCTTAGCTTCGCTTCGCTTCGCTTCGCTTTGCTTCGATTAGCTTCGCTTCGCATTGCTTAGCATCGTTTTCGCTTCGCTTAGCTTCTCTTCACTTTGCTTCGCTAAGCTTCCCTTAGCTTCATGTTCGCTTCGCTTAGCTTCGCTTCGCATCGCTTCGCTTCGCTTCGCTTCGATTAGCTTTGCTTCGCTTTGCTTTGCTTCGCTTAGCTTCGTGTTCGCTTCGCTTCACTTAGCTTCGCTTAGCTTCTCTTAGCTTCGCTTCGCTTAGCTTCTCTTAGCTTCGATTCGCTTCGCTTAGCTTCACTTAGCTTTGCTTTCCGTCGCTTAGCTTTGCTTAGCTTCGCTTCACTTCTCTTCGCTTCTCTTCGCTTCGGTTCCCTTAGCTTCGCTTCGCTTCCCTGAGCTTCGCTTAGCTTCGCATAGCTTCGCTTTGCTTCTCTTCGCTACTCTTTGCTTCGCTTCGCTTAGCTTCGCTTTACTTCGCTTAGCTTCGCTTCGCTTAGCTTTGCTTCGCTTTGCTTCACTTAGCTTCGCTTCGCTTCACGTAGCTTCGCTTAGATTTGCCTCGCTTAGCTTCGCTTTGCTTCGCGTAGCTTCGCTTCGCGTCCCATATCTTTGTTTCGCTTCTCTAAGCTTAGCTTAGCTTCGCTTCGCTTCTCTTCGCTTCTCTTCGCTTCGCTTCGCTTAGCTTCCCTTATCTTCATGTTCGCTTCGCTTAGGTTTGCTTCGCTTCGCTTCAATTAGCTTCGCTTCGCATAGCTTTGCTTCGCTTTGCTTAGCTTCGCTTTGCATCGCTTAGCTTTGCTTCGCTTCGCTTCGCTTCGCTTCGCTTCGCTTCGCTTCGCTTTGCTTCGCTTTGCTTCGTTTCGCTTCGCTTCTATTAGCTTCGCTTAGCTTCGCTTCTCTTCGCTTCGCTTCGCATAGCTTCGCTTTGCTTCTCTTCGCTTCTCTTCGCTTAGCTTCACTTAGCTTCACTTAGCTTCGCTTAGCTTCGCTTCGCTTAGCTTCGCTTAGCTTCGCTTCGCTTTGCTTAGCTTCGCTTCGCTTCGCGTAGCTTCGTTTAGATTCGCTTCGCTTAGCTTCGTTTTGCTTCGCGTAGCTTCGCTTCGCATCGCATATCTTCGCTTTGCTTCTCTTAGCTTCTCTCTTAGCTTCGCTTAGCTTCGCATAGCTTCGCTTCGCTTCGCTTACAGTAGCTTTGCTTCGCTTCTCTTCGCTTCTCTTCGCTTTGCTTCGTTTCGCTTCGCTTAGCTTCGCTTCGCTTCGCTTAGCTTCGCTTCGCTTCGCTTAGCCTCGCTTTGCTTCCCTTAGCTTCGCTTTGCTTCTCTTAGCTTCGCTTAGCTTCGCTTCGCTTCTCTTTGCTTCTCTTCGCTTCGCTTTACTTCGCTTCGCTTAGCTTCGCTTCGCTTCGCTTCGCTTCGCTTAGCTTCGCTTCACTTTTGCTTAGCTACGCTTAGCTTCGCT
Organism: Closterium sp. NIES-67; assembly: GCA_027943415.1. Lineage (NCBI taxonomy): Eukaryota > Viridiplantae > Streptophyta > Zygnematophyceae > Desmidiales > Closteriaceae > Closterium > Closterium sp. NIES-67. Next base: position 17,644 of record BQMB01000274.1, read on the forward strand.
TCGCTTCGCCTAGCTTCGCTAAGCTTCGCTTCGCTTCGCCTAGCTTCGCTTAGCTTTGCTTCGCTTCACTTAGCTTCGCCTAGCTTCTTGTTCCCTTCGCTTAGCTTCGCTTCCCTTCGCTTCAATTAGCTTCGCTTCGCTTCGATTAGCTTCGCTTCGCTTCGATTAGCTTCGCTTCGCTTCGCTTAGCTTTGTGTTCGCTTCTCTTAGCTTCTCTTCACTTCGCTTCACTTTGCTTAGCTTCCCTTAGCTTCGTGTTCGCTACGCTTAGCCTCGCTTCACTTAGCTTAGCTTCGCTTCGCATAGCTTCGCTTCGCTTTGCTTAGCTTCGCTTCGCTTCGATTAGCTTCGCTTCGCTTCGCGTAAATTCATGTTCGCTTCGCTTAGCCTCGCTTCGCCTAGCTTAGCTTCGCTTAGCTTAGCTTCGCTTTGGTTTGTTTAGCTTCGCTTCGCATTTCTTCGCTTCGCCTCGCATAGCTTCGCTTCGCTTTGCTTAGCCTCGCTTCGCTTCCCTTAGCTTCTCTTAGCTTCACTTCGCATCTCTTAGCTTCGCTTAGCTTCCCTTCGCCTAGCTTCGCTTAGCTTCGCTTCGCTTTGCTTAGCTTCGCTTCGCTTCGATTAGCTTCGCTTAGCTTCTTGTTCGCTTCGCTTAGCTTCGCTTCGCTTCGCTTCGATCAGATTCGCTTAGCTTCGTGTTCGCTTCGCTTAGCTTCTCTTCACTTCGCTTCGGTAAGCTTCCTTTAGCTTCATGTTCGCTTCGCTTAGCTTCGCTTCGATTAGCTTTGCTTCGCTTCGCTTCACTTCGCTTAGCTTCGTGTTCGCTTCGCTTAGCCTCGCTTCACTTAGCTTCGCTTAGCTTCTCTTAGCTTCGCTTAGCTTTGCTTTGCTTCGCTTACGTTTGCTTAGCTTCGCATCACTTCTCTTCGCTTCTCTTCACTTCGGTTCCCTTAGCTTCGCTTCACTTCCCTTTGCTTCGCTTAGCTTCGCTTCGTTTCGCTTCACTTCTATTAGCTTCGCTTAGCTTAGCTTCGTTTCGCATAGCTTTGCTTTGCTTCTCTTTGCTTCTCTTCGCTTAGCTTCGCTTAGCTTCGCTTAGCTTCGCTTAGCTTCGCTTAGCTTCGCTTAGCTTCGCTTAGCTTCGCTTAGCTTTGCTTTGCTTAGCTTCGCTTTGATTCGCTTAGCTTCTCTTCGCTTCGCTTTGCATTGCTTCGCTAAGCTTTGCTTCGCTTTGCTTACCTTCGCTTAGCTTCGCTTCACTTTGCTTCGATTAGCTTCGATTCGCTTCGCTTAGCTTCGTGTTCGCTTCGCTGAGCTTCTCTTCACTTCGCTTCGCTTAGCTTCGCTTTGCTTCACTTAGCTTCGCTTAGCTTCTCTTCTCTTCGCTTCCCTTCGCTTCGCTTCTCTTCGCTTCTCTTCGCTTCGCCTCGCTTCGCTTAGCTTCGCTTAGCTTTGTTTAGCTTCGCTTTGCTTAGCTTCGCTTAGCTTCACTTCGCCTAGATTTGCTTAGCTTTGCTTAGCTTCGTGTACCCTTTGCTTAGCTTCGCTTCGCTTCGCTTCGCTTCGCTTCGCTTCGCTTCGCTTCGCTTCGCTTCGCTTCGCTTAGCTTCGTGTTCGCTTCACTTAGCCTCGCTTCCCTTAGTTTTTTTTAGCTTCGCATAGCTTTGCTTCGCTTCGCTTTGCTTAGCTTCGCTTTGCTTTGCTTCGCTTCGCTTAGCTTCGCTTCGCTTTGCTTCGCTTAGCTTCGTTTCGCTTTGCTTCGCTTCGCCTTGCTTCGCTTTGCATATCTTCGCTTAGCTTCGCTTAGCTTTGCTTAGCTTCGCTTCGCTTTGCTTAGCTTCGCTTCGTTTCGCTTTGCTTCGCTTCGCTTAGCTTCGCTTCGCTTCGCATAGCTTCGATTCGCTTCCCTTAGTATCGGTTCGCTTCCCTTAGCTTCGCTTCGCTTCGCTTAGCTTCGCTAAGCTTTGCAAAGCTGCGCTTAGCTTCGCTTTGCTTCACTTAGCTTCGCTTCTCTTCGCTTCGCTTCTCTTTGCTTCTCTTCGCTTCGCTTAGCTTAGCTTCGCATAGCTTCGCTTCTCTTTGCTTGTCTTCGCTTCGCTTCCCTTAGCTTCGCTTCGCTTCTCTTAGCTTCGCTTAGCTTCGCTTCGCTCCGCTTATCTTTGCTTCGTTTTCTCTTCGCTTCTATTAGCTTCGCTTAGCTTCGCTTCGCTTCGCATAGCTTCGCCTTGCTTCTCTTCGCTTATATTAGCTTCGCTTAGCTTCGCTTCGCTTCGCATAGCTTCGCCTTGCTTCTCTTCGCTTCACTTAACTTTGCATCGTTTCGCTTTGCTTCTAATACCTTCGCTTCACTTCGCATAGCTTCGCTTCACTTCTCTTCACTTCGCTTAGCTTCACTTCGCTTTGCTTAGCTTCGTTTAGCTTTGCTTTGCTTTGCTTCGCTTCGCTTCGCTTAGCTTCGCTTCGCTTCGCTTCGCTTCGCTTAGCTTCGCTTCGCTTCTCTTCGCTTCGCTTCCCTTAGCTTCGCTTCGCTTCCGTTAGCTTTGCTTTGCTTCGCTTAACTTCGCATCGTTTCGCTTTGCTTCTAATAGCTTCGCTTAGCTTCGCTTCACTTCGCATTGCTTTGCTTTGCTTCTCTTCACTTCTCATCGCTTCGTTTCGCTTAGCTTCGCTTAGCTTCGCTTCGCTTCGCTTTGCTTCACTTAGCTTCACTTCGCTTAGCTTCGCTTAGCTTCGCTTCGCTTTCCTTCGCTTCGCTTCGCGTATCTTTGCGTAGATTCGCTTCGCTAAGCTTCACTTAGATTTGCTTTGCTTCGCGTAGATTTGCTTTGCTTCGCTTCACTTCTTTTCGCTTCTCTTCGCTTTGCTTTGCTAATCTTCGCTTCGCTTCGCTTAGCCTCGCTTTGCTTCCCTTAGCTTCGCTTAGCCTCACTTCGCTTCGCTTTGCTTGGCTTAGCTTTGCTTCGCTTCACTTCTCTTCGCTTCTCTTCGCTTCTCTTCACTTCTCTTCCCTTAGCTTCGCTTAGCTTCGCTTCGCTTCGCTTCGCTTCGCTTCGCTTCGCTCCCCTTAGCTTCGCTTTGCTTAGCTTCACTTCGCTTTGCTTCCCTTAGCTTCCCTTAGCTTCCCTTAGCTTCGCTTTGCTTCGCTTCGCTTAGCTTCTTGTTTGCTTCGCTTCGCTTAGCTTCTTGTTCGCTTCGCTTAGCCTCACTTCGCTTAGCTTCGCTAAGCTTCCCTTCGCTTCGCTTACCTTCGCTTCGCTTCGCTTAGCTTCGCTTAGCTTCGCTTCGCTTCTCTTAGCTTCGCATGGCTTCGCTTAGCTTTGCTTCGCTTCTCTTCGCTTTGCTTCCCTTAGCTTCGCTTAGCTTTGCCTTGCTTCGCTTAGCTTTGCTTCGCTTCGCTTCGCTTCTCTTAGCTTCGCTTCGCTTCTCTTCGCTTCTCTTCGCTTCGCTTCGCTTAGCTTCGCTTAGCTTCGCATATATTCGCTTAGCTTTGCATCGCTTCGCTTAGCATAGCTTCGCGAAGCTTAGCTTAGCTTCGCTTAACTTTGCATTGCTTCCCTTAGCTTCGCTTCGTTTCGCTTAGCTTCGCCTCGCTTGGCTTCGCTTCGCTTCGTTTCGCTTAGCTTTGCTTCACTTCGCTTCCCTTAGCATTGGTTCACTTCCCGTAGCTTAGCTTCGCTTCGCTTAGCTTCGCTTTGCTTCGCATAACTTCGCTTAGCTTCGCTTCGATTCCCTTAGCTTCGCTTAGCTTTGCCTCGCTTTGCTTAGCTTTGCTTCGCTTCGCTTCGCTTCTTTTAGCTTCGCTTAGCTTCGCTTCGCTTCTCTTTGCTTCTTTGAGCTTCGCTTAGCTTCGTGTTCGCTTCGCTTAGCTTCGCTTCGATTAGCTTTGCTTAGCTTCATGTTCGCTTCGCTTAGCTTCTCTTCACTTCGCTTCGCTTAGCTTTGCTTCGCTTTGCTTAGCTTCGCTTAGCTTCATGTTCGCTTCACTTATCTTCGCTTCGATTAGCTTCGCTTAGCTTCCTGTTCGCTTCGCTTAGCCTCGCTTTGCTTAGCTTCGCTTCGCTTCGCTTAGCTTCACTTAGCTTCTCTTAGCTTCGCTTCGCATTGCTTAGCTTCGCCTAGCTTTGCTAAGCTTTGCTTCGCTTCGCTTTGCTAAGCTTTGCTTCGTTTCACTCTACTTCGCTTCGCTTCGCTTAGCTTCGCTTAGCTGCGCTTAGCTTCGCTTAGCTTCGCTTAGCTTCGCTTAGCTTCGCTTAGCTTCGCTTAGCTTCGCTTAGCTTCGCTTAGCTTCGCTTAGCTTCACTTAGCTGCGCTTAGCTTCGATTAGCTTGGCTTAGGTTCACTTCGCTTCGCTTAGCTTCGCTTAGCTTCGCTTAGCTTTGCTTCGCTTCGCATAGCTTCGCTTAGCTTCGCTTCGCTTTGCTTCGCTTAGACATGCTTAGCTTCGCTTCGCTTCGCTTAGCTTCGCCTCGCTTCACTTCGCTTCGCTTAGGTTCGCTTCACTTCGCTTCGCTTCACTTAGCTTCCTGTTCGCTTCGCTTAGCCTCGCTTTGCTTAGCTTCGCTTCGCTTCGCTTAGCTTCACTTAGCTTCTCTTAGCTTCGCTTCGCATTGCTTAGCTTCGCCTAGCTTTGCTAAGCTTTGCTTCGTTTCACTTTGCTTCGCTTCGCTTCGCTTGGCTTCGCTTAGCTGCGCTTAGCTTCGCTTAGCTTCGCTTAGCTTTGCTTAGCTGCGCTTAGCTACGAATTGCTTGGCTTAGGTTCACTTCGCTTCGCTTAGCTTCGCTTAGCTTCGCTTAGCTTCGCTTAGCTTCGCTTAGCTTTGCTTCGCTTAGCTTCGCTTAGACATGCTTAGCTTCGCTTCGCTTCGCTTAGCTTCGCCTCGCTTCACTTCGCTTCGCTTAGCTTCCCTTCGCTTCGCTTAGCTTCGCTTCGCTTCCCTTAGCTTCGGTTCGCTTCCCTTAGCTTCGCTTTGCTTCTCTTAGCTTCGCTTCTTTTCGCTTCGCTCTGTATGCTTCTCTTCGCTTCGCTTCGCTTAGCTTCCCTTCGCTTCTCTTCGCTTCGCTTAGCTTCGCTTTGCTTCGCTTCGCTTCGCTTCGCTTCGCTTCGCTTCGCTTCGCTTCGCTTCGCTTCGCTTCGCTTCGCTTCGCTTCTCTTAGCTTCGCTTAGCTTCGCTTCGCTTAGCTTTGCTTTGCCTCTCTTCGCTTCTCTTTACTTCGCTTCGCTTAGCTTCACTAAGCTTCGCTTAGCTTCGCTTTGCTTCGCTTCGCTTAGCTTCGCTTCGCTCAGCTTCGCTTCGCTCAGCTTCGCTTTGCTTAGCTTCGCTTAGCTTCGCTTTGGTTCGCTTCTCCTAGCTTCGCTTAGCTACGCTTCGCTTATCTTCGCTTTGCCTCTCTTCGCTTCTCTTTGCTTCGCTTCGCTTAGCTTCGCTTCGCTTCACTTAGCTTCACTTAACTTCCCTTTGCTTCGCTTAGCTTAGCTTCGCTTCGCTTCGCTTAGATTCGCTTCGCTTTGCTTAGCTTCGTTTAGCTTCGCTTGGCTTTGCTTCACTTCTCTTCGCTTAGCTTCGCTTAGCTTTGCTTGGCTTCGCTTAGCTTTGCTTCGCTTTGCTTTGCTTCGCTTAGATTCCCTTGGCTTTGCCTTGCTTCGCTTAGCTTTGCTTTCCTTCGCTTAGCTTCGCTTCCCTTAGCTTCGGTTCGCTTCCCTTAGCTTCACTTCGCTTCGCTTAGCTTCCCTTCGCTTCGCATAGCTGCGCTTTGCTTTGTTTTGCTTCTCTTAGCTTTGCTTCTCTTCGCCACGCTTCTCTTTGCTTCTCTTCGCTTCGCTTCGCTTAGCTTCGTTAGCTTCGCTTAGATTCGCTTCGCTTTGCTTAGCTTTGCTTCGCTTCGCTTAGCTTCGCTTCGCTTCGCTTAGCTTCGCTTCGCTTCGCTTCGCTTCGCTTAGCTTCACTTTGCTTAGCTTAGATTCGCTTCGCTTCGCTTCGTTTCGCTTAGCTTTGCTTCGCTTCCCTTAGCTTCAGTTCGCGTCCCTTAGCTTCCCTTAGCTTCGCTGCGCTTAGCTTCGCTTTGCTTCTCTTAGCTTCGCTTCTCTTCGCTTCGCTTCTGTTGGCTTCTCTTCGCTTCGCTTCGCTTCTCTTTGCTTCTCTTCGCTTCGCTTCGCTTAGCTTCGCTTTGCTAAGCTTCGCTTCGCTTAGCTTCGCTTTGCTAAGCTTCGCTTCGCTTAACTTCGCTTAGCTTCGCTTGGCTTCGCTTGGCTTCGCTTAGCTTCGCTTCGCTTAGCTTTGCTCTGCTTCGGTTAGCTTCGCTAAGATTCGCTAAGCTTCACTTTGCGTCGCTTAGCTTCCCTTAACTTCGCTTTGCTTCGCTTAGCTTCGCTTAGCTTCGATTTGCTTAGCTTCGCTTCGCTTTGCTAAGCTTTGCGTAGCTTCGCTTCGCTCCACATAGCTGCGATAAGCTTCGCTTTGCTTCTCTTAGCTTCGCTTCGCTGCTCTTTGCTTCTCTTCGCTTCGCTGCGCTTAGCTTCGCCACGCTTCGCTTAGCTTCGCTTCCCTTCGCTTAGCTTCACTTCGCTTCGCTTAGCTTCGCTTCACTTAGCTTCGCTTAACTTCGCTTTGCTTTGCTTAGCTTCGCTTTGAATAGCTTCGCTTAGCTTCGCTTGGCTTCGCTTGGCTTCGCTTGGCTTCGCTTAACTTCGCTTGGCTTTGCTTCGCTTCGCTTAGCTTCGCTTAGCTTCACTTAGCTTCGCTTAGCTTTGCTTAGCTTTGCTTCGCTTCGCTTAGCTTCGCTTGGATTCGTTTTGCTTTGCTTCGCTTCGCTTAGCTTCGCTTCGCTTCGCTTAGCTTCGCTTTGCTTCGCTTAGCTTAGCTTCGGTTCGCTTCGATTAGGTTCGCTTCCCTTAGCTTCACTTTGCTTCGCTTAGCTTCGCTGCGCTTCGCATAGCTGCGCTTAGCTTCGTTTTGCTTCTCTTAGCTTCGCTTCTCTTCGCTCCGCTTCTCTTTGCTTCTCTTCGCTTCGCTTCTCTTTGCTTTGCCTCTCTTAGCTTCTCTTCACTTCGCTTCGCTTAGCTTCGCTTCGCTAAGCTTCACTTCGCTTAACTTCGCTTAGCTTCGCTTCGCTTCGCTTAGCTTCGCTGAGCATTGCTTTGCTTCGCTTAGCTTCGCTTAGATTCGCTTAGCTTCGCTTAGCTTCACTTCGCTTCGCTTAGCTTCGCTTCTCTTAGCTTCGCTTAACTTCGCTTTGCTTTGCTTAGCTTCGCTTAGCATCTCTTTGCTTCTCTTTTCTTAGCTTCACCTAGCTTCGCTTAGCTTCGCTTAGCTTCGCTTCACTTCGCTTAGTTCCGCTTAGATTCGCTTAGCATCGCTTCGCTTCGTTTAGCTTTGCTTCGCTTCGCTTAGCTTCGCTTCAATTCACTTTCCTTAGCTTCGGTTCGCTTCTCTTCGCTTCGCTTCAGTTCGCTTAGCTTCGCTTAGCTTCGCGTCGCTTCGCATAGCTTCGGTTTGCTTCTCTTCGCTTCGCTTCTCTTCACTTCGCTTCGCTTAGCTTCGCTTCGCTTCGCTTCGCTTCGCTTAGCTTCGCTTAGCTTCATGTTTGCTTCGCTTAGTTTCGCTTCGATTAGCTTCGCTTCGCTCCGCTTAGCTTCCTGTTCCCTTCGCTTAGCTTAGCTTCGCTTAGCTTCGCTTCGCTTAGCTTAGCTTCGCTTAGCTTCGCTTCGCTTCGCTTCGATTCGCTTAGCTTCGCTTTGCTTCGCTTAGCTTCTCTTAGCTTCGCTTCGCTTTGCTTAGCTTCGCCTAGCTACGCTTAGCTTTGCTTCGCTTCGCTTTGCTAAGCATTGCTTCGTTTCACTTTGCTTTGCTTAGCTTCGCTTCGGCTCGCTTAGCTTCGCATCGCTTAGATTCGCTTCGCTTCGCTTAGCTTCCCTTTGCTTCGCTTAGCTTTGCCTAGCTTCGCTTAGCTTCGCTTCGCTTAGCTTCGCTTCGCTTCGCTTAGCTTCGCTTCGCTTTGCTTCGCTTTGCTTTGCTTAGCTTTGCTTAGCTTTGCTTTGCTTTGCTTAGCTTCGCCGAGCTTCACTTCGTTTCGCTTAGCTTCGCTTAGCTTCGCTTCGCTTCCCTTAGCTTCGGTTCGCTTCCCTTAGCTTCACTTCGCTTCGCTTAGCTTCGCTTCGCTTCGCATACCTGCGCTTCGCTTCGCTTTGCTTCTCTTAGCTTCGCTTCTTTTTGCTTCGGTTCTCTATGCTCCTCTTCGCTTCGCTTAGCCTCGCTTCGCTTTGCTTAGCTTCGCATAGCTTCGCTTCGCTTCGCTTTGCAAAGCTTCTCTTAGCTTCGCTTCGCTTCGCTTAGCTTTGCTTTGCTTCGCTTAGCTTTGCTTTGCTTCGCTTAGCTTTGCTTCGCTTCACATAGCTTCGCTTCGCTTCTCTTCGCTTCGCTTCTAATAGCTTCGCTTCACTTCGCATAGCTTCGCTTCGCTTCACATAGCTTCGCTTTGCTTCGCTTCGCTTCTCTTTGCATCGCTTCTAATAGCTTCGCATAGCTTCGCTTCACTTCGCATAGCTTCGCTTTGCTTCTCTTCGCTTGTCTTCACTTCGCTTTGCTTAGCTTGGCTTTGCTTCGCTTCGCTTAGCTTCGCTTAGCTTTGCTTAGCTTTGCTTTGCTTTGCTTAGCTTCGCCGAGCTTCACTTCGCTTCGCTTCGCTTCGCTTAGCTTCGCTTCGCTTCCCTTAGCTTCAGTTCGCTTCCCTTAGCTTCGCTTAGCTTCGCTTCGCTTCGCGTACCTGCGCTTAGCTTCGCTTTGCTTCTCTTAGCTTCGCTTCTTTTTGCTTCGCTTCTCTATGCTTCGCTTCGCTTTGCTTAGCTTCCCTTCGCTTCGCTTAGCTTTGCTTCGCTTTGCTAAGCTTCTCTTAGCTTTGCTTTGCTTCCCTAAACTTAGCTTCGCTTCGCTTAGCTTCGCTTTGCTTCGCTTCGCATCTCTTCGCTTCGCTTCTAATAGCTTCGCTTAGCTTCGCTTGACTTCGCATAGCTTCGCTTTGCTTCTCTTCGCTTCTCTTCGCTTCGCTTCGCTTAGCTTCGCTTCGCTTCGCTTTGCTTCGCTTAGCTTCGCTTAGCTTCGCATCGCTTCGCTTTGGTTCGCTTAGCTTTGCTTAGCTTCGCTTAGCTTCGCTTCGCTTAGCTTCGCTTAGCTTCGCTTCGCATAACTTCGCTTAGCTTCACTTCGATTCCCTTAGCTTCGCTTAGCTTCGCCTCACTTCGCTTAGCTTCGCTTCGCTTCTCTTCGCTTCTTTTAGTTTCGCTTAGCTTCGTGTTCGCTTCGCTTAGCTTCGTTTCGCTTCGCTTCGATTAGCTTCGCTTAGGTTCGTGTTCACTTCGCTTAGCTTGTCTTCACTTCACTTCGCTTAGCTTCGCTTAGCTTCATGTTCGCTTCGCTTAGCTTCACTTCGATTAGCTTCGCTTCGCTTCGCTTAGCTTCCTGTTTGCTTCACTTAGCCTCACTTCGCTTAGCTTCGCTTCGCTTAGCTTCGCTTAGCTTTGCTTCGCTTCGCTTAGCTTCGCTTTTCCTCGCTTACCTTCACTTAGCTTCTCTTAGCTTTGCTTTGCTTTGCTAAGTTTTGCTTCGTTTCACTTTGCTTCGCTTCGCTTCGCTTAGCTTCGCTTCGCTTCGCAAATTTTCGCTTCGCTTCGCTTAGCTTCGCTTAGATTCGCTTAGCTTCGCTTAGCTTTGCTTTGCTTTGCTTCGCTTTGCCTAGCTTCACTTCGCTTCGCCTTGCTTCCCTTCGCTTCGCTTAGCTTCGCTTCGCTTCGCTTTGCTTCCCTTAGCTTCGGTTCGCTTCCCTTAGCTTCGCTTCGTTTCGCTTAGCTTTTCTTAGCTTCGCTTGTTTTCGCTTTGCTTCTCTATGCTTCTCTTCGCTTCGCTTCGCTAAGCTTCCCTTCGCTTTGCTTTGCTTCGTTTTGCTTCGCTTAGCTTCGCTTCGTTTCTCTTCGCTTCTCTTCGCTTCGCTTCGCTAAGCTTCGCTTTGCTTCGCTTCGCTAAGGGTTTAGGTCGCTTTGCTTCTCTTAGCTTCGCTTAGCTTCGCTTTGCCCCTCTTCGCTTCTCTTTGCTTCGCTTCGCTTAGCTTTGCTTAGCTTCGCTTCGCTTCGCTTCGCTTCGCTTTGATTCGCTTTGCTTCGCTTCGCTTCGCTTTGCTTCGCTTTGCTTCGCTTTGCTTCGCTTTGCTTCGCTTTGCTTCGCTTCGCTTTGCTTCGCTTCGCTTCGCTACGCTTCTCTTAGCTTCGCTTAGCTACGCTTCGCTTAGCTTCGCTTTGCCTCTCTTCGCTTCTCTTCGCTTAGCTTCGCTTCGCTTTGCTTCGCTTCGCTTCGCTTAGCTTAGCTTCGCTTAGCTTTGCTTAGCTTTGCTTTGCTTTGCTAAGCTTCGCCGAGCTTCACTTCGCTTCGCTAAGCTTCGCTTCGCTTCCCTTAGCTTCGGTTCGCTTCGCTTCGCATACCTGCGCTTAGCTTCACTTTGCTTCTCTTAGCTTCACTTCTTTTTGCTTCGCTTCTCGATGCTTCTCTTCGCTTCGCTTTGCTTAGATTCGCTTAGCTTCGCTTCGCTTCGCTTTGCTTAGCTTCGCTTAGCTTCGCTTCGCTTCGCTTCGCTTTGCTTAGCTTCGCTTAGCTTCGCTTCGCTTCGCTTCGCTTCGCTTAGCTTCGCTTCGCTTTGCTAAGCTTCTCTTAGCTTCGCTTCGCTTCGCTTAGCTTTGCTTTGCTTCGCTTAGCTTCGCTTCGCTTCACATTGCTTTGCTTCGCTTCACATAGCTTCGCTTTGCTTCGCTTCGCTTCTCTTCGCTTCGCTTCTAATAGCTTCGCTTAGCTTCGCTTCACTTCGCATAGCTTCGCTTTGCTTCTCTTCGCTTCTCTTCGCTTTGCTTCTCTTCGCTTCTCTTCGCTTCGCTTCGCTTAGCTTCGCTTAGATTCGCTTCGCTTCACTTTCCTTCGCTTAGCTTCGCTTCACTTCGCTTAGCTTCGCTTCGCTTCGCTTAGCTTTGCCTCGCTTAGCTTCGCTTAGCTTCTTTCAGCTTCGCTTCGCTTTGCTAAGTTTTGCTTCGTTTCACTTTGCTTCGCTTCGCTTCGCTTAGCTTCGCTTCGCTTCGCTTAGTTTCGCTTCGCTTCGCTTCGCTTCGCTTAGCTTCGCTTAGATTCGCTTAGCTTCGCCTCGCTTCGCTTAGCTTCGCCTCGCTTCGCTTAGCTTCGCTTAGCTTTGCTTTGCTTCGCTTCGCTTCGCCTAGCTTCACTTCGCTTCGCCTAGCTTCCCTTCGCTTCGTTTAGCTTCGCTTCGCTTCGCTTCGCTTCACTTTGCTTCCCTTAGCTTCGCTTTGCTTCGCATACCTGCGCTTAGCTTCGCTTTGCTTCTCTTAGCTTCGCTTCTTTTTGCTTTGCTTCTCTATGCTTCTCTTCGCTTCGCTTAGCTTTGCTTCGCTTTGCTTAACTTTGCTTAGCTTCGCTTTGCTTAGCTTCGCTTAGCTTCGCTTCGCTTCGCTTAGCTTCGCTTCGCTTCGCTTAGCTTCGCTTCGCTTTGCTAAGCTTCTCTTAGCTTCGCTTCGCTTCGCTTAGCTTTGCTTTGCTTGGCTTAGCTTCGCTTCGCTTCACATAGCTTCGCTTTGCTTCGCTTCACTTCTCTTCGCTTCGCTTCTAATAGCTTCGCTTAGCTTCGCTTCACTTCGCATAGCTTCGCTTTGCTTCTCTTCGCTTCTCTTCGCTTCTCTTTGATTTGCTTAGCTTCGCTTCGCTAAGCTTCCCTTAGCTTTGCTTTGCTTCGCTTAGCTTCGCTTCGCTTCTCTTCGGTTCTCTTCGTTTCGCTTCGCTTCACTTCGCTTCGCTTCGCTTCACTTCGCTTTGCTTCGCTTCGCTTCGCTTCTCTTAGCTTCGCTTAGCTACGCTTCGCTTGGCTTCGCTTTGCCTCTCTTCGCTTCTCTTCGCTTCGCTTCGCTTAGCATCGCTTAGCTTCGCTTCGCTTCGCTTAGCTTCACTTTGCTTCGCTTAGCTTCGCTTTGCTTAGCTTCGCTTCGCTTCGCTTAGCTTTGCTTTGCTTTGCTTAGCTTCGCCGAGCTTCACATCGCTTCGCTAAGCTTCGCTTAGCTTCGCTTCGCTTCCCCTAGCTTCGGTTCCCTTCCCTTAGCCTCGTTTCGCTTTGCTTAGCTTCGCTTAGCTTCGCTTCGCATAGCTTCGCTTCGCTTCGCATACCTGCGCTTAGCTTCGCTTTGCTTCTCTTAGCTTCGCTTCTTTTTCCTTCGCTTCTCTATGCTTCTCTTCGCTTCGCTTAGCTTCGCTTCGCTTTGCTTAGCTTCGCTTAGCTTCGCTTAGCTTCGCTTCGCTTCGCTTAGCTTCGCTTCGCTTTGCTAAGCTTCTCTTAGCTTTGCTTTGCTTCGCTTAGCTTTGCTTCGCTTCGCTTCACATAGCTTCGCTTTGCTTCGCTTCGCTTCTCTTCGCATCGCTGCTAATAGCTTCGCTTAGCTTTGCTTCGCTTCGCATAGCTTCGCTTTGCTTCTCTTCGCTTCTCTTCGCTTCGCTTCGCTTAGCTTCGCTTAGCTTCGCTTAGCTTCGCTTAGCTTCGCTTAGCTTCGCTTCGCTTCGCTTAGCTTCGCTTTGCTTTGCTTAGCTTTGCTTTGCTTTGCTTAGCTTCGCCGAGCTTCACTTCGCTTCGCTTTGCTTCGCTTAGCTTCGCTTCGCTTCCCTTAGCTTCAGTTCGCTTCCCTTAGCTTCGCTTCGCTTCGCTTCACTTCGCTTCGCTTCGCATACCTGTGCTTAGTTCGTTTTGCTTCTCTTAGCTTCGCTTCTTTTTGCTTCGCTTCTCTATGCTTCTCTTCGCTTCGCTAAGCTTCGCTTCGCTTTGCTTAGCTTCGCTTAGCTTCGCTTCGCTTCGCTTAGCTTCGCTTCGCTTTGCTAAGCTTCTCTTAGCTTCGCTTCGCTTCGCTTAGCTTTGCTTTGCTTCGCTTAGCTTCGCTTCGCTTCACATAGCTTCGCTTTGCTTCGCTTCGCTTCTCTTCGCATCGCTTCTAATAGCTTCGCATAGCTTCGCTTTGCTTCTCTTCGCTTCTCTTCGCTTCGCTTCGCTTAGCTTTGCTTAGCTTCGCTTAGCTTCGCTTAGCTTTGTTTCGCTTCGCTTAGCTTTGCTTAGCTTCGCTTAGCTTCGCTTAGCTTTGTTTCGCTTCGCTTAGCTTCGCTTTGCTTTGCTTAGCTTTGCTTTGCTTTGCTTAGCTTCGCCGAGCTTCACTTCGCTTCGCTTTGCTTCGCTTAGCTTCGCTTCGCTTCCCTTAGCTTCGGTTCGCTTCCCATAGCTTCGCTTCGCTTCGCTTAGCTTCGCTTCGCTTCGCATACCTGTGCTTAGTTCGCTTTGCTTCTCTTAGCTTTGCTTCTTTTTGCTTCACTTCTCTATGCTTCTCTTCGCTTCGCTTAGCTTCGCTTCGCTTTGCTTAGCTTCGCTTAGCTTCGCTTCGCTTCGCTTAGCTTCGCTTCGCTTTGCTAAGCTTCTCTTTGCTTTGCTTTGCTTCCCTTAGCTTCGCTTCGCTTCACATAGCTTCGCTTTGCTTCGCTTCGCTTCTCTTCGCTTCGCTTCTAATAGCTTCGCTTTGCTTCGCTTCACTTCGCATAGCTTCGCTTTGCTTCTCTTCGCTTCTCTTCGCTTCGCTTCACTTAGCTTCGCTTCTCTTCGCTTCGCTTCGCTTAGCTTCGCTTAGCTTCGCTTAGCTTCGCTTCGCTTCGCTTTGCTTCGCTTCGCTTCTCTTCGCTTCGCTTCTAATAGCTTCGCTTAGCTTCGCTTCACTTTGCATAGCTTCGCTTTGCTTCTCTTCGCTTCTCTTCGCTTTGCTTCGCTTAGCTTCGCTTAGCTTCGCTTAGCTTCGCTTAGCTTTGCTTCGCTTTGCTTTGCTTCGCTTAGCTTCGCTTCGCTTTGCTTAGCTTCGCTTAGCTTCGCTTCGCTTCGCTTAGCTTCGCTTCGCTTCGCATAACTTCGCTTCGCTTCGCTTCTCTTAGCTTCGCTTAGCTTCGCTTAGCTTCGCTTAGCTTCGCTTAGCTTCGCTTCGCTTCGCTTAGCTTCACTTTGCTTTGCTTAGCTTTGCTTTGCTTTGCTTAGCTTCGCCGAGCTTCACTTCGCTTCGCTTCGCTTCCCTTTGCTTCGGTTCGCTTCCCTTAGCCTCGCTTCGCTTCGCATACCTGCGCTTAGCTTCGCTTTGCTTCTCTTAGCTTCGCTTCTTTTTGCTTCACTTCTCTATGCTGCTCTTCGCTTTGCTTAGCTTCGCTTCGCTTTGCTTAGCTATGCTTCGCTTGTTTTCGCTTTGCTTCTCTATGCTTCTCTTCGCTTTGCTTCGCTAAGCTTCCCTTCGGTTCGCTTTGCTTCGCTTCGCTTCTAATAGCTTTGCTTATCTTCGCTTCACTTCGCATAACTTCGCTTTGCTTCTCTTCGCTTCTCTTCGCTTCGCTTCGCTTAGCTTCGCTTCTCTTCGCTTCGCTTCGCTTCACACTTGAGCATTGCCCAACAAAACCTCAACTTTTCATTTTGTTTTTCAGATACAAAGCAATTTCTAAGCCCTTGTTTTGCATGAACAGTTAGTGCATGGGGTCAAGATAATCGTGGCTTGTGCTCAGATCCAAAACCTAAGTGTGCAAAAAGTAATGGTATTGTATGTGTTCCTTTTTCCAATACTTGAGCATTTTCCTACGAGACCTTAACTTGGTTATCTTGCTATTGAGCGTGCTCAAACATCTTGCTTTTTGCATGCATGGTTAGTGTATGGGCTCAAGAGCATGCTGGCCTGTGCTCGGATGCAAAACCCAGGTGTCTGGGAAGTTATGGTATGTCAAGCGTTTTCGCATGTCCAAGTTCTTGAGTGGTACCCCACCAAACAACAACCTGTTTTTTCATTTAGGATCTTGTTCACTAAAACTCTTTCCCTTTGCATACATAGCTAGTGTATGGCCTCAAGAGCATCATGGCTTGTGCTCAGATCCAAAATCCAAGTGGTTGGGAAGTTATAGTATGTCAACTATTGTCCCATGACTAAGCACTTGAGCATTGCCCAACAAAACCTCAACTTTTCATTTTGTTTTTCAGATACAAAGCATTTTCTATGCCCTTGTTTTGCATAAACAGCTAGTGCATGGGCTCAAGATAGTCGTGGCTTGTGCTCAGATCCAAAACCTAAGTATGCAAAAAGTAATGGTATTGTATGTGTTCCTTTTTCCAATACTTGAGCATTTTCCTACGAGACCTCAACTTGGTTATCTTGCTATTGAGCGTGCTCAAACATCTTGCTTTTTGCATGCATGGTTAGTGTATGGGCTCAAGAGCATGCTGGCCTGTGCTCGGATGCAAAACCCAGGTGTGTGGGAAGTTATGGTATGTCAAGCGTTTTCGCATGTCCAAGTTCTTGAGTGGTACCCCACCAAACAACAACCTGTTTTTTCATTTAGGATCTTGTTCACTAAAACTCTTTCCCTTTGCATACATAGCTAGTGTATGGCCTCAAGAGCATCATGGCTTGTGCTCAGATCCAAAATCCAAGTGGTTGGGAAGTTATAATATGTCAACTATTGTCCCATGACTAAACACTTGAACATTGCCCGACAAAACCTCAACTTTTCATTCTGTTTTTCATATACAATGCATTTTCTAAGCCCTTGTTATGCATGAACAATTAGTGCATGGGCTCAAGATCATCATGGCTTGTGCTCAGATCCAAAACCTAGGTGTGCGAAATGTAATGGTATTGTATGTGTTCCTTTTTCCAGTTCTTTAGCATTTTCCTACGAGACCTCAACTTGCTTATCTTGCTATTGAGCGTGCTCAAACATCTTGCTTTTTGCATGCATGGTTAGTGTATGGGCTCAAGAGCATGCTGGCCTGTGCTCGGATGCAAAACCCAGGTGTGTGGGAAGTTATGGTATCTCGAGCGTTTTCGCATGTCCAAGTTCTTGAGTGGTACCCCACCAAACAACAACCTGTTTTTTCATTTAGGATCTTGTTCACAAAAACACTTTCCCTTTGCATACATAGCTAGTGTATGGCCTCAAGAGCATCATGGCTTGTGCTCAGATCCAAAATCCAAGTGGTTGGGAAGTTATAGTATGTCAACTATTGTCCCATGACTAAGCACTTGAGCATTGCCCAACAAAACCTCAACTTTTCATTTTGTTTTTCAGATACAAAGCATTTTCTATGCCCTTGTTTTGCATAAACAGCTAGTGCATGGGCTCAAGATAGTCGTGGCTTGTGCTCAGATCCAAAACCTAAGTGTGCAAAATGTAATAGTATTCTATGTGTTCCTTTTTCCAGTACTTGAGCATTTTCCTACGAGACCTCAACTTGCTTATCTTGCTATTGAGCATGCTCAAACATCTTGCTTTTTGCATGCATGGTTAGTGTATGGGCTCAAGAGCATGCTGGCCTGTGCTCGGATGCAAAACCCAGGTGTGTGGGAAGTTATGGTATGTCAAGCGTTTTCGCATGTCCAAGTTCTTGAGTGGTACCCCACCAAACAACAACCTGTTTTTTCATTTAGGATCTTGTTCACTAAAACTCTTTCCCTTTGCATACATAGCTAGTGTATGGCCTCAAGAGCATCATGGCTTGTGCTCAGATCCAAAATCCAAGTGGTTGGGAAGTTATAATATGTCAACTATTGTCCCATGACTAAACACTTGAACATTGCCCGACAAAACCTCAACTTTTCATTCTGTTTTTCATATACAATGCATTTTCTAAGCCCTTGTTATGCATGAACAATTAGTGCATGGGCTCAAGATCATCATGGCTTGTGCTCAGATCCAAAACCTAGGTGTGCGAAATGTAATGGTATTGTATGTGTTCCTTTTTCCAGTTCTTTAGCATTTTCCTACGAGACCTCAACTTGCTTATCTTGCTATTGAGCGTGCTCAAACATCTTGCTTTTTGCATGCATGGTTAGTGTATGGGCTCAAGAGCATGCTGGCCTGTGCTCGGATGCAAAACCCAGGTGTGTGGGAAGTTATGGTATCTCGAGCGTTTTCGCATGTCCAAGTTCTTGAGTGGTACCCCACCAAACAACAACCTGTTTTTTCATTTAGGATCTTGTTCACAAAAACACTTTCCCTTTGCATACATAGCTAGTGTATGGCCTCAAGAGCATCATGGCTTGTGCTCAGATCCAAAATCCAAGTGGTTGGGAAGTTATAGTATGTCAACTATTGTCCCATGACTAAGCACTTGAGCATTGCCCAACAAAACCTCAACTTTTCATTTTGTTTTTCAGATACAAAGCAATTTCTAAGCCCTTGTTTTGCATAAACAGCTAGTGCATGGGCTCAAGATAGTCGTGGCTTGTGCTCAGATCCAAAACCTAAGTATGCAAAAAGTAATGGTATTGTATGTGTTCCTTTTTCCAATACTTGAGCATTTTCCTACGAGACCTCAACTTGGTTATCTTGCTATTGAGCGTGCTCAAACATCTTGCTTTTTGCATGCATGGTTAGTGTATGGGCTCAAGAGCATGCTGGCCTGTGCTCGGATGCAAAACCCAGGTGTGTGGGAAGTTATGGTATGTCAAGCGTTTTCGCATGTCCAAGTTCTTGAGTGGTACCCCACCAAACAACAACCTGTTTTTTCATTTAGGATCTTGTTCACTAAAACTCTTTCCCTTTGCATACATAGCTAGTGTATGGCCTCAAGAGCATCATGGCTTGTGCTCAGATCCAAAATCCAAGTGGTTGGGAAGTTATAATATGTCAACTATTGTCCCATGACTAAACACTTGAACATTGCCCGACAAAACCTCAACTTTTCATTCTGTTTTTCATATACAATGCATTTTCTAAGCCCTTGTTATGCATGAACAATTAGTGCATGGGCTCAAGATCATCATGGCTTGTGCTCAGATCCAAAACCTAGGTGTGCGAAATGTAATGGTATTGTATGTGTTCCTTTTTCCAGTTCTTTAGCATTTTCCTACGAGACCTCAACTTGCTTATCTTGCTATTGAGCGTGCTCAAACATCTTGCTTTTTGCATGCATGGTTAGTGTATGGGCTCAAGAGCATGCTGGCCTGTGCTCGGATGCAAAACCCAGGTGTGTGGGAAGTTATGGTATCTCGAGCGTTTTCGCATGTCCAAGTTCTTGAGTGGTACCCCACCAAACAACAACCTGTTTTTTCATTTAGGATCTTGTTCACAAAAACACTTTCCCTTTGCATACATACAGTGGCGGATTAAATTGTCCACATGTTTTGCCTTTTTTGGCATTTTTATGAGTGCAGAGGCGTATACATTAAGCCTTAATGTACGGTGTGCATTAACGCTGAGAAGTTCAGTTAGAGCAGTCACTCCAGTGTTCAAACACCAAAGTAGTACCACACATGGTCCTTAAACTCCTAAGCATAGCATGGGAGAACATGTGGACAATTTGTACCGGAAAATGGTATCACACTAGATTCTAGGAAAACTAGTACCTAGTCCAGCGTCCCTTTGCCCGAATCACTGCCTTGATCCTCCTCGGCAGGCTGTCGATCAGGTTTGCACACACCTCCGGCGGTATCTTGTCCCATTCCTCCTGCACCCTCTCCCACAGCTCCAGCATTCCCCTTGGCGGCTTTTCGTACTTCCCCAGCTGCCTTTTCAAGTATGCCCACAGGTGCTCAATTGGGTTAAGGTCCGGGGAGCACGACGGCCATTCCAGCACCGCGTACTCCTGCTCCCCAAGCCAGTCTTGGACCAGACGACACCTGTGCTTGGGATCATTGTCGTGCTGGAAAATGACCTCTGAGGGGGAAAGCTTGAAAAAATCGATGGTCTGTTTGAGCTCATCTTGCAAGATGCTGCGATACAGCGGCCCATCCATCCTGCCATCTATCTTGCACATGAACCCCGCCCCCTCATACGTCATGCAACCCCACACCATCACAGAACCGCCCCCATGCTTAACTGTCTGTTGGACTTGGTGGCTCCGAAGGCTGGTGCCCTCGCGAATCCAGGCGTACGCACGTCCGTCGGAGCAGTAGCGGTTAATCTTCGTCTCGTCAGACCAAATCACCCGCTTCCAGTCCTCCAGCGTCCAGTCGGCATGCGCCCGCGCGAAGTCGAGACGATCGCGGATGTTTTTCGGTGAGAGCCTGGGTTTCTTGGGCTGATGCACGGCGATCAGCCCCGCGGATCGTAAAGAGTTGCGGACCGTCTTCGAGTCTACGGCGAGATCGTGCTTCTCCAACAACATCTTGGCCGCGTCTGAAGAGCTTTTCGCCTCGCCGCTAGTAATCGCACGTATAACTCCGCGCTGGAGACGGGTTGTGATTAAGCGGGGGCGGCCGGCCGAAGGCATCGTAGGTCGCACCTCCTCGCGACTAGTCTCCTCAGCGAGTTTCATACCGTAATCGTGCACGGTGCTCTTGCCTATGCCAAGAAGTTTCCCTATTTTCCTAGTCGAATGCCCCGCACGCAACATGCTTCTGATCCTCGCGCGCTTCTTCTCATTTAACGGCTTCATAGCGATGCGGTCGTAGGCTCGCTTCCGGACTAACAACTAAGCTAGGAACTGGTGCGCGTGACGATGTACACACTGAGCGACGGGGGAAAATAGATCTACTCTTCCGCTCGGTAGGAAATGTCCACATCGACAGTCGAGTAGTAAATTTCAACCCCACTTTCCGTTAGTGTCACAATCGCGCCAAGCAAGAAACGGATGAAGCAGAACTCAAAAACCGAGTAACAGAATGGAAAAAAACGGGTGTTACTATTTTCGAAACATGTGTTGCATAACGATACGTTTCAAAGTGTTAAACATCCGGGCAATTTAATCCGCCACTGTAGCTAGTGTATGGCCTCAAGAGCATCATGGCTTGTGCTCAGATCCAAAATCCAAGTGGTTGGGAAGTTATAGTATGTCAACTATTGTCCCATGACTAAGCACTTGAGCATTGCCCAACAAAACCTCAACTTTTCATTTTGTTTTTCAGATACAAAGCATTTTCTATGCCCTTGTTTTGCATAAACAGCTAGTGCATGGGCTCAAGATAGTCGTGGCTTGTGCTCAGATCCAAAACCTAAGTGTGCAAAATGTAATAGTATTCTATGTGTTCCTTTTTCCAGTACTTGAGCATTTTCCTACGAGACCTCAACTTGCTTATCTTGCTATTGAGCATGCTCAAACATCTTGCTTTTTGCATGCATGGTAAGTGTATGGGCTCAAGAGCATGCTGGCCTGTGCTCGGATGCAAAACCCAGGTGTGTGGGAAGTTATGGTATGTCAAGCGTTTTCGCATGTCCAAGTTCTTGAGTGGTACCCCACCAAACAACAACCTGTTTTTTCATTTAGGATCTTGTTCACTATAACTCTTTCCCTTTGCATACATAGCTAGTGTATGGCCTCAAGAGCATCATGGCTTGTGCTCAGATCCAAAATCCAAGTGGTTGGGAAGTTATAGTATGTCAACTATTGTCCCATGACTAAACACTTGAGCATTGCCCAACAAAACCTCAAATTTTCATTTTGTTTTTTAGATACAAAGCAATTTCTAAGCCCTTGTTTTGCATGAACAGTTAGTGCATGGGCTCAAGATCATCATGGCTTGTGCTCAGATCCAAAACCTAAGTGTGCAAAAAGTAATGGTATTGTATGTGTTCCTTTTTCCAGTACTTGAGCATTTTCCTACGAGACCTCAACTTGGTTATCTTGCTATTGAGCGTGCTCAAACATCTTGATTTTTGCATGCATGGTTAGTGTATGGGCTCAAGAGCATGCTGGCCTGTGCTCGGATGCAAAACCCAGGTGTGTGGGAAGTTATGGTATCTCGAGCGTTTTCGCATGTCCAAGTTCTTGAGTGGTACCCCACCAAACAACAACCTGTTTTTTCATTTAGGATCTTGTTCACAAAAACACTTTCCCTTTGCATACATAGCTAGTGTATGGCCTCAAGAGCATCATGGCTTGTGCTCAGATCCAAAATCCAAGTGGTTGGGAAGTTATAGTATGTCAACTATTGTCCCATGACTAAGCACTTGAGCATTGCCCAACAAAACCTCAACTTTTCATTTTGTTTTTCAGATACAAAGCATTTTCTATGCCCTTGTTTTGCATAAACAGCTAGTGCATGGGCTCAAGATAGTCGTGGCTTGTGCTCAGATCCAAAACCTAAGTGTGCAAAATGTAATAGTATTCTATGTGTTCCTTTTTCCAGTACTTGAGCATTTTCCTACGAGACCTCAACTTGCTTATCTTGCTATTGAGCATGCTCAAACATCTTGCTTTTTGCATGCATGGTAAGTGTATGGGCTCAAGAGCATGCTGGCCTGTGCTCGGATGCAAAACCCAGGTGTGTGGGAAGTTATGGTATGTCAAGCGTTTTCGCATGTCCAAGTTCTTGAGTGGTACCCCACCAAACAACAACCTGTTTTTTCATTTAGGATCTTGTTCACTATAACTCTTTCCCTTTGCATACATAGCTAGTGTATGGCCTCAAGAGCATCATGGCTTGTGCTCAGATCCAAAATCCAAGTGGTTGGGAAGTTATAGTATGTCAACTATTGTCCCATGACTAAACACTTGAGCATTGCCCAACAAAACCTCAAATTTTCATTTTGTTTTTTAGATACAAAGCAATTTCTAAGCCCTTGTTTTGCATGAACAGTTAGTGCATGGGCTCAAGATCATCATGGCTTGTGCTCAGATCCAAAACCTAAGTGTGCAAAAAGTAATGGTATTGTATGTGTTCCTTTTTCCAGTACTTGAGCATTTTCCTACGAGACCTCAACTTGGTTATCTTGCTATTGAGCGTGCTCAAACATCTTGATTTTTGCATGCATGGTTAGTGTATGGGCTCAAGAGCATGCTGGCCTGTGCTCGGATGCAAAACCCAGGTGTGTGGGAAGTTATGGTATCTCGAGCGTTTTCGCATGTCCAAGTTCTTGAGTGGTACCCCACCAAACAACAACCTGTTTTTTCATTTAGGATCTTGTTCACAAAAACACTTTCCCTTTGCATACATAGCTAGTGTATGGCCTCAAGAGCATCATGGCTTGTGCTCAGATCCAAAATCCAAGTGGTTGGGAAGTTATAGTATGTCAACTATTGTCCCATGACTAAGCACTTGAGCATTGCCCAACAAAACCTCAACTTTTCATTTTGTTTTTCAGATACAAAGCATTTTCTATGCCCTTGTTTTGCATAAACAGCTAGTGCATGGGCTCAAGATAGTCGTGGCTTGTGCTCAGATCCAAAACCTAAGTGTGCAAAATGTAATAGTATTCTATGTGTTCCTTTTTCCAGTACTTGAGCATTTTCCTACGAGACCTCAACTTGCTTATCTTGCTATTGAGCATGCTCAAACATCTTGCTTTTTGCATGCATGGTAAGTGTATGGGCTCAAGAGCATGCTGGCCTGTGCTCGGATGCAAAACCCAGGTGTGTGGGAAGTTATGGTATGTCAAGCGTTTTCGCATGTCCAAGTTCTTGAGTGGTACCCCACCAAACAACAACCTGTTTTTTCATTTAGGATCTTGTTCACTATAACTCTTTCCCTTTGCATACATAGCTAGTGTATGGCCTCAAGAGCATCATGGCTTGTGCTCAGATCCAAAATCCAAGTGGTTGGGAAGTTATAGTATGTCAACTATTGTCCCATGACTAAACACTTGAGCATTGCCCAACAAAACCTCAATTTTCATTTTGTTTTTAGATACAAAGCAATTTCTAAGCCCTTGTTTTGCATGAACAGTTAGTGCATGGGCTCAAGATCATCATGGCTTGTGCTCAGATCCAAAACCTAAGTGTGCAAAAAGTAATGGTATTGTATGTGTTCCTTTTTCCAGTACTTGAGCATTTTCCTACGAGACCTCAACTTGGTTATCTTGCTATTGAGCGTGCTCAAACATCTTGATTTTTGCATGCATGGTTAGTGTATGGGCTCAAGAGCATGCTGGCCTGTGCTCGGATGCAAAACCCAGGTGTGTGGGAAGTTATGGTATCTCGAGCGTTTTCGCATGTCCAAGTTCTTGAGTGGTACCCCACCAAACAACAACCTGTTTTTTCATTTAGGATCTTGTTCACTAAAACTCTTTCCCTTTGCATACATAGCTAGTGTATGGCCTCGAGAGCATCATGGCTTGTGCTCAGATCCAAAATCCAAGTGGTTGGGAAGTTATAGTATGTCAACTATTGTCCCATGACTAAACACTTGAGCATTGCCCAACAAAACCTCAACTTTTCATTTTGTTTTTCCGATACAAAGCAATTTCTAAGCCCTTGTTTTGCATAAACAGCTAGTGCATGGGCTCAAGATAGTCGTGGCTTGTGCTCAGATCCAAAACCTAAGTATGCAAAAAGTAATGGTATGGTATGTGTTCCTTTTTCCAATACTTGAGCATTTTCCTACGAGACCTCAACTTGGTTATCTTGCTATTGAGCGTGCTCAAACATCTTGATTTTTGCATGCATGGTTAGTGTATGGGCTCAAGAGCATGCTGGCCTGTGCTCGGATGCAAAACCCAGGTGTGTGGGAAGTTATGGTATCTCGAGCATTTTCGCATGTCCAAGTTCTTGAGTGGTACCCCACCAAACAACAACCTGTTTTTTCATTTAGGATCTTGTTCACTAAAACTCTTTCCCTTTGCATACATAGCTAGTGTATGGCCTCAAGAGCATCATGGCTTGTGCTCAGATCCAAAATCCAAGTGGTTGGGAAGTTATAGTATGTCAACTATTGTCCCACAACTAAACACTTGAGCATTGCCCAACAAAACCTCAAATTT
This sequence comes from Closterium sp. NIES-67, assembly GCA_027943415.1. NCBI lineage: Eukaryota > Viridiplantae > Streptophyta > Zygnematophyceae > Desmidiales > Closteriaceae > Closterium > Closterium sp. NIES-67. The sequence goes on from BQMB01000274.1 coordinate 41,364, forward strand.
TCCTTTTGTTTTTCAGATACAAAGCAATTTCTAAGCCCTTGTTTTGCATGAACAGTTAGTGCATGGGCTCAAGATCATCATGGCTTGTGCTCAGATCCAAAACCTAAGTGTGCAAAAAGTAATGGTATTGTATGTGTTCCTTTTTCCAGTTCTTGAGCATTTTCCTACGAGACCTCAACTTGGTTATCTTGCTATTGAGCGTGCTCAAAGATCTTGCTTTTTGCATGCATGGTTAGTGTATGGGCTCAAGAGCATGCTGGTCTGTGCTCGGATGCAAAACCCAGGTGTGTGGGAAGTTATGGTATTTCAAGCATTTTCGCATGTCCAAGTTCTTGAGTGATACCCCACCAAACAACATCCCCTTTTTTCCTTTAGGATCTTGTTCACTAAAACTCTTTCCCTTTGCATACATAGCTAGTGTATGGCCTCAAGAGCATCATGGCTAGTGCTCAGATCCAAAATCCAAGTGGTTGGGAAGTTATAGTATGTCAACTGTTGTCCCGTGACTAAACACTTGAGCATTGCCCAACAAAACCTCTACTTTTCATTTTGTTTTTCAGATACAAAGCAATTTAAAAGCCCTTGGTTTGCATGAACAGCTAGTGCATGGGGTCAAGATAATTGTGGCTTGTGGTCAGATCCAAAACCTAAGTGTGCAAAAAGTAATGGTATTGTATGTGTTCCTTTTTCCAGCTCTTTTGCATTTTCCTATGAGACCTCAACTTGGTTATCTTGCTATTGAGCGTGCTCAAACATCTTGCTTTTTGCATGCATGGTTAGTGTATGGGCTCAAGAGCATGCTGGCCTGTGCTCGGATGCAAAACCCAGGTGTGTGGGAAGTTATGGTATCTCGAGCATTTTCGCATGTCCAAGTTCTTGAGTGGTACCCCACCAAACAACAACCTGTTTTTTCATTTAGGATCTTGTTCACTAAAACTCTTTCCCTTTGCATACATAGCTAGTGTATGGCCTCAAGAGCATCATGGCTTGTGCTCAGATCCAAAATCCAAGTGGTTGGGAAGTTATAGTATGTCAACTATTGTCCCATGACTAAACACTTGAGCATTGCCCAACAAAACCTCAAATTTTCATTTTGTTTTTCAGATACAAAGCAATTTCTAAGCCCTTGTTTTGCATGAACAGTTAGTGCATGGGCTCAAGATCATCATGGCTTGTGCTCAGATCCAAAACCTAAGTGTGCAAAAAGTAATGGTATTGTATGTGTTCCTTTTTCCAGTTCTTGAGCATTTTCCTACGAGACCTCAACTTGGTTATCTTGCTATTGAGCGTGCTCAAACATCTTGCTTTTTGCATGCATGGTTAGTGTATGGGCTCAAGAGCATGCTGGTCTGTGCTCGGATGCAAAACCCAGGTGTGTGGGAAGTTATGGTATTTCAAGCATTTTCGCATGTCCAAGTTCTTGAGTGATACCCCACCAAACAACATCCCGTTTTTTCCTTTAGGATCTTGTTCACTAAAACTCTTTCCCTTTGCATACATAGCTAGTGTATGGCCTCAAGAGCATCATGGCTAGTGCTCAGATCCAAAATCCAAGTGGTTGGGAAGTTATAGTATGTCAACTGTTGTCCCGTGACTAAACACTTGAGCATTGCCCAACAAAACCTCTACTTTTCATTTTGTTTTTCAGATACAAAGCAATTTAAAAGCCCTTGGTTTGCATGAACAGCTAGTGCATGGGGTCAAGATAATTGTGGCTTGTTGTCAGATCCAAAACCTAAGTGTGCAAAAAGTAATGGTATTGTATGTGTTCCTTTTTCCAGCTCTTTGGCATTTTCCTATGAGACCTCAACTTGGTTATCTTGCTATTGAGCATGCTCAAACATCTTGCTTTATGCATGCATTGTTAGTGTATGGGCTCAAGAGCATGCTGGCCTGTGCTCGGATGCAAAACCCAGGTGTGTGGGAAGTTATGGTATCTCGAGCGTTTTCGCATGTCCAAGTTCTTGAGTGGTACCCCACCAAACAACAACCTGTTTTTTCATTTAGGATCTTGTTCACTAAAACTCTTTCCCTTTGCATACATAGCTAGTGTATGGCCTTGAGAGCATCATGGCTTGTGCTCAGATCCAAAATCCAAGTGGTTGGGAAGTTATAGTATGTGAACTATTGTCCCATGACTAAACACTTGAGCATTGCCCAACAAAACCTCAACTTTTCATTTTGTTTTTCCGATACAAAGCAATTTCTAAGCCCTTGTTTTGCATAAACAGCTAGTGCATGGGCTCAAGATAATCATGGCTTGTGCTCAGATCCAAGACCTAAGTGTGCAAAAAGTAATGGTATTGTATGTGTTCCTTTTTCCAGTACTTGAGCATTTTCCTACGAGACCTCAACTTGGTTATCTTGCTATTGAGCGTGCTCAAACATCTTGCTTTTTGCATGCATGGTTAGTGTATGGGCTCAAGAGCATGCTGGCCTGTGCTCGGATGCAAAACCCAGGTGTGTGGGAAGTTATGGTATCTCGAGCATTTTCGCATGTCCAAGTTCTTGAGTGGTACCCCACCAAACAACAACCTGTTTTTTCATTTAGGATCTTGTTCACAAAAACTCTTTCCCTTTGCATACATAGCTAGTGTATGGCCTCAAGAGCATCATGGCTTGTGCTCAGATCCAAAATCCACGTGGTTGGGAAGTTATAGTATGTCAACTATTGTCCTACAACTAAACACTTGAGCATTGCCCAATAAAACCTCAAATTTTCATTTTGTTTTTTAGATACAAAGCAATTTCTAAGCCCTTGTTTTGCATGAACAGTTAGTGCATGGGCTCAAGATCATCATGGCTTGTGCTCAGATCCAAAACCTAAGTGTGCAAAAAGTAATGGTATTGTATGTGTTCCTTTTTCCAGTACTTGAGCATTTTCCTACGAGACCTCAACTTGGTTATCTTGCTATTGAGCGTGCTCAAACATCTTGATTTTTGCATGCATGGTTAGTGTATGGGCTCAAGAGCATGCTGGCCTGTGCTCGGATGCAAAACCCAGGTGTGTGGGAAGTTATGGTATCTCGAGCATTTTCGCATGTCCAAGTTCTTGAGTGGTACCCCACCAAACAACAACCTGTTTTTTCATTTAGGATCTTGTTCACTAAAACTCTTTCCCTTTGCATACATAGCTAGTGTATGGCCTCAAGAGCATCATGGCTTGTGCTCAGATCCAAAATCCAAGTGGTTGGGAAGTTATAGTATGTCAACTATTGTCCCACAACTAAACACTTGAGCATTGCCCAACAAAACCTCAAATTTTCATTTTGTTTTTTAGATACAAAGCAATTTCTAAGCCCTTGTTTTGCATGAACAGTTAGTGCATGGGCTCAAGATCATCATGGCTTGTGCTCAGATCCAAAACCTAAGTGTGCAAAAAGTAATGGTATTGTATGTGTTCCTTTTTCCAGTACTTGAGCATTTTCCTACGAGACCTCAACTTGGTTATCTTGCTATTGAGCGTGCTCAAACATCTTGCTTTTTGCATGCATGGTTAGTGTATGGGCTCAAGAGCATGCTGGTCTGTGCTCGGATGCAAAACCCAGGTGTGTGGGAAGTTATGGTATTTCAAGCATTTTCGCATGTCCAAGTTCTTGAGTGATACCCCACCAAACAACATCCCCTTTTTTCCTTTAGGATCTTGTTCACTAAAACTCTTTCCCTTTGCATACATAGCTAGTGTATGGCCTCAAGAGCATCATGGCTAGTGCTCAGATCCAAAATCCAAGTGGTTGGGAAGTTATAGTATGTCAACTATTGTCCCACAGCTAAACACTTGAGCATTGCCCAACAAAACCTCAAATTTTCCTTTTGTTTTACAGATACAAAGCATTTTCTAAGCCCTTGATTTGCATGAACATTTAGTGCATGGGCTCTAGATAATCATGGCTTGTGCTCAGATCCAAAACCTAAGTGTGCAAAATGTAATGGTATTGTATGTGTTCCTTTTTCCAGTTCTTGAGCATTTTCCTACGAGACCTCAACTTGGTTATCTTGCTATTGAGCGTGCTTAAACATCTTGCTTTTTGCATGCATGGTTAGTGTATGGGCTCAAGAGCATGCTGGCCTGTGCTCGGATGCAAAACCCAGGTGTGTGGGAAGTTATGGTATCTCAAGCATTTTCGCATGTCCAAGTTCTTGAGTGGTACCCCACCAAACAACAACCTGTTTTTTCATTTAGGATCTTGTTCACTAAAACTCTTTCCCTTTGCATACATAGCTAGTGTATGGCCTCAAGAGCATCATGGCTTGTGCTCAGATCCAAAATCCAAGTGGTTGGGAAGTTATAGTATGTCAACTATTGTCCCACAACTAAACACTTGAGCATTGCCCAACAAAACCTCAGCTTTTCATCTTGTTTTTCAGATACAAAGCATTTTCTAAGCCCTTGTTTTGCATGAACAGTTAGTGCATGGGCTCAAGATCATCATGGCTTGTGCTCAGATCCAAGACCTAAGTGTGCAAAAAGTATTGTATTGTATGTGTTCCTTTCTCCAGTTCTTGAGCATTTTCCTACGAGACCTCAACTTGGTTATCTTGCTATTGAGCATGCTCAAACATCTTGCTTTTTGCATGCGTGGTTAGTGTATGGGCTCAAAAGCATGCTGGCCTGTGCTCGGATGCAAAACCCAGGTGTGTGGGAAGTTATGGTATCTCGAGCATTTTCGCATGTCCAAGTTCTTGAGTGGTACCCCACCAAACAACAACCTGTTTTTTCATTTAGGATCTTGTTCACTAAAACTCTTTCCCTTTGCATACATAGCTAGTGTATGGCCTCGAGAGCATCATGGCTTGTGCTCAGATCCAAAATCCAAGTGGTTGGGAAGTTATAGTATGTCAACTATTGTCCCACAACTAAACACTTGAGCATTGCCCAACAAAACCTCAAATTTTCATTTTGTTTTTCAGATACAAAGCAATTTATAAGCCCTTGTTTTGCATGAACAGTTAGTGCATGGGCTCAAGATCATGATGGCTTGTGCTCAGATCCAAAACCTAAGTGTGCAAAAAGTAATGGTATTGTATGTGTTCCTTTTTCCAGTTCTTTAGCATTTTCCTACGAGACCTCGACTTGGTTATCTTGCTATTGAGCGTGCTCAAACATCTTGCTTTTTGCATGCATGGTTAGTGTATGGGCTCATGAGCATGCTGGCCTGTGCTATGATGCAAAACCCAGGTGTGTGGGAAGTTATGGCATCTCGAGCGTTTTCGCATGTCCAAGTTCTTGAGTGGTACCCCACCAAACAACATCCTGTTTTTTCATTTAGGATCTTGTTCACTAAAACTCTTTCCCTTTGCATACATAGCTAGTGTATGGCCTCAAGAGCATCATGGCTTGTGCTCAGATCCAAAATCCAAGTGGTTCGGAAGTTATAGTATGTCAACTATTGTCCCATGACTAAACACTTGAGCATTGCCCAACAAAACCTCTACTTTTCATTTTGTTTTTCAGATACAAAGCATTTTCTAAGCCCTTGTTTTGCATGAACAGTTAGTGCATGGGCTCAAGATAATCATGGCTTGTGCTCAGATCCAAAACCTAAGTGTGCAAAATGTAATGGTATTGTATGTGTTCCTTTTTCCAGTACTTGAGCATTTTCCTATGAGACCTCAACTTGGTTATCTTGCTATTGAGCGTGCTCAAACATCTTGCTTTTTGCATGCATGGTTAGTGTAGCTTCTTGTTCGCCTCGCTTTTCTCGCTTCGCTTAGCTTTGCTTAGCTTCGCTTAACTTTGCTTTGCTTAGCTTCGCTTCGCTTCGCTTCGCTTCGCTTAGCTTCGCTCAGATTCACTTAGCTTCGCTTCGCTTCACTTCGCTTCGCTTCGCTTCGCTTCGCTTCGCTTAGCTTTGCTTCGCTTTCCTTAGCTTCGGTTTGCTTCGCTTAGCTTCGCTTCACTTCGCTTAGCTTTGCTTAGCTTTGCTTAGCTTCGCTTCGCTTCGCATAGCTGTGCTTAGCTTCGCTTTGCTTCTCTTAGCTTCGCTTCTCTTTGCTTCGCTTCTCTTTGCTTCTCTTCGCTTCGCTTCGCTTCGCTTAGCTTCGTTTAGCTTCGCTTCGCTTCGCTTAGCTTTGCTTCGCTTCTCTTCGCTTCTCTTGGCTTTGCTTTGCTTAGATTCGCTTCGCTTTGCTTCGCTTCTCTTCGCTTTGCTTCGCTTAGCTTCATTTAGCTTCGCTTCCCTTAGCTTTGCTTCGCTTTGCTTTGCCTCGCTTAGCTTCGCTTAGATTCGCTTAGCTTCGCTTCGCTTGCTTAGCTTCGCTTAGGTTCGCGTAGCTTCACTTTGCTTAAGAGCTTCACTTCGCTTAGCTTAGATTCGCTTTGCTTTGCTTTGCTTCTCTTAGCTTTGCTTCGCTTAGCTTCTCTTAGCTTCGCTTCGCTTAGCTTCGCTTCGCTTAGCTTCGATTTGTTTCGCTTTGCTTTGCTTCGCTTTGCTTACCTTCACTTCGCTTTGCTTTGCTTCGCTTCGCTTAGCTTCGCTTAGTTTTGCTTCGCTTCGCTTAGCTTTGCTTCGCTTAGCTTCGCTTAGCTTTGCTTCGCTTAGCTTCGCTTAGCTTTGCTTCGCTTCGCCTAGCTTCGCTTCGCTTCGATTAGCTTCGCTTAGCTTCTTGTTCTCTTCGCTTAGCTTCGCTTCGCTTCCATTATCTTCGCTTCGCTTCGCTTTGCTTTGTGCTCGCTTCTCTTAGCTTCTCTTCACTTCGCTTCGCTTTGCTTAGCTTCCCTTAGCTTCATGTTCGCAGAAGTGTGTCTGCAAATCTGCGTACACGACTGCTTTCCCTTCTTGCTAAACCTGCTCCCTACTGCCGCTGCTCACTGGAAGTGTGTCCGCAGATACGCGTACAGGAGTGCTTTTCCTTCTGGTAAAATCTGCTCCCTATGGCCGCTGCTCACTGGAAGTGTGTCGGCAGATCAGCGTACACGACTGCTTTCCCTTCTTGCTAAACCTGATCCCTACTGCCGCTGCTCACTCTAAGTGTGTCCGCGGATCTACGTACACGACTGCTTTCGCTTCTTGCTAAACCTGCTCCCTACAGCCGCTGCTCACTGGATGTGTGTCTGCAGATCTGTGTACACGACTTCTTTTCCTTCTTGCTTAACCAGATCCCTACTGCCGCTGCTCACAGGAAGTGTGTCCGCAGGTCTTTGTACACGACTGCTTTTCCTTCTTGCTTAAGCTGCTCCCTACTGCCGCAGCTCATTGGAAGTGTGTCCGCAAATCTGAGTACACGACTGCTTTCCCTTCTTGCTAAACCTGCTCCCTACTGCCGCTGCTCACTCTAAGTGTGTCCGCGGATCTACTGTACGTACACGACTGCTTTCGCTTCTGGCTAAACCTGCTCCCTACAGCCGCTACTCACTGGATGTGTGTCCGCAGATCTGTGTACACTACTTCTTTTCCTTCTTGCTAAACCAGATCCCTACTGCCGCTGCTCACAGGAAGTGTGTCCGCAGGTCTGCGTACACGACTGCTTTTCCTTCTTGCTTAACCTGCTCCCTACTGCCGCAGCTCATTGGAAGTGTGTCCGCAAATCTGCGTACACGACTGCTTTTCCTTCTTACTAAACCTGCTCCCTACTGCCGCTGCTCACTGGAAGTGTGTCCGCAGATCTGCGTACATGGCTGCTTTTCCTTCTTGCTAAACCTGTTCCCTTCTGCTGCTGCTCACTGGAAGTGTGTTCGAAGATCTGCGTACACGACTGCTTTTCCTTCTTGCTAAACCTGTTCCCTACGGCTGCTGCTCACTGGAAGTGTGTCCGCAGATCTGCGTACATAACTGCTTTTCTTTCTTGCTAATCCTGCTCCCTACTGCCGCTGCTCACTAGAAGTGTGTCCGCAGGTCTGCGTACACGACTGCTTTTCCTTCTTGCTAAACCTTCTCCCTACGGCCCCTTTTCACTGGAAGTGTATCCGCTGATCTGCGTACACGACTGCTTGTCGTTCTGGTCAAACGTGCTCCCTACGACCGCTGCTCACTGGAAGTGTGTCCGCAAATCTGCGTACACGACTGCTTTCCCTTCTTGCTAAACCTGCTCCCTACTGCCGTTGCTCACTGGAAGTGTGTCCGCAGATACGCGTACAGGACTGCTTTTCCTTCTGGTAAAATCTGCTCCCTATGGCCGCTGCTCACTGGAAGTGTGTCTGTAGATCAGCGTACACGACTGCTTTCCCTTCTTGCTAAACCTGTTCCCTACTGCCGCTGCTTTCTGGAAGTGTGTCCGCAAATCTGCGTACACGACTGCTTTCCCTACTTGCTAAACCTACTCCTCACTGCCGCTGCTCACTGAAAGTGTGTCCGCAGATCTGCATACACGACTGCTTTTCCTTCTTGCTAAACCTGTTCCCTACTGCTGCTGCTCACTAGAAGTGTGTCTGCAGATCTGCGTGCACGACTGCTTTCCATTCTTGCTAAACGTGCTCCCTACTGCCACTGCTCATTGGAGGTGTCTCCGCAGATCTGCGTACACGCCTGCTTTCGCTTCTTGCTAAACCTGCTCCCTACTGCCGCTGCACACTGGAAGTGTGTCCATAGATCTGCGTACACGGCTGCATCCCCTTCTTGCTAAACTTGCTCCCTACTGCTGCTCCTCACTGGAGGTGTATCCGCAGATCTGCGGGCACGACTGCTTTTCCTTTTGGCTAAACATGCTCCCTACTGCCGCTGCTCAATGGAGGTGTGTCCGCAGATCTGCATGCACGACTGCTTTCCCTTCTTGCAAAACCAGCTCCCTATTGCCGCTGCTCTCTAGAAGTGTGTCCGTAGATCTGCGTGCACGGCTGCTTTCCCTTCTTGCTAAACCTGCTCCCTACTGCCGCTGCTAACTGGAAGTGGTCCGCAGATCTGCGTGCACGACTGCTTTCCCTTTAGGCTAAACCTGCTCCCTACTGCCACTGCCCACTGGAAGTGTGTCCGCAGATCTGCGTGCACGACTGCTTTTCCTTCTGGCTAAACCTGCTCCCTACTGCCGCTGCTCACCGGAAGTGTGTCCGCAGATAAACGTGCACGACTGCTTTCCCTTCGGGCTAAACCTGTTCCCTACTGCCGCTGCTCTTTGGAAGTGGGTCCGCAAATCTGCGTGCACGACTGCTTTCCCTTCTGGCTAAAACCTGCTCCCTACTGCCGCTGCTCACAAGAAGTGTGTCCGCAGATCAGCGTGTACGACAGCTTTCTCTTCTTGCTAAACCTTCTCCCTGCAGCCACTGCTCACTAGAAGTGTGTCCGCAGATCTGCATGCACGACTGCTTTCGCTTTTGGCTAAACCTTCTCCCTACTGCCGCTGCTCACTGGAAGTGTGTCCACAGATCTGCGTGCACGACTACTTTCCCTTCTTGCTAAACCTGTTCCCTACTTCAGCTGCCCACTGAAAGTGTGTCCGCAGATCTGCGTGCACGACTGCTTTCCGTTCTGGCTAAACCTGCTCCCTACTGCCGCTGCTCAATGGAGGTGTGTCCGCAGATCTTCGTGCACGACTGCTTTCCCTTCACGCTGAACCTGCTCCCTACAGCCGTTGCTTACTGGAAGTGTGTCCGCAGATCTGCGTGCACGACTGCTTTCCCGTCTGGCTAAACCTGCTCCCTACTGCCGCTCCTCACAGGAAGTGTGTCCGCAGATCTGCGTACACGACTGCTTTTCCCTTGTGCTAAACCTGCTCCCTACTGCCGCTGCTCACTCGAAGTGTGTCTGCAGATCTGCGTACACAACTGCTTTCCCTTCTTGCTAAACCCGCTCCCTATAGCCGCTGCTCAGTGGAAGTGTGTCCGCAGTTTTGCGTACACGAATGCATTTCCTTCTTGCTAAACCAGCTCCCTATTGCCGCTGCTCACTGGAAGTGTGTCCGCAGATCTGCGTACACGGCTGTTTTTCTTTCTGGTTAAACCTCATCCCTACAGCCGCTGCTCAATGGAAGTGTCTCCCTTGATCTACGTGCACGACTGCTTTTCCTTCTTGCCAAACCTGCTCTATACTGCCCTACTCCCGCTGCTCACTGGAAGTGTGTCCACAGATCTGCGTAAACGACTGCTTTCCCTTCTTGCTAAACCTGCACCCTACGGCCGCTGCTCACTGGAAGTGTGTCCGCAGATCTACGTACACGACTGCTTTCCCTCTTGCTAAACCTGCTCCCCACGGCCGCTGCTCACTAGAGGTGTGTTCGCAGATATGCGTACATGACTTCTTTCCTTCTTGCTAAACCTGCACCCTACTCCCGCTGCTCACTGGAGGTGTGTCCGCAGATCTGCGAACACGACTGCTTTCCCTTCTTGCTAAACCAGCACCCTACTGCCGCTGCTGACTGGAAGTGTATCCGTAGATCTGCGTACACGACTGCTTCCCCTTCTTGCTAAACCTGCTCCCTACTGCCGCTGCTAAATGGAGGTGTGTCCGTAGATCTGCGTGCACAACTGCTTTCCCTTCTTGCTAATCCTGCTCCCTACTACCGCTGCTCACTGGAAGTGTGTCCGCAGATCTGCGTGCACGACTTCTTTTCCTTCTAGATAAACCTGCTCCCTACTGCTGCTACTCAAAGAAGGTGTGTCCGCAGATCCGCGTGCACGACTGATTTTCCTTTGTGCTATACTTGCTCCCTATTGCCACTGCTCATTGGAAGTGTGTCCGTAGATCTGCGTACACAACTGCTTTTCCTTCTTGCTAAACCTAATCCCTACTGCTGCTACTCACTGCAAGTGTGTCCGCAGACCTGCGTACATGACTTCTTTTCCTTTTGGCTAATTCTGCTCCCTATTGCCGCTGCTCACTAGAAGTGTGTCTGCAGATCTGCGTACACGACTGCTTTTCCTTCTTGCCTAACCTGTTCCCTACTGCTGCTACTCACTGGAAGTGTGTCCGCAGATCTGCGTACACGACTGCTTTCCCTTCTTGCTAAACCTTCTCCCTACTACCACTGCTCACTAGAAATGTATCCCCAGATCTGCGTACACGATTGCTTTTTCTTCTGATTAAACCTGCTCCCTACAGCCGCTGCTCACTGGAAGTATGTCCGCAAATCTGCGTTAACGACTGCTTTCCCTTCTTTCTAAACCTGCTCCCTATTGGCGCTGCTGAGTGGAAGTGTGTCTGCAGATCAGCGTACACGACTGCTTTCCCTTCTTGCTTAACCTTCTCCCTACTAGTGGTGCTCACTGGAAGTGTGTCCGCAGATCTGCGTACCCGACTGCTTTTCCTTCTTGCTAAACCTGCTCTCTACTACTGCTGCTTTCTACAAGTCTGCGTACACGACTGCTTTCCCTTCTTGCTAAACCTGCTCCCTACTGCCGCTGCTCACTGGAAGTGTGTTCACAGATCTACGTACACGACTGCTTTCCCTTCTTGCTAAACCTGATCCCCACTGCCGCTGCTCACTGGAAGTGTGTCCGCAAATCTGCGTACCTGACTGCTTTTCCTTCTTGCTAAACCTGCTCTCTAGTGCCGCTACTTTCTACAAGTGTGTTCGCAGATCTGCGTACGGCTCCCTACTTTTGCTGCTCACTGGAAATGTGTCCGCAGATCTGCGTACATGACGGCTTTCCCTTCTTGCTAAACCTGCTCCCTACTGCCGCTGCTCACTAGAAGTGTGTCCGCAGATGTGCGTAAACGACTGCTTTCCCTTCTTGCTAAACCTGCTCCCCACTACCGCTGCTTACTGGAAGTGTGTCCGCAGATCTGCGTACACAACTACTTTTCCTTCTTGCTTAACCTGCTCCCCACTGTCACTACTCACTGAAAGTGTGTCCGCAAGTCTGCGTACACGACTGCTTTTCCTTCTTCCTAAACCTGGTCCCCACTGCTGCTGCTCACTGGAAGTGTGTCTGCAGATCTGCGTACACGACTGCATTTCCATCTTGCTAAACCTCCTCCCCACTGCCGCTGCTCACTGGAAGTGTGTCCGCAGATCTGCGTACACGACTGCTTTTCTCTCTTGCTAAACCTGCTCCCTACTGCCGCTGCTCACTAGAAGTGTATCCGTAGATCTGCGTACACGACTGCTTTTCCTTCTTAATAAACCTGTTCCCTACTGCTACTGCTCTCTAGAAGGGTGTCCGCAAATCTGCATACATGACAGCTTTTCCATCTTGCTATACCTGCTCCCTACAGCCGCTGCTCACTAGAAGTGTGCCCGCAGGTCTACGTACTTCTCCCTACTGCCACTCCTCACTGGAAGTGTGTCCGTAGATCTGCGTACACGACTGCTTTTCATTCTTGCATAACCTGCTCCCTACTGCCGCTGCTCACTGGAAGTGTGTCCGCAGATCTGCGTACACGACTGCTTTCCCTTCTTGCTAAACCTGCTCCCTACAGACGCTGCTCATTGGACGTGTGTCCGCAGATCTGCGTGCACGACTGCTTTCCCTTCTGGATAAACTTGCTCCCTACTGCCGCTGCTCATTGGAAGTGTGTCCGCAAATCAGCGTGCACGACTGTTTTCCCTTCTGGCTACACCTGCTCCCTACTGCCGTTGCTCCCTGGACGTGTGTCCGCAGATCTGCGTGCACGACTGCTTTCCCTCCTTGCTAAACCAGCTCCATGCTGCCGCTGCTCACTGGAAGTGTGTTAGCCGATCTGCGTACTGCTCCCTACTGCCGCTGCTTAGTGCAAGTGTGTCCGTAGATCTGCGTACACGACTGCTTTCCCTTCTTGCTAAACTTTCTCCCTACTGCCGCTGCTCACTGGAAGTGTGTCCGCAGATCTGCGTGCACGACTGCTTTCCCTTCTGGCTAAACCTGCTCCCTATTGCCGTTGCTCACTGGAAGTGTGTTCGCAGATCTGCGTACTGCTCCCTACTGCCGCTGCTCAGTGGAAGTGTGTCCGCAGATCTGCGTACTTCTCCCTACTGCCACTGCTTACTGGAAGTGTGTCCATAGATCTGCGTACACGACTGCTTTCCCTTCTTGCTAAACCTGCTCCCTACTGCCGCTGCTCACAGGAAGTGTGTCCGCAGATCTGCGAAAACGACTGCTTTCCCTTCTTGCTAAACCTTCTCCCTACTGCCGTTGCTCACTGGAAGTGTGTCCGCAGATCAGCGTGCACGACAGCTTTCCCTTCTGGCTAAACTTGCTCCCTATTGCCGCTGCTCACCGGAAGTGTGTCCACAGATCTGCGTGCACGACTGCTTTCCCTTCTGGCTAAACCTGCACCCCTACCTTGCTTAATCACCCCTACCTTGCTTAATCACCCCTACCTTGCTTAATCACCCCTACCTTGTTTAATCACCCCTACCTTGCTTAATCACCCCTACCTTGCTTAATCACCCCTACCTTGCTTAATCACCCCTAACTTGCTTAATCACCCCTACTTTGCTTAATCACCCCTACCTTTCTGAATCACCTCTTCCTTGCTGAATTCTCCCTATCTTGCTGAATCCCCCCTACCTTGCTGCATTCTCCCTAGCTGGCTGAATCATTCCTACCTATCTTTATCACCCCTACCTTGCATAATGACCCCTACCTTGCTTAATCACCCCTACTTCTATTAGTCAACCATACCTTGCTGAATTCCCTCTACCATGTTTAAGCACACCTGCCTAGCATTAATTACCCCTACCTTTCTAATTTCCCCCTCTCTTGGGGAATCCCCCCTACCTCGCTGAATCCTTCCTTCCTTATTGAATCAACCCTACCTTGCTGAATCCCCGCTACCTTCCTTAATCACCCCTACGTTGCTGAATTCTCCCAATCTTGCCGAATCATCTCTTCCTTTCTAAAACACCCCTACCTTGCTTAATCACCCCTACTCTGCTAAATCACCCCTACCTTGCTTAATCACCCCTATCTTACTAATTCACCCCTACCTTGCTCAATCACCCCTACTCTGCTTAATTACCCCTACCTTGCTTAATCACCCCTACTCTGCATAATCACCCCATTTTTGTTTTGTTTTGTTTTGTTTTTTTTTTTTTTTTTGGGCTTTAAGGAGATCTCAGGAGCATAATCACCCCAACCTTGCAAAATCACCCCTACCTTGCTTAATCAACCCTACCTTGCTTAATCACCCCTACTCTACTAAATCACCCCTACCTTGTTTAATCACCCCTACCTTGCTTCATCACCCCTACCTTGCTTAATCACCTTTACCTTGCTTAATCACCGCTACCTTGCTTAATCACCCCTTCCTTGCTGAATTCTCCCTATATTTCTGAATCCCCCCTACCTTGCTGAATTCTCCCTATCTGGCTGAATCATTCCTACCTATCTTTATGATCCATACCTTGCATAATGACCCCTACCTTGCTTAATCACCCCTAGTTATATTAATCAACCATACCTTGCTGAATTCCCTCTACCATGTTTAAGCACACCTACCTAGCATAAATTACCCAAACCTTTCTCCTACCTCCCTAAATCCCCCTTTCCTTATTGAATCAACCCTACCTTGCTGATTCCCCAGTACCTTCCTTTATCACCCCTACATTGCTGAATTCTCCCTATCTTGCTGAATCATCCCTTCCTTTCTATAACACCCCTACCTTGCTCAATCACCCCTACTCTGCATAATCACCCCTACCTTGCATAATCACCCCTACTCTGCTTAATCACCCCTACATTGCTTAATCACCCCTACCTTGCTTAATCACCCCTACCTTGCTTAATCACCCCTACCTTGCTTAATCACCCCCTACTTGCTAAATCACCCCTACCTTGCTTAATCACCCCTACCTTGTTTAATCATCCCTACCTTGCTTAATCACCCCTACCTTGCTTAATCACCCCTACCTTGCTTAATCACCCCTACCTTGCTTAATCATCCCTACCTTGCTTAATCACCCCTACCTTGCTTAATCACCCCTACCTTGCTTAATCACCCCTACCTTGCTTAATCATCCGTACTTCTATTAATCAACCCTACCTTGCTGAATCACAACTACCTTGCTTAATCACCCCTTCCTTGCTGAATTCTCCCTATCTTGCTGTTTCCCCCCTACCTTGCTGAATTCTTCCTATCTGGCTGAATCATCCCTACCTTGCTTAATCACCCCCTACCTTGCTTAATCACCCCCTACCTTGCTTAATCACCCCTACCTTGCTGAATCACCCCTACCTTGCTGAATCACCCCTACCTTGCTTAATCACCCCTTCCTTGTTTAATCACCCATATCTTGCTTAATCACCCCTACCTTGCTTCATCACCCATACCTTGCTTAATCACCCATACCTTGCTTAATCACCCCTACCTTGCTTAATCACCCCTACCTTGCTTAATCACCCCTACCTTGCTTAATCACCCCTTCCTTGCTGAATTCTCCCTATCTTGCTGAATCCCCCCTACCTTGCTGAATTCTCCCTATCTGGCTGAATCATCCCTACCGTTCTTTATCACCCCTACCTTGCATAATAACCCCTACCTTGCTTTATCACCCCTTAATTTATTAATCAACCCTACCTTGCTGAATTCCCCCTACCATGTTTAAGCACACATACCTTGCATTAATTACCCCTACCTTTCTTTTTTCCCTCTCTCTTGCAGAACCCCCCCTACCTTGGTGAATCCCTCCTTCCTAATTGAATCAACCCTAACTTGGTGAATCACCCCCTACCTTGCTTAATCACCCCTACTCTGTTAAAATACCCCTACCTTGCTTAATCACCCCTACTCTGCTTAATCACCCCTACCTTGAGTAATTACCCCTACCTTGCTTAATCAACCCTACCTTGCTTAATCACCCCTACTCTACTAAATCACCCCTACCTTGCTTAATCACCCCTACCTTGCTTTATCACCCCTACCTTGCTTTATCACCCCTACCTTTCTTTATCACCCCTACTTCTATTAATCAACCCTACCTTGCTGAATCACTACTACCTTGCTTAATCACACCGTCCTGGCTAAATTACCCTATCTTCCAGAATCCCCCCTTCCTTGCTGAATTCTCCCTATCTAGCTGAAAAATCCCTATCTTGCTTAATCACCCCTGCCTTGCTTAATCACCCCAACTCTGCTTAATCACCCCTACTTCTATTAATCAACCATACCTTGCTGATTTCTCCCTATCTTGCTGAATCCCCCCTACCTGTCTTTATCACTCCTACCTTGCTTAATCACCCCTACCTTGCTTAATCACCCCTACTCTGCTTAATCACCCCTACCTTGCTTAATCACCCCTACATTGCTTAATCACCCTTACCTTGCTAAATCATCCCTACCTTGCTTAATCACCCCCTACCTTGCTTAATCACCCCTACCTTGCTTAATCACCCCTACCCTTCTTAATCACCCCTACCTTGCTTATTCACCCCTAGTGTGTTTTATCATCCCTACTTTCCGTAATGACCCCAACCTAGCTTATGCACCCCTACCTTGCTTAATCAGGGTTTAGGTGCTTAATCACCCCTACCTTGCTTAATCAGCCCTACCTTGCTTAATCACCCCTACTTCCATTAATCAACCCTACCTTGCTGAATCACTACTACCTTGCTTAATCATCCCTTCCTTGCTGAATTCTCTCGATCTTCCAGAATCCCCCCTACCTTGCTGAATTCTCCCTATCTTGCTGAATCATCCCTATCTTGCTAAATCCCCCCTGCGTGTCTTAATCACCCCTACCTTGCTTTATCACCCCTACCTTGCTTAATCACCCCTACCTTGCTTAATCACCCCTACCTTGCTTATTCACCCTTACCTTGCTTAATCACCCCTTCCTTGCTGAATTCTCCCTACTTTGCAGAATTCTCCCTATCTGGCTGAATCATTCCTACCTATCTTTATCACCCCTACCTTGCATAATGACCCCTACCTTGCTTAATCACCCCTACTTCTGTTAATCAACCATACCTTGCAGAATTCCCTCTACCATGTTTAAGCACACCTACCTAGCATTAATTACCCCTACCTTTCTGATTTCCCCCTCTCTTGCGGAACCCCCCCTACCTCGCTGAATCGCTCCTTCCTCATTGAATCAACCCTACCTTGCTGAATCCCTGCTACCTTCGTTAATCACCCCTACGTTGCTGAATTCTCCCTATCTTGCTAAATCCCCCCTGCGTGTCTTAATCACCCCTACCTTGCTTGATCACCCCTACCTTGTTTAATCACCCCTTCCTTGATTAATCACCCCTTCTTCTATTGATCAACCCTACCTTGCTGAATCACTACTTCCTTGCTTAATCATCCCTTCCTTGCTGAATTCTCCCTATCTTGCTGAATCCCCCCTACCTTGCTGAATTCTCCCTATCTAGCTGAATCATTCCTACCTATCTTTATCACCCCTACCTTGCATAATGACCCCTACCTTGCTTAATCACCCCTACTTCTATTAGTCAACCATACCTTGCTGAATTCCCTCTACCATGTTTAAGAACACCTGCCTAGCATTAATTACCCCTACCTTTCTAATTTCCCCCTCTCCTGCGGAACCCCCCGTACCTCGCTGAATCGCTCCTTCCTCATTGAATCAACAATCCCTTGCTTAATCCCCGCTACCTTCGTTAATCACCCCTACTCTGCTTAATCACCCCTACCTTGCATAATCACCCCTACCTTGCTTAATCACCCCTACCTTGCTTAATCACCCCTACCTTGCTTAATCACCCCTACCTTGCTGAATCATCCCCACCTTGCTTAATCACCCCTACCTTAGTTAATCACCCCTACCTTGCTTAATCACCCCAACTTCTATTAATCAACCCTACCTTGCTGAATCACTACTACCTTGCTTAATCACCCCTTCCTTGCTGAATTCTCGCTATCTTGCTGAATCCTTTTGACCTTGCTGAATTCTCCCAATCTAGCTAAATCATCACTACCTTGCTTAATCACCCCCTACCTTGCTTAATCACCCCTACCTTGCTTAATCACCCCTACCGTGCTTACTCACGCCTACCTTGCTTAATCACCCCTACTCTGCTTAATCACCCCTAGCTTGCATAATCACCCCTACCTTGCTTAATCACCCCTACCTTGCTGAATTCTCCCTATCTCGCTGAATCATCCCTCCCTTTCTAAATCACCCCAACCTTGCTTTATCACCCCTACTCAGCTTAATCACCCCTACATTGCTTAATCACCCCTTACCTTGCTTAATCACCCCTACCTTGTTTAATCACCCCTACCTTGCTTAATCACCCCTACCTTGATTAATCACCCCTACCTTGATTAATCACCCCTACCTTGCTGAATTCTCCCAAACTTGCTGAATCATCCCTCCCTTTCTAAATCACCCCTACCTTGCTTAATCACCTCTACTCTGCTTAATCACCCCTAGCTTTCTTAATCACCCCTACCTTGCATAATCACCCCTACCTTACTTAATCACCCCTACCTCTCTTAATCACCCCTCTCTTGCTTTATCGCCCCTACTTCTATCAATCAACCCCACTTGCTGAATCACTACTACCTTGCTTAACCACCCCTTGCTGAATTCTCCCTATCTTGCTGAATTCCCCCTACATTGCTGAATTCTCCCTATATGGCTGAATCATCCTTACCATTCGTAATCACCCCCTACCTTGCTTAATCACCCCTAACTTGATTAATCACGCCTACCTTGCTTAACTTGTTGAATCCCCCCTACCTGTCGTAATCACCCCTTCCTTGCTTAATCACCCCTACCTTGCTTAATCACCCCTACCTTCCTTAACCACCCCTACCTTGCTTAATCACCCCTACCTTCCTTATTCACCCCTACTTCTATCAATCAACCCTACCTTGCTGAATCACTACTACCTTGCTTAACCACCCCTTGCTAAATTCTCCCTATCTTGCTGAATCCCCACTACGTTGCTGAAATCTCCCTATATGGCTGAATCATCCTTACCTTTCGTAATCACCCCCTACCTTGCTTAATAACCCCTACCTTGCTTAATTACCCCTAACTTGCTTAATCACCCCTACCTTGCTTAACTTGTTGAATCCCCCCTACCTGTCGTAATCACCCCTACCTTGCTTAATCACCCCTACCTTGCAAAATAACCCCTACCTTCCTTAACAACCCCTACCTTGCTGAATTCTCCCTATCTTGCTGTATCATCCCTCCCTTTCTTAATCACCCCTACCTTGCTAAATCACCCCTACTCTGCTTAATCACCCCTACCTTGCTTAATCACCCCTACCTTGCTTAATCACCCCTACCTTGCTTCATCAGAACTACCTTGCTTAATCATCCCTACCTTGCTTAATCACCCCTACCTTGCTAAATCATCCCTACCTTGCATAATCACCCCTACCTTGCCTAATCACCCATACTCTGCTTAATTACCCCTACCTCGCTCAATCACCCCTACCTTGCTTAATCACCCCCTACCTTGCTTACTCACCCCTACCTTGCTTAATCACCCCTACATTGCTGAAATCTCCCTATCTTGCTGAATCCCCCCTACCTGTCTTAATCACCCAAATCTTGCTGAATCATCCCTATCTTGCTTAATCACCCCTACTTTGCTTAATCACCCCTACCTTGCTTAATCACCACTACCTTGCTTCATCATCCCTACTTCTATTAATCAACCCTACCTTGCTGAATCCCCGCTACCTTCCTTAATCACCCCTACATTGCTGAATTCTCCCTACATTGCAGAATCCTCCCTCCCTTTCTGAATCACCCCTACCTTGCTTTATCACCCCTACCTTGCTTAATCACCCCTACCTTGCTTAATTACCCCTACCTTGCTTAATCACCGCTACTCTGCTTAATCACCCCTACCTTGCTTAATCACCCCTACCTTGCATATTCACCCCTACCTTGCTTAATCACCCCTACTCTGCTGAATCACCCCTACCTTGCTTAATCACCCCTACCTTGCTTAATCACCCCTACCTTGCTTAATCACCCCAACCTTGCTTACTCACCCCTTACTTGCTTAATCACACCTACCTTGCTTAATCATCCCTACTTCTATTAATCACCCCTTCCTTGCTGAATTCTCCCTAGCTTGCTGTTTCCCCCATACCTTGCTTAATCACCCCTACCTTGCTTAATCACCCCTACCTTGCTTAATCACCCCTACCTTGTTTTATCACCCCTACCTTGCCAAATCACCCCTACCTTGCTTAATCACCCATACCTTGCTTAATCACCCCTACCTTGCTTAATCACCCCTACCTTGCTTATTCACCCCTACCTTGCTTAATGACCCCTTCCTTGCTGGATTCTCCTTATCTTGCTGAATCCCCCCTACCTTGCTGAATTCTCCCTATCTAGCTGAATCATTCCTACCTATCTTTATCACCCCTACCTTGCATAATGACCACTACCTTGCTTAGTCACCCCTACTTCTATTTATCAACCATACCTTGCTGAATTCCCTCTACCGTGTTGAAGCACACCTACCTAGCATAAATTACCCTTACCTTTCTGATTTCCCCGTCTCTTGCGAAACCCCCTGCACCTCGATGAATCGCTCCTTCCTCATTGAATCAACCCTACCTTGCTTAATCACCCCTACCTTGCTTAATCACCCCTACCTTGCTTAATCACCCCTACCTTGCTTAATCATCCCTACCTTGCTTAATCACCACCACCTTGCTTTATCACCCCTACCTTGCTTAATCACCCCTACCTTGCTTAATCTCCCCAACCTTGCTTAATCACCCCTACCTTGATTAATCACCCCTTCTTCTTTTGATCAACCCTACCTTGCTGAATAACTACTTCCTTGCTTAATCATCCCTTCCGAACTGAATACTCCCTATCTTGCTGAATCCCCCCTACCTTGCTGAATTCTCCCTATCTGGCTGAATCATCCCTACCTATATTTATCACCCCTACCTTGCATAATGACCCCTTCCTTGCTTTATCACTCCTACTTCTATTAATCAACCCTACTTTGCTGAATTCCCCCTTCCATGTTTAGGCACACCTACCTTGCATAATCACCCCTATCTTGTTAAATCATCCCTACCTTGCTTAATCACCCCTACCTTGTTTAATCACCCCTCCCTTGCAGAATCACCCCTACCCTGCTTTATCACCCCTATCTTGTGAAATCATCCCTACCTTGCTTAATCACCCCTACCTTGCTTAATCACCCCTACCTTGCTTAATCACCCCTACCTTGTTTTATCACCCCTACCTTGCTTAATCACCCCTACCTTGCTTAATCATCCATACCTTGCTTAATCATCCCTACCTTGCTTAATCACCCCTACCTTGCTTAATCACACCTACCTTGCTTAATCACCCCTACTCTGCTTAATCACCCCTACCTTGCATAATCACCCCTACCTTGCTTAATCACCCCTACTCTGTTTAATCACCCATACCTTGCTTAATCACCCCTACCTTGCTTTATCACCCCTACCTTGCTTAATCACCCCTACCTTGCTTAATCACCCCTACCTTGCTTAATCACACCTACCTTGCTTTATCACCCCTACTGTGCTTAATCACCCCTACCTTGCATAATCACCCCTACCTTGCTTAAACACCCCTACTCTGTTTAATCACCCATACCTTGCTTAATCACCCCCTACCTTGCTTAATCACCCCTACCTTGCTGAATCACCTCTACATTGCTTAATCATCCCTACCTTGCTTAATCACCCCTATCTTGCTTAATCACCCATACCTTGCTTCATCACCCCTTCCTTGCTTGATCACCCCTGCCTTGCTTCATCACCCCTACCATGCTTAGTCACCCCAACCTTGCTTAATCATACTTCCTTGCTTAATCACCCCTACCTTGCTTAATCACCCCTACCTTGCATATTCACCCCTACCTTGCTTAATCACCCCTACTCTGCTGAATCACCCCTACCTTGCTTAATCACCCCTACCTTGCTTAATCACCCCTACCTTGCTTAATCACCCCAACCTTGCTTACTCACCCCTTACTTGCTTAATCACACCTACCTTGCTTAATCATCCCTACTTCTATTAATCACCCCTTCCTTGCTGAATTCTCCCTAGCTTGCTGTTTCCCCCATACCTTGCTTAATCACCCCTACCTTGCTTAATCACCCCTACCTTGCTTAATCACCCCTACCTTGTTTTATCACCCCTACCTTGCCAAATCACCCCTACCTTGCTTAATCACCCATACCTTGCTTAATCACCCCTACCTTGCTTAATCACCCCTACCTTGCTTATTCACCCCTACCTTGCTTAATGACCCCTTCCTTGCTGGATTCTCCTTATCTTGCTGAATCCCCCCTACCTTGCTGAATTCTCCCTATCTAGCTGAATCATTCCTACCTATCTTTATCACCCCTACCTTGCATAATGACCACTACCTTGCTTAGTCACCCCTACTTCTATTTATCAACCATACCTTGCTGAATTCCCTCTACCGTGTTGAAGCACACCTACCTAGCATAAATTACCCTTACCTTTCTGATTTCCCCGTCTCTTGCGAAACCCCCTGCACCTCGATGAATCGCTCCTTCCTCATTGAATCAACCCTACCTTGCTTAATCACCCCTACCTTGCTTAATCACCCCTACCTTGCTTAATCACCCCTACCTTGCTTAATCATCCCTACCTTGCTTAATCACCACCACCTTGCTTTATCACCCCTACCTTGCTTAATCACCCCTACCTTGCTTAATCTCCCCAACCTTGCTTAATCACCCCTACCTTGATTAATCACCCCTTCTTCTTTTGATCAACCCTACCTTGCTGAATAACTACTTCCTTGCTTAATCATCCCTTCCGAACTGAATACTCCCTATCTTGCTGAATCCCCCCTACCTTGCTGAATTCTCCCTATCTGGCTGAATCATCCCTACCTATATTTATCACCCCTACCTTGCATAATGACCCCTTCCTTGCTTTATCACTCCTACTTCTATTAATCAACCCTACTTTGCTGAATTCCCCCTACCATGTTTAGGCACACCTACCTTGCATAATCACCCCTATCTTGTTAAATCATCCCTACCTTGCTTAATCACCCCTACCTTGTTTAATCACCCCTACCTTGCAGAATCACCCCTACCCTGCTTTATCACCCCTATCTTGTGAAATCATCCCTACCTTGCTTAATCACCCCTACCTTGCTTAATCACCCCTACCTTGTATCACCCCTACCTTGCTTAATCACCCCTACCTTGCTTAATCATCCATACCTTGCTTAATCATCCCTACCTTGCTTAATCACCCCTACCTTGCTTAATCACACCTACCTTGCTTAATCACCCCTACTCTGCTTAATCACCCCTACCTTGCATAATCACCCCTACCTTGCTTAATCACCCCTACTCTGTTTAATCACCCATACCTTGCTTAATCACCCCTACCTTGCTTTATCACCCCTACCTTGCTTAATCACCCCTACCTTGCTTAATCACCCCTACCTTGCTTAATCACACCTACCTTGCTTTATCACCCCTACTCTGCTTAATCACCCCTACCTTGCATAATCACCCCTACCTTGCTTAAACACCCCTACTCTGTTTAATCACCCATACCTTGCTTAATCACCCCCTACCTTGCTTAATCACCCCTACCTTGCTGAATCACCTCTACATTGCTTAATCATCCCTACCTTGCTTAATCACCCCTATCTTGCTTAATCACCCATACCTTGCTTCATCACCCCTTCCTTGCTTGATCACCCCTGCCTTGCTTCATCACCCCTACCATGCTTAGTCACCCCAACCTTGCTTAATCATACTTCCTTGCTTAATCACCCCACCTCTGCTTAATCACCCCTACCTTGCTTAATCAACCCTACCTTGCTTAATCACCCCTATCTTGCGTTATCACCCCTATCATGCTTAATCACCCCTACCTTGCTTAATCACCCCTACCTTGCTTAATCACCCCTACCGTGCTTAATCACCCCTACGTCTATCAATCAACCCTACCTTGCATAATCACCCCTACTTGTCCTAATCACCCCTACCTTGCTTAATCTACCCTACCTTGCTTAATCACCCCTACCTTGCTTAATCACCCCTACCTTGTTAATCAGCCCTACTTCTATCAATCAACCCTACCTTGCTTAGTCACCCCTATCTGTCTTAATCACCCCTACTCTGCTTAATCACCCCTACCTTGCTTAATCACCCCCTACATTACTTAATCACCCCTACCTTGCTTAATCACCCCTTCCTTGCGTAATCACCCCTTTCTGGTTTAATCATCCCTACCTTGCTTAATAACCCCTACCTAGCTTAAGCACCCCTACCTTGCTTAATCACCCGTACTCTGCTTAATCACCCCTACCTTGCTTAATCACCCCTACCTAGCTAAATCACCCCTCCCTTGCTTTATCACCCCTACTCTACTTAATCACCCCCTACCTTGCTTAATCACCCCAACCTTGCTGATTTCTCCCTATCTTGCTGAATCCCCCCTACCTGTCTCAATCACCCCTGCCTTGCTTAATCACCCCTACCTTGCTTAATCACTCCTACTCTGCTTATTCACCCCTACCTTGCTTAATCACCCCTACCTTGCTTAATCACCGTTACCTTGCTTAATCACGCCTACCTTGCATAATCACCCCTACCTTGCTTAATCATCCCTACTCTGCTTAATCACCCATACCTTGCTTAATCACCCAAACCTTGCTTAATCACCCCTACCTTGCTGAATCACTACTACCTTGCTTAGTCACCCTTTCCTTGCTGAATTCTCACTATCTTCCAGAATCCCTCCTACCTTGCTGAATTCTCCCTATCTAGCTGAATCATCCCTATCTTGCTAAATCACCCCTACCTTGCTTAATCAACCCTACCTTGCTGATTTCTCCCTATCTTGCTTAATTCCCGCTATCTGTCTTAATCACCCCTACCTTGCTTAATCACCCCTTCCTTTCTTAATCATCCCTTCCTTGCTTAATCACCCCTACCTTGCATAATCACCCCTACCTTGCTTAATCACCCCTACTCTGCTTAATCACCCCTTTTTTGCTTAATCATCCCTACCTTGCTTAATCACCCCTGCCTTGCTTAATCACCGCTACCTTGCTTAATCACCCCTTACTCGCTTAATCACCCCTACCTTGCTTAATCATCCCTACTTCTATTAATCAACCCTACCTTGTTGAATCACCACTACCTTGCATAATCACCCCTTCCTTGCTGAATTCTCCCTATCTTGTTATTTCCCCCATACCTTTCTGAATTCTCCCTATCTGGCTAAATCATCCCTACCTTGCTTAATCACCCCCTACCTTGCTTAATCACCCCTATCTTGCTTAATCACCCTCTAACTTGCTGAATCACCCCTATCTTGCTTAATCACCCCTACCTTGTTTAATCATCCCTACCTTGCTTAATCACCCCTACCTTGCTTAATCACCCCTACCTTGCTTGATCACCTCTACTCTGCTTAATCACCCCTACCTTGCTTAATCACCCCTACCTTGCTTAATCACCCCTACCTAGCTGAATTCTCCCTATGTTGCTGAATCCCCCCTACCTTGCTGCATTCTCCCTATCTGGCTGAATCATTCCTACCTATCTTTATCACCCCTACCTTGCATAATGACCCCTACCTTGCTTAATCACCCCTACTTCTATTAATCAACCCTACCTTGCTGAATTCCCCCTACCATGTTTCAGCACACCCACCTAGCATTAATTACCCCTGCCTTTCTGATTTCCCCCTCTCTTGGGGAACCCCCACTACCTTGCTGAATCCCTCCTGCTGCCCTGAAGAAAGGCAGTAGAGAAGTCGAGGGAGTGAAGCTCGTAGTCACGCTGTGCTGCTACGTGTAGCAGCGCCCGAAGAGTGGTCATCTTCGGGGTCGGGGCGAAGGTCTGGAAGAAGTCAACCCCCTCGCGCTGACTGAAACCTCTGGCCACGTAGCGCGCCTTGAAGACAGGCGGCTCTCCAGGGGGGCGCTTCACCTTGAAGAGCCACCGACCATCGACTACGTTCACCCCAGGCGGGGGAACTGCGTCGACGTAAGTGCCGGTGGATCTCCAAGATGCCATCTCCTGCTCCATGGCAGCTATCCACTGAGAGGCCCAAGGTCCCGAGGTGGCCTCAGCGTAGGTGCGCTGAATCCCTCCTTCCTTATTGAATCAACCCTACCTTGCTGAGTCCCCGCTACCATCCTTAATCACCCCTACGCTGCTGAATTCTCCCTATCTTGCTGAATCATCCCTTCCTTTCTATAACACCCCTATCATTCTTAATCACCCCTTACTTGCTTAATCACCCCTAGCTTGCTTAAACATCCGTACTTCTATTAATCAACCCTACCTTCCTGAATCACTACTACCTTGCATAATCACCTCTTCCTTGCTGAATTCTCCCTATCTGGCTGAATCATCCCTACCTTGCGTAATCACCCCCTACCTTGCTTAATCACCCCTACCTTGCTTAATCACCCCTACCTTGCTGAATCACCCCTACCTTGCTTAATCACCCCTACCTTGTTTAATCATCCCTACCTTGCTAAATCACCCCTACCTTGCTAAATCACCCCTAGCTAGCTTAATCACCCCTACTTTGCTTAATCACCCCTACCTTGCTTAATCACCCCTACCTTGCTTAATCACCGCTACCTTGCTTAATCACCCCTACCTTGCTTAATCACCCCTACCTTGTTTGATCACCCCTACCTTGCTTAATCACTCCGAACTTGCTTAATCACCCATACCTTGCTTAATCACCCCTACCTTGCTCAATCACCCCTACCTTGCTTAATCACCCCTACCTTGCTTAATCACCCCTTCCTTGCTAAATTCTCCCTATCTGGCTGAATCATCCCTACCTATCATTATCACCCCTACCTTGCATAATGACCCCTACCTTGCTTTATCACCCATACTTCTATTAATCAACCCTACTTTGCTGAATTCCCCCTACCATGTTTAAGCACACCTACCTAGCATTAACTACCCCTACCTTTCTTATTTCCCCCACTCTTGCGGAACCCCCCCTTCCTCGCTGAATCCCTCCTACCTAATTGAATCAACCCTACCTTGCTGAATCCCCGCTACCTTCCTTAACCACCCCTACCTTGCTGAATTCTCCCTATCTTGCTGAATCATCCCTCCCTTTCTTAATCACCCCTACCTTGCGTAATCACCCCTACTCTGCTCAGTCACCCCTACCTTGCTTAATCACCCCTACCTTGCTTAATCACCCCTACCTTGCTCAATCACAACTACCTTGCTTAGTCACCCCTTCCTTGCTTAATCACCCCTACCTTGCTTAATCACCCCTACTCTGCTTAATCACCCCTGCCTTGCTTTATCACCCATACCTTGCTTAATCACAACTACCTTGCTTAATCACAACTACCTTGCTTAATCACCCCTACCTTGCTTAATCACCCCTACCTTGCTTAATCATCCCTACCTTGCGTAATCAGCCCTACCTTGCTTAATCACCCATACTCTGCTTAATTACCCCTACCTCGCTCAATCACCCCTACCTTGCTTAATCACCCCCTACCTTGCTTACTCACCCCTACCTTGCATAATCACCCCTACCTTGCTGAAATCTCACTATCTTGCTGAATCCCCCCTACCTGTCTCAATCACCCCTACCTTGCATAATCATCCCTACCTTGCTTAATCACCCCTACTTTGCTTAATCACCCCTAGTCTGCTTAATCACCCCTACATTGCTTCATCATCCCTACTTCTATTAATCAACCCTACCTTGCTGAATCCCCGCCACCTTCCATAATCACCCCTATGTTGCTGAATTCTCCCTATGTTGCTGAATCCTCCCTCCCTTTCTGAATCACCCCTACCTTGCTTAATCGCCCCTTCTCTGCTTAATCACTCCTACCTTTCTTAATCACCCCTACCTTGCTTAATCAACCCTACCTTGCTGAATTCTCCCTATCTTGCAGAATCCTTCCTACCTTGCTGAATTCTCCCAATCTGGCTAAATCATCACTACCTTGCATAATCACCCCCTACCTTGCTTAATCACCCCTACCTTGCGTAATCAACCCTACTCTGCTTAATCACCCCTACCTTGCTTAATCACCCCTACCTTGCTCAATCACAACTACCTTGCTTAATCACCCCTACCTTGCTTAATCATCCCTACCTTGCGTAATCACCCCAACTCTGCTTAATCACCCCTACCTTGCTTTATCACCCCTACCTTGCTTAATCACAACTACCTTGCTTAATCAACCCTACCTTGCTTAATCACCCCTACCTTGCTTAATCATCCCTACCTTGCTGAATTCTCCCTATCTTGCAGAATCCTTTCTACCTTGCTGAATTCTCCCAATCTGGCTAAATCATCACTACCTTGCATAATCACCCCCTACCTTGCTTAATCACCCCTACCTTGCGTAATCAACCCTACTCTGCTTAATCACCCCTACCTTGCTTAATCACCCCTACCTTGCTTAATCACCCCTACCTTGCTCAATCACAACTACCTTGCTTAATCACCCCTACCTTGCTTAATCATCCCTACCTTGCGTAATCACCCCAACTCTGCTTAATCACCCCTACCTTGCTTTATCACCCCTACCTTGCTTAATCACAACTACCTTGCTTAATCACAACTACCTTGCTTAATCACAACTACCTTGCTTAATCAACCCTACCTTGCTTAATCACCCCTACCTTGCTTAATCATCCCTACCTTGCTTAATCACCCCTACTTTGCTTTATCACCCCTAGTCTGCTTAATCACCCCTATCTTGCTTAATCACCCCTACCTTGCTTCATCATCCCTACTTCTATTAATCAACCCTACCTTGCTGAATCCCCGCTACCTTCCATAATCACCCCTACATTGCTGAATTCTCCCTATGTTGCTGAATCCTCCCTCCCTTTCTGAATCACCCCTACCTTGCTTAATCGCCCCTTCTCTGCTTAATCAGTCTTAGCTTTCTTAATCACCCCTACCTTGCTTAATCAACCCTACCTTGCTGAATTCTCCCTATCTTGCAGAATCCTTCCTACCTTGCTGAATTCTCCCAATCTGGCTAAATCATCACTACCTTGCATAATCACCCCCTACCTTGCTTAATCACCCCTACCTTGTTTCATCATCCTTACCTTGCTTAATCACCCCTACCTTGCTTAATCACCCCTACTTTGCTTAATCATCCCTACATTGCTTAATCATCCCTACCTTGCTTAATCACCCCTACCTTGCTTAATCACCCCTACCTTGCTTTATCACCCCTACTCAGCTTAATCACCCCTCCATTGCATAATCACCCCTACCTTGCTCAATCACCCCTACCTTGTTTAATCACCCCTACCTTGCTTAATCACCCTTACCTTGTCTTATCACCCCTACATTGCATAATCACCCCTACCTTGCTGAATTCTCCCGATCTTGCTGAATCATTCCTCCCTTTCTAAATAACCCCTACCTTGCTTAATCACCTCTTCTCTGCTTAATCACCCCTACCTTGCTTAATCACCCTTACCTTGCTTAATCACGCCTTCCTTGCTTAATCACCCCTACCTTGCTTAATCACCCCTACCTTGCTTAATCACCCCTACTTCTATCAATCAACCCTACCTTGCTGAATAACTACTACCTTGCTTAATCACCCCTTGCTGAATTCTCCCTATCTTGCTGAATCCCCCCTTCCTTGGTGAATTCTCCCGATATGGCTGAATCATCCCTACCTTTCTAAATCACCCCCTACATTGCTTAATCACCCCAAACTTGCTTAATCACCCCTACCTTGCTTAATCACCCCTACTTCGATCAATCATCCCTACCTTGCTGATCACTACTACCTTGCTTAATCACCCCTTGCTGCATTCTCCCTATCTTGCTGAATCCCCCTACTTTGCTGAATTCTCCCTATATGGCTGAATCATCCCTACCTGTCTTAATCACCCCTACCTTGCTTAATCACCCCTACCTTGCTTAATCACCCCTACTTTTCTTAACCACCCCTACCTTGCTGAATTCTCCCTATCTTGCTGAATCATCCCCGTGCGCTTTTCGACTAGTGCGCTTTCGACCGGTGCGCTTTTCGACCGGTGCGCTTTTTGACCGGTGCCCTTTTCGACCAGTGCGCTTTTCGACCGGTGCGCTTTTCCACCGGTGCCCTTTTCGACCGGTGCCCTTTACGACCGGTGCTTATTTCGAACCGTGCGCTTTTCGATTGATGCCCTTTTCGAACGGTGCTCTTTTCGACCGGTGCGCGTTTCGACCGGTGCCCTTTTCGACCGGTGCCCTTTTCGACCAGTGCCCTTTTCGACCGGTGCACTTTTCGACCGGTGAGCTTTTCGACCGGTGCGCTTTTCGACCGGTGCGCTTTTCGACAGGTGCGCTTTTCGACCGCTGCGCTTTCGACCGGTGCGCTTTTCGACCGGTGACATTTCAACTGGTGCTCTTTTCGAGCGGTGCGCTTTTCGATCGGTGCGCTTTTCGACCGGTGCCCTTTTCGACCGGTGCCCATATCGACCGGTGCGCTTTTCAAACAGTGCGCTTTTCGACCGGTGCCCATTTCGACCGGTGCCCTTTTCGACCGGTGCACGTTTCGACTGGTGCCCTTTTCGACCGGTGCCCTTTTCGACCGGTGCGCTTTTCGAGGTGCCCTTTTCGACCGGTGCCCTTTTCGACCGGTGCCCTTTTTGACCGGTGCCCTTTTCAACCGGTGCCCTTTTCGACCGGTGCCCTTTTCGACCGGTGCCCTTTTCGACCGGTGTGCATTTCGACCGGTGCACTTTTTGACCGGTGCGCTTTTCGACCGGTGCGCTTTTCGACCGGTGCGCATTTCGACTGGTGCGCTTATCGACCGGTGCACATTTCGACCGGTGCACTTATCGACCGGTGCGCTTTTCGACCGGTGCGCTTTTCGACCGGTGCCCTTTTCGACCGGTGCGCTTTTCGACCGGTGCCCTTTTCGACCGGTGTGCTTTTCGACCCGTGCCCTTTTCGACCGGTGCGCTTTTCGACCGGTGCGCTTTTTGACCGGTGCGCTTTTCGACCGGTGCGCTTATCGACCGGTGCGCTTTTCGACTGGTGCGCTTTTCGACCGGTGCCCTTTTCGACCGGTCCGCTTTTCGACCGGTGCGCTTATCGACCGGTGCGCTATTCGACCGGTGCGCTTTTCGACCGGTGCGCTTTTCGACCGATGCCCTTTTCGACCGGTGCGCTTTTCGACCGGTGCGCTTTTCGACCGGTGCCCTTTTCGACCGGTGCCCTTTTCGACCGGTGCGCTTTTCGACCGCTGCGCTTTTCGACCGGTGCGCTTTTTGACCGATGCGCTTTTCGACCGCTGCGCTTTTCGACCGCTGCCATTTTCGACCGCTGTGCTTTTCGATTGGTGCGCTTTTCGACCGGTGCGCTTTTCGACCGGTGCCATTTTCGACCGGTGCGCTTTTCGACCGGTGCCCTTTTTGACTGGTGCGCTTTTCGACCGGTGCGCTTTTTGACCCGTTCGCTTGTCGACCGGTGCGCTTTTTGACCCGTTCGCTTGTCGACCGGTGCGCTTTTCGACCTGTGCGCATTTCGACCGGTGCCCTTTTCGACCGGTGCGCTTTTCGACCGTTGCGCTTTTCGACCGGTGCCGTTTTCGACCGGTGCGCTTTTCGACCAGTGCGCTATTTGACCGGTGCGCTTTTCCACCGGTGCGCTTTTCGACCGCTGCCCTTTTCGACCGGTGCGCTTTTCGACCGGTGCGCTTTTCGACCGGTGCGCTTTTCGACCGGTGCGCTTTTCGACCGGTGCGCTTTTCGACCGGTGCGCTTTTCGATCGGTGCCCTTTTCGACCGGTGCCCTTTTCGACCGGTGCACTTTTCGACCGGTGAGCTTTTCGACAGGTGCGCTTGTCGACCGGTGCGCTTTTCGACAGGTGCGCTTTTCGACCGCTGCGCTTTCGACCGGTGCGCTTTTCGACCGGTGACATTTCGACCGGTGCGCTTTTCGAGCGGTGCGCTTTTCGACCGGTGCGCTTTTCGACCGGTGCGCTTTTCGACCGATGCGCTTTTCGACCGGTGCGCTTTTCGACCGGTGCCCATATCAACCGGTGCGCTTTTCAAACAGTGCGCTTTTCGACCGGTGCCCGTTTCGACCGGTGCCCGTTTCGACCGGTGCCCTTTTCGACCGGTGCACGTTTCGACTGGTGCCCTTTTCGACCGGTGCCCTTTTCGACCGGTGCGCTTTTCGAGGTGCCCTTTTCGACCGGTGCCCTTTTCGACCGGTGCCCTTTTCGACCGGTGCCCTTTTCGACCGGTGCCCTTTTCGACCAGTGCCCTTTTCGACCGGTGTCCTTTTCGACCGGTGCCCTTTTCGACCGGTGCCCTTTTCGACCGGTGTGCATTTCGACCGGTGCGCTTTTCGACCGATGCCCTTTTCGACGGGTGCGCTTTTCGACCGGTGCGCATATCGACCGGTGCGCTTTTCGACCGGTGCGCTTTTCGACCGGTGCCCTTTTCGACCGGTGCGCTTTTCGACCGGTGCGCTTATCGACCGGTGTGCTATTCGACCGGTGCGCTTTTCGACCGGTGCGCTTTTCGACCGGTGCCCTTTTCGACCGGTGCGCTTTTCGACCGGTGCCCTTTTCGACCGGTGTGCTTTTCGACCCGTGCCCTTTTCGACCGGTGCGCTTTTCGACCGGTGCGCTTTTTGACCGGTGCGCTTTTCGACCGGTGCGCTATTCGACCGGTGCGCTTTTCGACCGGTGCGCTTTTCGACCGGTGCCCGTTTCGACCGGTGCGCTTATCGACCGTTGCGCTTTTGGACCGGTGCGCTTTTCGACCGGTGCCCTTTTCGACCAGTGCGCTATTCGACCGGTGCGCTTTTCAACCGGTGCGCTTTTCGACCGCTGCCCTTTTCGACCTGTACGCTTTTCGACCGGTGCGCTTTTCAACCGGTGCGCTTTTCGACCGGTGCGCTTTTCGACCGGTGCGCTTTTCGACCGGTGCGCTTTTCGACCGGTGCACTTTTCGACCGGTGCGCTTTTCGACCGGTGCCCTTTTCCACCGCTGTCCTTTTCGACCGGTGTGCTTTTCGACCGCTGCGCTATTCGACCGGTGCGCTTTTCGACCGGTGCGCTTTTCGACCGGTGCCCTTTTCGACCAGTGCCCTTTTCGACCCGTGCGCTTTTCGACCCGTGTGGTTTTCGACCACTGCGCTTTTCGACCGGTGCGCTTTTCGACCGGTGCGCTTTTCGACCCGTGCCCTTTTCGATCGGTGCGCTTTTCGACCGGTGCGCTTTTCGACCGGTGCCCTTTTCGGCCGCTGGCCTTTTCGACCGGTGCGCTTTTCGACCGGTGCGCTATTCGACCGGTGTGCTTTTCGACTGGTGCGCTTTTCGACCGGTGTGCTTTTCAACCGGTGCACGTTTCGACTGGTGCCCTTTTCGACCGGTGCCCTTTTCGACCGCTGGCCTTTTCGACCGGTGCCCTTTTCGACCGCTGGCCTTTTCGACCGGTGCGCTTTTCGACCGGTGCCCTTTTCGACCGCTGGCCTTTTCGACCGGTGCCCTTTTCGACCGCTGGCCTTTTCGACCGGTGCGCTTTTCGACCGGTGCGCTATTCGACCGGTGTGCTTTTCGACCGGTGCACGTTTCGACTGGTGCCCTTTTCGACCGGTGCCCTTTTCGACCGGTGCGCTTTTCGAGGTGCCCTTTTCGACCGGTGCCCATTTCGACCGGTGCGCTTTTCGACCGGTGCGCTTTTCGACCGGTGCACTTCCCTGAGGTGAGCTCACTTCTCTGAGATAACTTCCCTGAGCTCACTTCTCTCAGCTCTCTTCCGTGAGATGAGCTCATTTCCCTGAGCTCACTTCTCATAGTTATTTTTTTTTAGCTCACTTCCCTGTGGTGAGCTTATATCCCTGAGCTCACTTCTTTTAGCTCAGTTAAGTGAGCTTACCTCTCTAAGGTGAGCTCCCTTCTTTGAGCTCACTACCCTGAGGTGAGCTCACTTTGCAGAGGCGAAAGTACTCCAGTCGAAAGTACTCCGGTCCAAAGTACTCCGGTCCAAACGACTCCAGTCCAAAGGACTCCGGTCCAAAGTACTCCGGTCCAAAGGACTCCGGTCCAAAGTTCTCCGGTCCAAAGGTCTCCCGTCCAAAGGACTCCTGTCCAAAGGACTCCAGTCCAATGGACTCTGGTCCAAAGGACTCCAGTCCAATGTTCTCCGGTCGAAAGTACTCCGGTCCAAAGTACTCTTGGTCCAAAGGACTCCAGTTCAAAGGACTCCGGACCAAAGTTCTCTGGTCAAAAGTTCTCCAGTCCAAAGGACTCCGGTTCAAAGGACTCCGGTCCAAAGGACTCCGGTCCAAAGGACTCCTGTTCAAAGTACTCTGGTCCAAAAAACTCTGGTCAAAAGTACTCCGGTCGAAAGTACTCCGGTCCAAAGGACTCCGTTCGAAAGTACTCGGGTCGAAAGTACTCTGGTCCAAAGGACTTAGGTGGAAAGTACTCCGGTCGAAAGTACTCTGGTCGAAAGTACTCCGGTCGTAAGTACTCCGGTCGAAAGTACTCCGGTCCAAAGGACTCCGGTCCAAAGGACTCCGGTCCAAAGTACTCCGGTCCAAAGGACTCCGGTCCAAAGGACTCCGGTCCAAAGGACTCCGGTCCAAAGGACTCCGGTCCAAAGGACTCCAATCCAAAGTACTCTTGTCCAAAGTACTCTTGTCCAAAGTACTCCGGTCGAAAGTACTCCGGTCGAAAGTACTCCGGTCGTAAGTACTCCGGTCGAAAGTACTCCGGTCGAAAGGACTCTGGTCCAAAGGACTCCGCTCCGCTCCGGTCCAAAGGTCTACGGTCTAAAGGACTTC
This sequence comes from Closterium sp. NIES-67, assembly GCA_027943415.1. Lineage (NCBI taxonomy): Eukaryota > Viridiplantae > Streptophyta > Zygnematophyceae > Desmidiales > Closteriaceae > Closterium > Closterium sp. NIES-67. The sequence goes on from BQMB01000274.1 coordinate 75,921, forward strand.
GGTCCAAAGGACTCCGGTCCAAAGGACTCCGGTTCAAAGGACTCCGGTCCAAAGGACTCCGGTTCAAAGGACTCCGGTCCAAAGGACTCCGGTCCAAAGGACTCCGGTCCAAAGGACTCCGGTCCAAAGGACTCCGGTCCAAAGGACTCCGGTCCAAAGGACTCCGGTCCAAAGGACTCCGGTCCAAAGGACTCCGGTCCAAAGGACTTCGGTCCAAAGTACTCCGGTCCAAAGGACTCCGGTCCAAAGGACTCCGGTCCAAAAGACCCCGGTCCAAAGGACTCCGGTCCAAAGGACTCCGGTCCAAAGGACTCCGGTCCAAAGGACTCCGGTCCAAAGGACTCCGGTCCAAAGGACTCTGGTCGACAGGACTCCGGTCGAAAGCTCTCCGGTCGAAAGTACTCCGGTCAAAAGTACTCCGGTCGAAAGGACTCTGGTCCAAAGGACTCCGGTCCGCTCCGGTCCAAAGGTCTACGGTCTAAAGGACTTCGGTCCAAAGGACTCCGGTCCAAAGGACTCCGAATCAAAGGACTCCGGTCCAAAGGACTCCGGTCCAAAGTACTCCGGTCCAAAGGACTCCAGTCCAAAGGACTCCGGTCGAAAGAACTCCGGTCGAAAGTACTCCGGTCAAAAGTACTCCGGTCGAAAGGAATCTGGTCCAAAGGACTCCGGTCCGCTCCGGTCCAAAGGTCTACAGTCCAAAGGACTTCGGTCCAAAGTACTCCGGTCCAAAGGACTCCGGTCCAAAGGACTCCAGTCCAAAAGACCCCGGTCCAAAGGACTCCGGTCCAAAGTACTCCGGTCCAAAGGACTCCGGTCCAAAGGACTCCGGTCCAAAGGACTCCGGTCCAAAGGACTCCGGTCGAAAGGACTCCGGTCGAAAGGACTCCGGTCGAAAGTACTCCGGTCGAAAGTACTCCGGTCAAAAGTACTCCGGTCGAAAGGAATCTGGTCCAAAGGACTCCGGTCCGCTCCGGTCCAAAGGTCTACGGTCCAAAGGACTTCGGTCCAAAGTACTCCGGTCCAAAGGACTCCGGTCCAAAGGACTCCAGTCCAAAAGACTCCGGTCCAAAGGACTCCGGTCCAAAGTACTCCGGTCCAAAGGACTCCGGTCCAAAGGACTCCGGTCCAAAGGACTCCGGCCCAAAGGACTCCGGTCCAAAGGACTCCGGTCGAAAGGACTCCGGTCGAAAGTACTCCGGTCGAAAGTACTCCGGTCAAAAGTACTCCGGTCGAAAGGAATCTGGTCCAAAGGACTCCGGTCCGTTCCGGTCCAAAGGTCTACGGTCCAAAGGACTTCGGTCCAAAGCACTCCGGTCCAAAGGACTCCGGTCCAAAGGACTCCGGTCCAAAGGACTCCGGTCCAAAGTACTCCGGTCCAAAGTACTCCGGTCCAAAGGACTCTGGTCGAAAGGACTCCGGTCGAAAGTACTCCTGTCGAAAGTACTCCGATCAAAAGTACTCCGGTCGAAAGGAATCTGGTCCAAAGGACTCCGGTCCGCTCCGGTCCAAAGGTCTACGGTCCAAAGGACTTCGGTCCAAAGGACTCCCGTCCAAAGGACTCCCGTCCAAAGGACTCCAGTCCAAAGGACTCCGGTCCCAAGGACTCCGTTCCAAAAGACTCCGGTCCAAAGTACTCCAGTCGAAAGTACTCTGATCGAAAGGACTCCGGTCCAAAGTGCTCCGGTCCGAAGGACTCCGGTCGGAAGGACTCCGGTCCGAAGTACTCCGGTCGAAAGTACTCCGGTCCAAAGGACTCCGGTCCAAAGGACTCCGGTCCAAAGTACTCCGGTCCAAAGGACTCCGGTCCAAAGGACTCCGGTCCAAAGCACTCCGGTCCAAAGGACTCCGGTCCAAAGGACTCCAATCCAAAGTACTCTTGTCCAAAGTACTCCGGTCGAAAGTACTCCGGTCGAAAGTACTCCGGTCGTAAGTACTCCGGTCGAAAGTACTCCGGTCCAAAGGACTCCGGTCCAAAGGACTCCGGTCCAAAGTTCTCCGGTCCAAAGGACTCCGGTCCAAAGGACTCCGGTCCAAAGCACTCCGGTCCAAAGGACTCCGGTCCAAAGGACTCCAATCCAAAGTACTCTTGTCCAAAGTACTCCGGTCGAAAGTACTCCGGTCGAAAGTACTCCGGTCGTAAGTACTCCGGTCGAAAGTACTCCGGTCCAAAGGACTCCGGTCCAAAGGACTCCGGTCCAAAGTTCTCCGGTCCAAAGGACTCCGGTCCAAAGGACTCCGGTCCAAAGCACTCCGGTCCAAAGGACTCCGGTCCAAAGGACTCCAATTCAAAGTACTCTTGTCCAAAGTACTCCGGTCGAAAGTACTCCGGTCGAAAGTACTCCAGTCGAAAGTACTCCGGTCGAAAGTACTCCGGTCCAAAGGACTTCGGTCCAAAGGACTCAGGTCCAAAGCACTCCGGTCCAAAGTACTCTGGTCCAAAATACTCCGCTCCAAAGTACTCCGGTCCAAAGTACTCCGCTCGAAAGTACTCCGGTCGAAAGGACTCCGGTCCAAAGCACTCCGGTCCAAAGTACTCCGGTCCAAAGTACTCCGCTCGAAAGTACTCCGGTCGAAAGGACTCCGGTCCAAAGCACTCCGGTCCAAAGTACTCAGGTCCAAAGGACTCCGGTCCAAAGTACTCCAGTCCAAAGTACTCCGCTCGAAAGTACTCCGGTCGAAAGGACTCCGGTCCAAAGCACTCCGGTCCAAAGGACTCCGGTCCAAAGGACTCCGGTCCAAAGGACTCCGGTCCAAAGGACTCCGGTCGAAAGTACTCCGGTCGAAAGTGCTCCGGTCAAAAGTACTCGGGTCGAAAGTACTCCGGTCCAAAGGACTCCAATCCAAAGTACTCTGGTCCAAAAAACTCCGGTCGAAAGTACTCCGGTCGAAAGTACTCCGAGGACTCCGGTCGAAAGTACTCGGGTCGAAAGTACTCTGGTCCAAAGGACTTAGGTGGAAAGTACTCCGGTCGAAAGTACTCCGGTCGAAAGTACTCCGCTCGTAAGTACTCCGGTCGAAAGTACTCCGGTCCAAAGGACTCCGGTCCAAAGGACTCCGGTCCAAAGTACTCCGGTCCAAAGGACTCCGGTCCAAAGGACTTCGGTCCAAAGCACTCCGGTCCAAAGGACTCCGGTCCAAAGGACTCCAATCCAAAGTACTCTTGTCCAAAGTACTCCGGTCGAAAGTACTCCGCTCGAAAGTACTCCGGTCCAAAGGACTATGGTCCAAAGGACTCCAGTCCAAAGGACTCCTGTCCAAAGGACTCCGGTCCAAAGTACTCCGGTCCAAAGTACTTTGGTCGAAAGGACTCCGGTCCAAAGGACTCCGGTCCAAAGGACTCCGGTTTAGAGGATTCGGTCCAGAGGACTCCGGTCCAAAGGTCGTCGGTCCAAAGGACTCCGGTCCAAAGGACTCCGGTCCAAAGTACTCCGGTCGAAAGTACTCCGGTCAAAAGTACTCGGATCGAAAGAACCCCGGTCCAAAGGACTCCGGTCCAAAGGACTCCGGTCCAAAGGACTCCGGTCGAAAGTACTCCAGTCGAAAGTACTCAGGTCCAATGTACTCCGGTGGAAAGTACTCTTGTCTAAAGGACTCTGGTCCAAAGGACTCCGGTCCAAAGGACTCCAGTCCAAAAGGACTCCGGTCCAAAGGACTCCGGTCCAAAGGACTTTGGTCCAAAGGACTCCGGTCCAACGGACTTTGGCCCAAAGGACTCCGGTTCAAAGGGCTCTGGTCCAAAGTACTCCGGTCCAAAGGACTCCGGTACAAAGGACTCTGGTCCAAAGTACTCCGGTCAAAAGTTCTCCAGTCGAAAGTACTCTGGTCGAAAGTACTCACTCCGGTCTAAAGTACTCGGGTCGAAAGTACTCTGGTCCAAAGGACTCCGGTCCAATGGACTCATGTCGAATGTACTCCGGTCGAAAGTACTCTGGTCGAAAGTTCTCCTGTCAAAAGTACTCTGGTCGAAAGTACTCCGGTCGAAAGGACTCCAGTCCAAAGGACTCCGGTCCAAAGGACTCCGGTCAAAAGGACTCCGGTCCAAAGGACTCCGGTCCAATGTTCTCCCGCCGAAAGTACTCTGGTCCAAAGGACTCCAATCCAAAGGACTCCGGTCCAAAGGACTCCGGTCCAAAGGACTCCGGTCCAAAGGACTCCGGTCCAAAGGACTCCGGTCCAAAGGACTCCGGTCCAAAGGATTCCGGTCCAAAGTACTCCGGTCCAAAGGACTCCGGTCCAAAGGACTCCGGTCCAATGGACTCCGGTCCAATGGACTCAAGTCCAAAGGACTCCAGTCCAAAGGACTCCGGTCCGGGTGAATCCGTCGTGTGCCCGTACTCAGGTAAGCGCAAACGCTATCGTAGTTGGGCGAATTAGTCAGTCTAATTCGCGGGCAACCACTTTGCAGCTTACGTGAGGGATTCGCCTTCCCCTCCCCTGAAAATTATGTTTTCTGCAGCAATCTGCTCCAAACTGCTGCAATTTCTTCAACTGCTGCTTTCAGAGTAAAAACCCCTGTAGGCCGCTGTTCACCCAGCGCCCACTCGCGTCGTTCTCCCAACAGTACCGCGCACGTTCTTTCGAATAGCTCGCGCCCCGTCGATCTCGGTGACACATCCTTGCCATTCGTATCGGACTCGAGCTCCGCATACCGTCCGATCGTTGTCGCAAAAATCCTTCGTTATTTTCGTTAACCTGCTTCACGAGCCTCCCACTGTAGAGCGTCCGATTTTTCACAAATCATTCGCCTGTCGTATAGTGCCGAAAACATTTCTTCGATCCAGCAGCACAGGGTGATCCGCTGGCTCACCACCCTTATTCAGTCAGAATCGTCGGAGTAGTCTTAAACCCGAACTGGTACCTGGTGGTGGTGTTGAAAATCGGGCGACCCAGCCAAGTCTCTCGGGGGATCCATTTGCCGCTGACTCCGTAAAATTTCCGGCTGTTCCCAGTCGTTCTCCATCTCTGCTACAGCTCTTCGTCATTGACTTTTAGCGGTGACCCGGTGAATGACACTTAATCTCGACTCGAGGTTAGTTGCTGGTCGTCATCCGTAGATTGTGGGGTATAATGTCTGACCACGAAAATGGCTTCCTTTGCGGGAATCCAGACTCGCCGAGCTCGAAAACTCCAGGGCAGACGAATTACACCTCCAGGCGGGCAGGTCACGCGAATAAATTTCGAGGTCAGTACTCCTCGAAACTTTTCCGTGCCTGAGCCCCACGTGTGCTGCCGTGCGATCCTTGGTCGTGCCGAAAACTCCAACGCCGCGTTTGCTGAACAGTATCCGAAGTCCCGTTTTCACCTGCGTGTCGCCTGTCGGAAACGCCGAGCCCTTGACATCAGCTACATTTCACCATGCAGCCACGTCTGCTACACGCGCTCCTGACGAAATCCTCTTCGCCTGGGGATATCTGCGAGCTTGTCGTCTCATGACGAGCTCCTCGCTCCATTCGGACACCAATCCAAATCGTCGTTGCTGCTTGCCGAATTTTCCGAAATTGCAAACGAAGCCCCTTTAACGATATGCGAAATGAACAACATACCGGAAACACTCTTCAAAATATTCGCCATGTCAGGACGGACACAACTGCCCTCGAGGGGCTCTTCCCCCCCCCCAAAAAAATTGTTATGCCCTCGGAAGCCCAGCGGGTGAGGAAAGTGGCTCTGAATACCAAGTGTTATGAATGGGACTGCCGAGTAGCGCGGAGGGCAATGGCGAAAACTGTGAACGAGTGAATGACAATAAAATGAAAGACAATACAATATATAGAAAGCCTAGGGTGATCCTGATCGTAGGATCGGAAGGTTCGGGAAAGGTATCGAATGGCCTCGATGTGTCGAAGTGAGGTCCGGAAAGCCCAGGAGGCTCGAACTGAAAGGTCTGGAACCCTAGCGATGGTTCGGGACTGTTCGAGTCGTACGCCCTGTAGCAAGCCTCAGTAAGGAATTACGCATTCCTTACAAATAGGAGAATAACTAGAATAGGAGGATGCATGGCAATATGGACTAGTGTGTTGTACCCTTCAAGGCACAAACCTGTATAGTCTACAGTAACCACCTAAGCTATGTTTGACAGGTATCTAGGGCCCTGCACGTTACCCCACACTACACCCACGAAGCTGCAACTTTCAAACTCAGTGCGTTTGAAGGCTGCTGCTGCCCCTAATTTGGGATGCAGGCTTTAAAGATAATACCGTATTAGCCCGGATAGAAGACTCATGGGTCTTATCACATACCGTTTGGAAATAGTCAAAAGGGTCTTATAAACGGGAAAAAAATAGGTGGAAGTGGGTCTTATAAACGGAACCATCGTAACTGCACAAGAAAACACCAAGAGTAGTTACACCAGACTTCTGGCAAGCGTTTTCATAGGGAAGGCGTCACAAAGGGGGCAATTTTTTTGGCGGCAATAATGACGGCAGACACACAAGTGAGGCAGCAAGGGAGGAACGAGGTGTCAACTTATACATATTATCTATGTAGAAGTTATAGGCTAGACTGAGGTATGCTTCTAGTGAGTACAACCAACTAGTATTTGTTCTAGGTTTCCACCTCTAGTAATCATTCGTTCTCACTTTGACATGGTATCACGCGTAGGTTAGCATCCCCCACCTACCGCTTCCGCCCGTACCCTAGCTAGGCCACGTCGCGCCTCCTAGCCCCGTCGCGCCTCCTAGCCACGTCGCCCCCCCCCCCCCCCCCCCCCTCCTGGGCCACGTCGCGCCACCCTAGCCCCGTCGCGCCACCCTAGACCCGTCGCGCCCCTCCTGGGCCCCGTCGCGCCTCCTAGCCCCGTCGCGCCCCTCCTGGGCCCCGTCGCGCCACCCTAGCCCCGTCGCGCCACCCTAGCCCCGTCGCTCCCTGCCTGGCCTCGTCGCGCCCGCTCGGCCTCGTCGCGCCCTGCCTGGCTCCGTCGCGCCCTGCCTGGCTCCGTCGCGCCCGCCTGGCCCCATCGCGCCCTGCCTGGCCCTGTCGCGCCCTGCCTGGCCCCGTCGCGCCCTGCCTGGCCCGGTCGCGCCCGCTCGGCCCCGTCGCGCCCTGCCTGGCTCCGTCGCGCCCGCCTGGCCCCGTCGCGCCCTGCCTAGCCCCGTCGCGCCCTGCCTGGCCCCGTCGCGCCCGCTCGGCCCCGTCGCGCCCTGCCCTGAAGAAAGGCAGTAGAGAAGTCGAGGGAGTGAAGCTCGTAGTCACGCTGTGCTGCTACGTGTAGCAGCGCCCGAAGAGTGGTCATCTTCGGGGTCGGGGCGAAGGTCTGGAAGAAGTCAACCCCCTCGCGCTGACTGAAACCTCTGGCCACGTAGCGCGCCTTGAAGACAGGCGGCTCTCCAGGGGGGCGCTTCACCTTGAAGAGCCACCGACCATCGACTACGTTCACCCCAGGCGGGGGAACTGCGTCGACGTAAGTGCCGGTGGATCTCCAAGATGCCATCTCCTGCTCCATGGCAGCTATCCACTGAGAGGCCCAAGGTCCCGAGGTGGCCTCAGCGTAGGTGCGAGGGGGAAATCAGAAAGGTAGGGGTAATTAATGCTAGGTAGGTGTGCTTAAACATGGTAGAGAGAATTCAGCAAGGTATGGTTGATTAATAGAAGTAGGGGTGAATAGGCAAGGTAGGGGTCATTATGCAAGGTAGGGGTGATAAAGATAGGTAGGAATGATTCAGCCAGATAGGGAGAATGCAACAAGGTAGGGGGAATTCAGCAAGATAGGGAGAATTCAGCAAGGAAGGGGTGATTAAGCAAGGTAGGGGTGATCAAGCGAGGTAGGGGTGATTAAGACAAGTAGTGGGGATTCAGCAAGATAGGGAGATTTCAGCTAGGTAGGGGTGATTAAGCAAGGTAGGGATGATTAAGCAAGGTAGGGGTGATTAAGCAGAGTAGAGGTGATCAAGCAAGGTAGGGGTGATTAAGCAAGGTAGGGGTGATTAAGCAAGGTAGGGGTGATTAAGCAAGGAAGGGGTGATTAAGCAGAGAAGAGGTGATCAAACAAGGTAGGGGTGATTAAGCAAGGTAGGGGTGATTAAGCAAGGTAGGGATGATTAAACAAGGTAGGGGTGATTAAGCAAGATAGGGGTGATTCAGCAAGTTATTGGTGATTAAGCAAGATAGGGGTGATTAAGCAAGGTAGGGGGTGATTAAGCAAGGTAGGGATGATTTAGCTAGGTAGGGAGAATTCAGCAAGGTATGGGGGAAACAACAAGATAGGGAGAATTCAGTAAAGAAGGGGTGATTATGCAAGGTAGTGGTGATTCAGCAAGGTAGGGTTGATTAATAGAAGTAGGGATGATTAAGCAAGGTTGGGGTGATTAAGCGAGTAAGGAGTGATTAAGCAAGGAAGCGGTGATTAAGCAAGGCAGGGGTCAATAAGCAAGGTAGGGATGATTAAGCAAAAAAGGGGTGATTAAGCAGAGTAGGGGTGATTAAGCAAGGTAGGGGTGATTAAGCAGAGTAGGTGTGATTAAGCATGGTAGGGGTGTTTTAGAAAGGAAGGGATGATTCAGCAAGATAGGGAGAATTCAGCAACGTAGGGGTGATTAAGGATGGTAGCGGGGATTCAGCAAGGTAGGGTTGATTCAATAAGGAAGGAGGGATTCAGCAAGGTAGTGGGGGTTCCCCAAGAGAGGGGGAAATCAGAAAGGCAGGGGTAATTAATGCTAGGTGGGTGTGCTTAAACATGGTAGGGGGAATTCAGCAAGGTAGGGTTGATTAATAGAAGTAGGGGTGATTAAGCAAGGTAGGGGTCATTATGCAAGGTAGGGGTGATAAAGATAGGTAGGAATGATTCAGCCAGATAGGGAGAATGCAGCAAGGTAGGGGGGATTCAGCAACATAGGGAGAATTCAGCAAGGAAGGGGTGATTAAGCAAGGAAGGGGTGATTAAGCAAGGTAGGGGTGATTAAGACAACTAGGGGGGATTCAGCAAGATAGGGAGAATTCAGCTAGGTAGGGGTGATTAAGCAAGGTAGGGGTGATTAAGCAAGGTAGGGGTGATTAAGCAGAGTAGAGGTGATCAAGCAAGGTAGGGGTGATTAAGCAAGGTAGGGGTGATTAAGCAAGGTAGGGATGATTAAACAAGGTAGGGGTGATTAAGCAAGATAGGGGTGATTCAGCAAGTTAGGGGGTGATTAAGCAAGATAGGGGTGATTAAGCAAGGTAGGGGGTGATTAAGCAAGGTAGGGATGATTTAGCCAGATAGGGAGAATTCAGCAAGGTATGGGGGAAATAACAAGATAGGGAGAATTCAGCAAGGAAGGGGTGATTATGCAAGGTAGTGGTGATTCAACAAGGTAGGGTTGATTAATAGAAGTAGGGATGATTAAGCAAGGTAGGGGTGATTAAGCGAGTAAGGGGTGATTAAGCAAGGTAGCGGTGATTAAGCAAAAAAGGGGTGATTAAGCAGAGTAGGGGTGATTAAGCAAGGTAGGGGTGATTATGCAAGGTAGGGGTGATTAAGCAAGGAAGGGATGATTAAGAAAGGAAGGGGTGATTAAGCAAGGTAGGGGTGATTAAGACAGATAGCGGGAATTCAGCAAGATAGGGAGAAATCAGCAAGGTAGGGGTGATTAAGCAAGGTAGGGGTGATTTAGCAAGATAGGGATGATTCAGCTAGATAGGGAGAATTCAGCAAGGTAGGAGGGATTCTGGAAGATAGTGAGAATTCAGCAAGGAAAGGGTGACTAAGCAAGGTAGTAGTGATTCAGCAAGGTAGGGGTGATTAAGCAAGGTTTGGGTGATTAAGCAAGGTATGGGTGATTAAGCAGAGTAGGGATGATTAAGCAAGGTAGGGGTGATTATGCAAGGTAGGCGTGATTAAGCAAGGTAACGGTGATTAAGCAAGGTAGGGGTGACTAAGCAAGGTAGGGGTGAATAAGCAGAGTAGGGGTGATTAAGCAAGGTAGGGGTGATTAAGCAAGGCAGGGGAAATTGAGACAGGTAGGGGGGATTCAGCAAGATAGGGAGAAATCAGCAAGGTTGGGGTGATTAAGCAAGGTAGGGGGTGATTAAGTAGAGTAGGGGTGATAAAGCAAGGGAGGGGTGATTAAACAAGGTAGGGGTGATTAAGCAAGGTAGGGGTGATTAAGCAGAGTACGGGTGATTAAGCAAGGTAGGGGTGCTTAAGCTAGGTAGGGGTTATTAAGCAAGGTAGGGATGATTAAACCAGAAATGGGTGATTACGCAAGGAAGGGGTGATTAAGCAAGGGAGGGGTGATTAAGTAATGTAGGGGGTGATTAAGCAAGGTAGGGATGATAAAGCAAGGTAGGGGTGATTAGGCAGAGTAGGGGTGATTAAGACAGGTAGGGGTGACTAAGCAAGGTAGGGTTGATTGATAGAAGTAGGGCTGATTAACAAGGTAGGGGTGATTAAGCAAGAAAGGGGTGATTAAGCAGAGTAGGACTGATTAAGCAAGGTAGGGTAGATTAAGCAAGGTAGGGGTGATTAGGACAGGTAGGGGTGATTATGCAAGGTTGGGTTGATTGATAGACGTAGGGGTCATTAAGCACGGTAGGGGTGATTAAGCAAGGTAGGGGTGATTAAGCAAGGTAGGGGTGATTAAGCATGATAGGGGTGATAACGCAAGATAGGGGTGATTAAGCAAGGTGGGGTTGATTAAGCAAGGTAGGGGTCATTAAGCAGAGGTGGGGTGATTAAGCAAGGAAGTATGATTAAGCAAGGTAGGGGTGACTAAGCATGGTAGGGGTGATGAAGCAAGGCAGGGGTGATCAAGCAAGGAAGGGGTGATGAAGCAAGGTATGGGTGATTAAGCAAGATAGGGGTGATTAAGCAAGGTAGGGATGATTAAGCAATGTAGAGGTGATTCAGCAAGGTAGGGGTGATTAAGCAAGGTAGGGGGTGATTAAGCAAGGTATGGGTGATTAAACAGAGTAGGGGTGATTAAGCAAGGTAGGGGTGATTATGCAAGGTAGGGGTGATTAAGCAGAGTAGGGGTGATTAAGCAAGGTAGGTGTGATTAAGCAAGGTAGGGGTGATAAAGCAAGGTAGGGGTGATTAAGCAAGGTAGGGGTGATAAAGCAAGGTAGGGGTGATAAAGCAAGGTAGGGGTGATTAAGCAAGGTATGGGTGATTAAACAGAGTAGGGGTGATTAAGCAAGGTAGGGGTGATTATGCAAGGTAGGGGTGATTAAGCAAGGTAGGGGTGATTAAGCAAGGTAGGGATGATTTAACAAGATAGGGGTGATTATGCAAGGTAGGTGTGCCTAAACATGGTAGGGGGAATTCAGCAAAGTAGGGTTGATTAATAGGAGTAGGAGTGATAAAGCGAGGAAGGGGTCATTATGCAAGGTAGGGGTGATAAATATAGGTAGGGATGATTCAGCCAGATAGGGAGAATTCAGCAAGGTAGGGGGGATTCAGCAAGATAGGGAGTATTCAGCATGGAAGGGATGATTAAGCAAGGAAGTAGTTATTCAGCAAGGTAGGGTTGATCAAAAGAAGAAGGGGTGATTAATCAAGGTAGGGGTGATTAAGCAAGGTTGGGGAGATTAAGCAAGGTAGGGGTGATTAAGCAAGGTAGGGGTGATAAAGCAAGGTGGTGGTGATTAAGCAAGGTAGGGATGATTAAGCAAGGTAGGGGTGATTAAGCAAGGTAGGGGTGATTAAGCAAGGTAGGGGTGATTAAGCAAGGTAGGGTTGATTCAATGAGGAAGGAGCAATTCATCGAGGTGCAGGGGGTTCCGCAAGAGACGGGGAAATCAGAAAGGTAAGGGTAATTTATGCTAGGTAGGTGTGCTTCAACATGGTAGAGGGAATTCAGCAAGGTATGGTTGATAAATAGAAGTAGGGGTGACTAAGCAAGGTAGTGGTCATTATGCAAGGTAGGGGTGATAAAGATAGGTAGGAATGATTCAGCTAGATAGGGAGAATTCAGCAAGGTAGGGGGGATTCAGCAAGATAAGGAGAATCCAGCAAGGAAGGGGTCATTAAGCAAGGTAGGGGTGAATAAGCAAGGTAGGGGTGATTAAGCAAGGTAGGGGTGATTAAGCAAGGCATGGGTGATTAAGCAAGGTAGGGGTGATTTGGCAAGGTAGGGGTGATAAAACAAGGTAGGGGTGATTAAGCAAGGTAGGGGTGATTAAGCAAGGTAGGGGTGATTAAGCAAGGTATGGGGGAAACAGCAAGCTAGGGAGAATTCAGCAAGGAAGGGGTGATTAATAGAAGTAGGGATGATTAAGCAAGGTAGGTGTGATTAAGCAAGTAAGGGGTGAGTAAGCAAGGTTGGGGTGATTAAGCAAGGTAGGGGTGATTAAGCAAGGTAGGGGTGATTAAGCAAGGTAGGGGTGATTCAGCAGAGTAGGGGTGATTAAGCAAGGTAGGGGTGAATATGCAAGGTAGGGGTGATTAAGACAGGTAGGGGGCATTCAGCAAGATAGGGAGAAATCAGCAAGATAGGGAGAATTCAGCATGTAGGGGGGATTATGATAGATAGGGAGAATTCAGCAAGGAAGGGGTGATTAAGCAAAGTAGTAGTGATTCAGCAAGGTAGGGTAGATTAATAGAAGTAGGGGTGATTATGCAAGGTAGGGGTGATTAAGCAAGGTAGGGGTGATTAAGCACGGTAGGGGTGATTAAGCAAGGTAGGGGTGATTAAGCAGAGTTGGGGTGATTACGCAAGGTAGGGGTGATTAAGCAAGGAAGAGGTGATTAAGCATGGTAGGGGTGAGTAAGCAAGGTAGGGGTGATTAAGCAAGGTAGGGGGTGATTAAGCAAGGTAGGGGTGATTGAGGGAGGTAGGGGTGATTAAGCAAGGTAGGGGTGATTAAGCAAGGTAGTTGTGATTAAGCAAGGTAGGGGTTATAAAGCAATGTAGGGGAGATTAAGCAAGGTAGGGGTGATTAAGCAGAGTAGGGGTGATTACGCAAAGTAGGGGTGATTAAGAAAGGGAGGGATGATTCAGCAAGATAGCGAGAAATCAGCAAGGTAGGGGTGGTTAAGGAAGGTAGCGGGGATTCAATTAGGAAGGAGGGATTCAGCGAGGTAGGGGGGGTTCCGCAAGAGAGGGGGAAATAAGAAAGGTAGGGGTAGTTAATGCTAGGTAGGTGTGCTTAAACATGGAAGGTGGAATTCAGCAAGGTAGGGGTCATTATGCAAGGTAATGGTGATAAATATAGGTAGGGAGAATTCAGCAAGGTAGGGGGGATTCAGCAAGATAGGGATGATTAAGCAAGGAAGTAGTGATTCAGCAAGGTAGGGTTGATCAATAGAAGAAGGGTTGATAAATCAAGGTAGGGGTGATTAAGCAAGGTTGGGGAAATTAAGCAAGGTAGGGGTGATTAAGCAAGGTAGGGATGATTGAGCAAGGTAGGGGTGATTATGCAATGTAGGGGTGATTAAGCAAGGTAGGGGTGATTAAGCAAGGTAGGGGTGATTAAGCAGAGTAGGGGTGATTAAGCAAGGTAGGGGTGATCAAGCAAGGTAGGGGTGATTAAGCAAGGAAGGGATGATTCAGCAAGATAGGGAGAATTCAGCAACGTAGGGCTGATTAACGAAGGTAGCGGGGATTCAGCAAGGTAGGGTTGATTCAATGAGGAAGGAGCGATTCAGCGAGGTAGGGGGGGTTCCGCAATTGAGGGGGAAATCAGAAAGGTAGGGGTAATTAATGCTAGGTAGGTGTGCTTAAACATGGTAGAGAGAATTCAGCAAGGTATGGTTGATTAATAGAAGTAGGGGTGAATAGGCAAGGTAGGGGTCATTATGCAAGGTAGGGGTCATTATGCAAGGTAGGGGTGATAAAGATAGGTAGGAATGATTCAGCCAGATAGGGAGAATGCAGCAAGGTAGGGGGAATTCAGCAAGATAGGGAGAATTCAGCAAGGAAGGGGTGATTAAGCAAGGTAGGGGTGATCAAGCAAGGTAGGGGTGATTAAGACAAGTAGTGGGGATTCAGCAAGATAGGGAGATTTCAGCTAGGTAGGGGTGATTAAGCAAGGTAGGGATGATTAAGCAAGGTAGGGGTGATTAAGCAGAGTAGAGGTGATCAAGCAAGGTAGGGGTGATTAAGCAAGGTAGGGGTGATTAAGCAAGGTAGGGGTGATTAAGCAAGGAAGGGGTGATTAAGCAGAGAAGAGGTGATCAAACAAGGTAGGGGTGATTAAGCAAGGTAGGGGTGATTAAGCAAGGTAGGGATGATTAAACAAGGTAGGGGTGATTAAGCGAGATAGGGGTGATTCAGCAAGTTAGGGGGTGATTAAGCAAGGTAGGGATGATTTAGCCAGGTAGGGAGAATTAAGCAAGGTATGGGGGAAACAACAAGATAGGGAGAATTCAGTAAAGAAGGGGTGATTATGCAAGATAGTGGTGATTCAGCAAGGTAGGGTTGATTAATAGAAGTAGGGATGATAAAGCAAGGAAGCGGTGATTAAGCAAGGCAGGGGTGAATAAGCAAGGTAGGGATGATTAAGCAAAAAAGGGGTGATTAAGCAGAGTAGGGGTGATTAAGCAAGGTAGGGGTGATTAAGCAGAGTAGGTGTGATTAAGCATGGTAGGGGTGTTTTAGAAAGGAAGGGATGATTCAGCAAGATAGGGAGAATTCAGCAACGTAGGGGTGATTAAGGATGGTAGCGGGGATTCAGCAAGGTAGGGTTGATTCAATAAGGAAGGAGGGATTCAGCAAGGTAGTGGGGGTTCCCCAAGAGAGGGGGAAATCAGAAAGGCAGGGGTAATTAATGCTAGGTGGGTGTGCTGAAACATGGTAGGGGGAATTCAGCAAGGTAGGGTTGATTAATAGAAGTAGGGGTGATTAAGCAAGGTAGGGGTCATTATGCAAGGTAGGGGTGATAAAGATAGGTAGGAATGATTCAGCCAGATAGGGAGAATGCAGCAAGGTAGGGGGGATTCAGCAACATAGGGAGAATTCAGCTAGGTAGGGGTGATTAAGCAAGGTAGGGGTGATTAAGCAAGGTAGGGGTGATTAAGCAGAGTAGAGGTGATCAAGCAAGGTAGGGGTGATTAAGCAAGGTAGGGGTGATTAAGCAAGGTAGGGATGATTAAACAAGGTAGGGGTGATTAAGCAAGATAGGGGTGATTCAGCAAGTTAGAGGGTGATTAAGCAAGATAGGGGTGATTAAGCAAGGTAGGGGGTGATTAAGCAAGGTAGGGATGATTTAGCCAGATAGGGAGAATTCAGAAAGGTATGGGGGAAATAACAAGATAGGGAGAATTCAGCAAGGAAGGGGTGATTATGCAAGGTAGCGATGATTCAACAAGGTAGGGTTGATTAATAGAAGTAGGGGTGATTAAGCAAGGTAGTTGTGATTAAGCAAGGTATGGGTGATAAAGCAAGGCAGGGGTGATTAAGCAGAGTAGGGGTGATTAAGCAAGGTAGGGGTGATTAAGCAAGGAAGGGGTGACTAAGCAAGGTAGTTGTGATTGAGCAAGGTAGGGGTGATTAAGCAAGGTAGGGGTGATTAAGCAAGGTAGGGGTGACTGAGCAGAGTAGGGGTGATTACGCAAGGTAGGGGTGATTAAGAAAGGGAGGGATGATTCAGCAAGATAGGGAGAATTCAGCAAGGTAGGGGTGGTTAAGGAAGGTAGCGGGGATTCAGCAAGGTAGGGTTGATTCAATTAGGTAGGAGGGATTCAGCGAGGAAGGGGGGGTTCCGCAAGAGTGGGGGAAATAAGAAAGGTAGGGGTAGTTAATGCTAGGTAGGTGTGCTTAAACATGGTAGGGGGAATTCAGCAAAGTAGGGTTGATTAATAGAAGTATGGGTGATAAAGCAAGGTAGGGGTCATTATGCAAGGTAGGGGTGATAATGATAGGTAGGGATGATTCAGCCAGATAGGGAGAATTTAGCAAGGAAGGGGTGATTAAGCAAGGTAGGGGTGATTAAGCAAGGTAGGGGTGATTGAGCAAGGTAGGGGTGATTAAGCAAGGTATGGGTGATTAAGCAAGTTCGGGGTGATTAAGCAAGGTAGGGGTGATCAAACAAGGTAGGGGTGATTAAGCAAGGTAGGGGTGATTAAGCAAGGTAGCGGTGATTAAGCAAGGTAGGGGTGATTAAGCAAGGTAGGGGTGATTAAGCAAAGTAGGGGTGATTAAGCTAGCTAGGGGTGATTTAGCAAGGTAGGGGTGATTTAGCAAGGTAGGGATGATTAAACAAGGTAGGGGTGATTAAGCAAGGTAGGGGTGATTCAGCAAGGTAGGGGTGATTAAGCAAGGTAGGGGTGATTAAGCAAGGTAGGGGGTGATTACGCAAGGTAGGGATGATTCAGCCAGATAGGGAGAATTCAGCAAGGAAGAGGTGATTATGCAAGGTAGTAGTGATTCAGGAAGGTAGGGTTGATTAATAGAAGTACGGATGTTTAAGCAAGCTAGGGGTGATTAAGCAAGTAAGGGGTGATTAAGAATGATAGGGGTGTTATAGAAAGGAAGGGATGATTCAGCAAGATAGGGAGAATTCAGCAGCGTAGGGGTGATTAAGGATGGTAGCGGGGACTCAGCAAGGTAGGGTTGATTCAATAAGGAAGGAGGGATTCAGCGAGGTAGGGGGGGTTCCCCAAGAGAGGGGGAAATCAGAAAGGTAGGGGTAATTAATGCTAGGTAGGTGTGCTTAAACATGGTAGAGAGAATTCAGCAAGGTATGGTTGATTAATAGAAGTAGGGGTGAATAGGCAAGGTAGGGGTCATTATGCAAGGTAGGGGTGATAAAGATAGGTAGGAATGATTCAGCCAGATAGGGAGAATGCAACAAGGTAGGGGGAATTCAGCAAGATAGGGAGAATTCAGCAAGGAAGGGGTGATTAAGCAAGGTAGGGGTGATCAAGCGAGGTAGGGGTGATTAAGACAAGTAGTGGGGATTCAGCAAGATAGGGAGATTTCAGCTAGGTAGGGGTGATTAAGCAAGGTAGGGATGATTAAGCAAGGTAGGGGTGATTAAGCAGAGTAGAGGTGATCAAGCAAGGTAGGGGTGATTAAGCAAGGTAGGGGTGATTAAGCAAGGTAGGGGTGATTAAGCAAGGAAGGGGTGATTAAGCAGAGAAGAGGTGATCAAACAAGGTAGGGGTGATTAAGCAAGGTAGGGGTGATTAAGCAAGGTAGGGATGATTAAACAAGGTAGGGGTGATTAAGCAAGATAGGGGTGATTCAGCAAGTTATTGGTGATTAAGCAAGATAGGGGTGATTAAGCAAGGTAGGGGGTGATTAAGCAAGGTAGGGATGATTTAGCTAGGTAGGGAGAATTCAGCAAGGTATGGGGGAAACAACAAGATAGGGAGAATTCAGTAAAGAAGGGGTGATTATGCAAGGTAGTGGTGATTCAGCAAGGTAGGGTTGATTAATAGAAGTAGGGATGATTAAGCAAGGTTGGGGTGATTAAGCGAGTAAGGAGTGATTAAGCAAGGAAGCGGTGATTAAGCAAGGCAGGGGTGAATAAGCAAGGTAGGGATGATTAAGCAAAAAAGGGGTGATTAAGCAGAGTAGGGGTGATTAAGCAAGGTAGGGGTGATTAAGCAGAGTAGGTGTGATTAAGCATGGTAGGGGTGTTTTAGAAAGGAAGGGATGATTCAGCAAGATAGGGAGAATTCAGCAACGTAGGGGTGATTAAGGATGGTAGCGGGGATTCAGCAAGGTAGGGTTGATTCAATAAGGAAGGAGGGATTCAGCAAGGTAGTGGGGGTTCCCCAAGAGAGGGGGAAATCAGAAAGGCAGGGGTAATTAATGCTAGGTGGGTGTGCTTAAACATGGTAGGGGGAATTCAGCAAGGTAGGGTTGATTAATAGAAGTAGGGGTGATTAAGCAAGGTAGGGGTCATTGTGCAAGGTAGGGGTGATAAAGATAGGTAGGAATGATTCAGCCAGATAGGGAGAATGCAGCAAGGTAGGGGGGATTCAGCAACATAGGGAGAATTCAGCAAGGAAGGGGTGATTAAGCAAGGAAGGGGTGATTAAGCAAGGTAGGGGTGATTAAGACAACTAGGGGGGATTCAGCAAGATAGGGAGAATTCAGCTAGGTAGGGGTGATTAAGCAAGGTAGGGGTGATTAAGCAAGGTAGGGGTGATTAAGCAGAGTAGAGGTGATCAAGCAAGGTAGGGGTGATTAAGCAAGGTAGGGGTGATTAAGCAAGGTAGGGATGATTAAACAAGGTAGGGGTGATTAAGCAAGATAGGGGTGATTCAGCAAGTTAGGGGGTGATTAAGCAAGATAGGGGTGATTAAGCAAGGTAGGGGGTGATTAAGCAAGGTAGGGATGATTTAGCCAGATAGGGAGAATTCAGCAAGGTATGGGGGAAATAACAAGATAGGGAGAATTCAGCAAGGAAGGGGTGATTATGCAAGGTAGTGGTGATTCAACAAGGTAGGGTTGATTAATAGAAGTAGGGATGATTAAGCAAGGTAGGGGTGATTAAGCGAGTAAGGGGTGATTAAGCAAGGTAGCGGTGATTAAGCAAAAAAGGGGTGATTAAGCAGAGTAGGGGTGATTAAGCAAGGTAGGGGTGATTATGCAAGGTAGGGGTGATTAAGCAAGGAAGGGATGATTAAGAAAGGAAGGGGTGATTAAGCAAGGTAGGGGTGATTAAGACAGATAGCGGGAATTCAGCAAGATAGGGAGAAATCAGCAAGGTAGGGGTGATTAAGCAAGGTAGGGGTGATTTAGCAAGATAGGGATGATTCAGCTAGATAGGGAGAATTCAGCAAGGTAGGAGGGATTCTGGAAGATAGTGAGAATTCAGCAAGGAAAGGGTGACTAAGCAAGGTAGTAGTGATTCAGCAAGGTAGGGGTGATTAAGCAAGGTTTGGGTGATTAAGCAAGGTATGGGTGATTAAGCAGAGTAGGGATGATTAAGCAAGGTAGGGGTGATTATGCAAGGTAGGCGTGATTAAGCAAGGTAACGGTGATTAAGCAAGGTAGGGGTGACTAAGCAAGGTAGGGGTGAATAAGCAGAGTAGGGGTGATTAAGCAAGGTAGGGGTGATTAAGCAAGGCAGGGGAAATTGAGACAGGTAGGGGGGATTCAGCAAGATAGGGAGAAATCAGCAAGGTTGGGGTGATTAAGCAAGGTAGGGGGTGATTAAGTAGAGTAGGGGTGATAAAGCAAGGGAGGGGTGATTAAACAAGGTAGGGGTGATTAAGCAAGGTAGGGGTGATTAAGCAGAGTACGGGTGATTAAGCAAGGTAGGGGTGCTTAAGCTAGGTAGGGGTTATTAAGCAAGGTAGGGATGATTAAACCAGAAATGGGTGATTACGCAAGGAAGGGGTGATTAAGCAAGGGAGGGGTGATTAAGTAATGTAGGGGGTGATTAAGCAAGGTAGGGATGATAAAGCAAGGTAGGGGTGATTAGGCAGAGTAGGGGTGATTAAGACAGGTAGGGGTGACTAAGCAAGGTAGGGTTGATTGATAGAAGTAGGGCTGATTAACAAGGTAGGGGTGATTAAGCAAGAAAGGGGTGATTAAGCAGAGTAGGACTGATTAAGCAAGGTAGGGTAGATTAAGCAAGGTAGGGGTGATTAGGACAGGTAGGGGTGATTATGCAAGGTTGGGTTGATTGATAGACGTAGGGGTCATTAAGCACGGTAGGGGTGATTAAGCAAGGTAGGGGTGATTAAGCAAGGTAGGGGTGATTAAGCATGATAGGGGTGATAACGCAAGATAGGGGTGATTAAGCAAGGTGGGGTTGATTAAGCAAGGTAGGGGTCATTAAGCAGAGGTGGGGTGATTAAGCAAGGAAGTATGATTAAGCAAGGTAGGGGTGACTAAGCATGGTAGGGGTGATGAAGCAAGGCAGGGGTGATCAAGCAAGGAAGGGGTGATGAAGCAAGGTATGGGTGATTAAGCAAGATAGGGGTGATTAAGCAAGGTAGGGATGATTAAGCAATGTAGAGGTGATTCAGCAAGGTAGGGGTGATTAAGCAAGGTAGGGGGTGATTAAGCAAGGTATGGGTGATTAAACAGAGTAGGGGTGATTAAGCAAGGTAGGGGTGATTATGCAAGGTAGGGGTGATTAAGCAGAGTAGGGGTGATTAAGCAAGGTAGGTGTGATTAAGCAAGGTAGGGGTGATTAAGCAAGGTAGGGGTGATTAAGCAAGGTAGGGGTGATAAAGCAAGGTAGGGGTGATAAAGCAAGGTAGGGGTGATTAAGCAAGGTATGGGTG
Source organism: Closterium sp. NIES-67 (assembly GCA_027943415.1). Lineage (NCBI taxonomy): Eukaryota > Viridiplantae > Streptophyta > Zygnematophyceae > Desmidiales > Closteriaceae > Closterium > Closterium sp. NIES-67. The sequence goes on from BQMB01000274.1 coordinate 96,022, forward strand.
ATTAAACAGAGTAGGGGTGATTAAGCAAGGTAGGGGTGATTATGCAAGGTAGGGGTGATTAAGCAAGGTAGGGGTGATTAAGCAAGGTAGGGATGATTTAACAAGATAGGGGTGATTATGCAAGGTAGGTGTGCCTAAACATGGTAGGGGGAATTCAGCAAAGTAGGGTTGATTAATAGGAGTAGGAGTGATAAAGCGAGGAAGGGGTCATTATGCAAGGTAGGGGTGATAAATATAGGTAGGGATGATTCAGCCAGATAGGGAGAATTCAGCAAGGTAGGGGGGATTCAGCAAGATAGGGAGTATTCAGCATGGAAGGGATGATTAAGCAAGGAAGTAGTTATTCAGCAAGGTAGGGTTGATCAAAAGAAGAAGGGGTGATTAATCAAGGTAGGGGTGATTAAGCAAGGTTGGGGAGATTAAGCAAGGTAGGGGTGATTAAGCAAGGTAGGGGTGATAAAGCAAGGTGGTGGTGATTAAGCAAGGTAGGGATGATTAAGCAAGGTAGGGGTGATTAAGCAAGGTAGGGGTGATTAAGCAAGGTAGGGGTGATTAAGCAAGGTAGGGTTGATTCAATGAGGAAGGAGCAATTCATCGAGGTGCAGGGGGTTCCGCAAGAGACGGGGAAATCAGAAAGGTAAGGGTAATTTATGCTAGGTAGGTGTGCTTCAACATGGTAGAGGGAATTCAGCAAGGTATGGTTGATAAATAGAAGTAGGGGTGACTAAGCAAGGTAGTGGTCATTATGCAAGGTAGGGGTGATAAAGATAGGTAGGAATGATTCAGCTAGATAGGGAGAATTCAGCAAGGTAGGGGGGATTCAGCAAGATAAGGAGAATCCAGCAAGGAAGGGGTCATTAAGCAAGGTAGGGGTGAATAAGCAAGGTAGGGGTGATTAAGCAAGGTAGGGGTGATTAAGCAAGGCATGGGTGATTAAGCAAGGTAGGGGTGATTTGGCAAGGTAGGGGTGATAAAACAAGGTAGGGGTGATTAAGCAAGGTAGGGGTGATTAAGCAAGGTAGGGGTGATTAAGCAAGGTATGGGGGAAACAGCAAGCTAGGGAGAATTCAGCAAGGAAGGGGTGATTAATAGAAGTAGGGATGATTAAGCAAGGTAGGTGTGATTAAGCAAGTAAGGGGTGAGTAAGCAAGGTTGGGGTGATTAAGCAAGGTAGGGGTGATTAAGCAAGGTAGGGGTGATTAAGCAAGGTAGGGGTGATTCAGCAGAGTAGGGGTGATTAAGCAAGGTAGGGGTGAATATGCAAGGTAGGGGTGATTAAGACAGGTAGGGGGCATTCAGCAAGATAGGGAGAAATCAGCAAGATAGGGAGAATTCAGCATGTAGGGGGGATTATGATAGATAGGGAGAATTCAGCAAGGAAGGGGTGATTAAGCAAAGTAGTAGTGATTCAGCAAGGTAGGGTAGATTAATAGAAGTAGGGGTGATTATGCAAGGTAGGGGTGATTAAGCAAGGTAGGGGTGATTAAGCACGGTAGGGGTGATGCGCCTCCCTGGCCCCGCCGCGCCTGCCTGGCCCCGCCGCGCCTCCCTGGCCCCGCCGCGCCTGCCTGGCCCCGCCGCGCCTGCCTGGCCCTGCCGCGCCTGCCTGGCCCCGCCGCGCCTGCCTGGCCCCGCCGCGCCTGCCTGGCCCCGCCAGCACCTGCCTGGCCCCACCGCACCTGCCTGGCCCCTTCGCCCCGGCTCGTCCTGCCGTGCCGCCTCGGGCTCCGTCTCCTCTGCTCGCCTGTGCTGAGGCGATTCGCGGCCGCCGTGCTGGAGGGGGCTGTCGCTGTGTTCCTGTGGAGCTGTGCCGCTGACCCTGCACGATGGCGGACTTCGTGCTCCGACTGGACGCGGAGGGCCATGCGGTTGACTTCGCCGCCTGGCTCTCCGATCTCCGCCGCCACCTTACAGGTCAGCGTCAGGATGGCCACTCTTTGGTTGTCTATGTCGACGGCTTGCTCCCCCGTCCCCCCGCACCTGCTCCCCTCCCTGCTGATCCCTCCTCTGATGACCGTGAGACCTTCTCTACTGCTGCGCTTGCCCGTGCGGTCTGGGACTCCCGCGATGCAGTCGCTCAGGTTGCCATTAGCCACGCCCTCCCTGTCTCTGAGCGCTCGCGTTTTGCTACTATTGAGACGGCCAAAGCTTACTTAGACGCTGTTATTGCCCGCTATTCCACACCCGCGTCTGCTTCTGCTGGTCGCCTGCTCTTCCCTATGCTTTTCCCAGACCTTGCTGCTTTCCCTACCGTCGCAGACTTTGCCACTCACCTGCGTGCCCTAGAGACCCGCTCCCTACCCCCCTGGCGACCACGGCCACCGCGGCGCGAGCGCTGCTGCGGGTGGACCGCACTAGCCGTCTCGGTGAGAGGGGCCGCCGAGGTGACCGCAGCCGAAACGTCAGTGAACGCACACTGGGAGGGGGCACAACCGTGAAAGATAGAAACTGCCGGCGCACCGCTCGACTGAGCGATAGTGCGCTGGCGAGTCTCGATCTCGGTAAGGGTGTCGACAAAGGCAGTGAGAGTGAGGTCACCCGGGTGCTGGCTAAGAAAGTGATCGCGAGCACTAGCGAGGCGGTCTGGCAGGCGCATGGCGATAAAATAGAGCATCATGCAGAAAGGGGGGGGGAGCGCAGTGAGCTGGGCGGCAGTGCTGGCAGTAGTGGTGGTGACAGTAGTCCGCCTGCGGGGACTACCACTGGTGGGCAGGAGCAGCAGCCCCAGCCGCAGCAGGAGCAGCCCCAGCCGCAGCCGGCGCCCCAGCAGCAGTTACCGTCCCAGCAGCAGTCGCCGCAGCAGTGGGCCCGTCTCCCGCCTAGTTGGCCCGGCACCTCCGGAGGTAGTGGCCGTGGTGGCGGCCCGCGCAGCTTGGCGTCTACCGGCGGCTCCGGTGCTGTCACCTGCCAGTACCAGCTTCAGACCAGGCCTCTTCGCGGCACTCTGTGCCGCCGCCCGCACCCGACCGCCCGCTGTTTCCGCCGCCTCGATGATCTCTTTCGTCGTCGCTTTGGCCCGGCCCCGGACCTCCCCGACTGGCACAGCCTGCTCCGCCAGGGCGTGCCGATCTTTGAGTTAGACATGGATCAGCTAGGTGCTGCTTTGCATGCTTTGTATGCTGACGCTTCTAGTGTTGCTGGATCTTACTACCCTGTGTACTCTAGTTTAGGTGTTGCACCACTGTGTAGCTTAGCCTCCCCTGCTGCGTCAGGCGTAGGACTGCCTAGGTTGCCTAGTCTAGTCGCTGCACCGGCTCCGTCCCCGGCCTCCGCCACTGCGTCGCTGTCCTTCACTCTCGACTCTGGTGCTTCTGCCTGCTTCTTCCGCGACCGTTCCACGCTCACGCCGCTTGCTGCACCTGCCGTTGTCTCTCTCGCTGACCCCTCTGCGGGTCCGGTCGTCGCGCGCAGTTCTACGTCCCTTCCCTGTCCGGCAGTTCCCTCGGGCTCCCTTACTGGCCTCCACGTTCCCTCGTTCTCCAGAAACCTGGTTGGTGTCGGTTGTCTCCAGGACCTCGGCGTCACCACCACGTTCCCCGGGCACGAGCGGTTCGCTGTCTGTTCTGAGGCTGTCTCAGGTTCCCCCCTTGCGACGTTCCCCCGGGACCCGGTGTCCGGTCTGTTTACCCTAGACACCGCTTCCCCCCCGGTTGGTGCGTCCTCCCAGGTCGCTGCAGCTTGCTCGTGTTGGTCCCTCACTCACCCCTCCCTTCTCTGGCACCACCGCTTAGGTCACCCTGCTCTCCCGCGTCTGCGTCACATGTCCCAGCACGGTCTTGTCTTAGGTCTCCCCGCGTCGCTCCCTGCCCTTCCTCCCTCGACTGCGCCACCGTGCACGCCTTGCGTCGAGGGTCGGCTTCGCCGTGCTCCTCACTCCTCCTCGCTGCGTCCTGCTACTGCCCCCCTTCAGACCCTGCACTTGGACGTTTGGGGCCCTGCCCCCGTCCCCGGACCGCGCGGTGAGCGCTACTTCCTTGTGCTCGTCGACGACTACACGCGCTACACCACGGTGTTTCCCCTGGAGCGGAAGGCCGACGTGCCCGACGTTCTTCTCCCGTGGGTTGTGGCTGCGCGTCTCCACCGCGGTCTCCCCGTGTTGTGTCTCCACTCCGACCGTGGCGGCGAGTTCGCCTCTGGTCGGCTTGGACAGTTCTGTCGTGCGGAGGGCATCACCCAGTCGTACACGTTGCCGGACTCGCCACAGCAGAATGGGGTTGCTGAGCGCCGCATCGGCTTGGTCATGGAGGTCGCCCGTACCTCCATGCTCCATGCCAATGCCCCCCATTTTCTGTGGCCGTTCGCTGTTCGCTACGCGGCTCACCAGCTTAACCTGTGGCCACGCTCCCAGCGGCCACAGGTTTCGCCGACCCTCCTTTGGACCGGGTCCCCCGGTGACGCGTCTGCGTTCCACGTCTGGGGCTGCCTTGCTCACGTTCGTGCCTCTGGCACGGACAAGCTCACTGCCCGCACTGTCCCCTGTGTCTTCCTCGGTTTCCCCCTGGACTCGTCTGACTGGCTTTTCTACCACCCGCCGTCTCACCGCTTCCTCCACTCTCGTGACGTCACCTTTGACGAGTCCGTCTCCTTCTACCGCCGCTTCCCTCACCGAGGTCTCCCAGTTGCCCCCCCCCTTTTCCTTGCTCCCTCTCCCCCGGTAGCCCCTGCCCCTCTCCCGCCTCGTCCTGCCCCGTCTGGTGTCTCCCACGTCACTCCCCTCCCGTCGGTTGTCCCCGTTGAGGAGTCTGCTGACTCTGGTGGTACCCCCGGTCCGTCCTTGCTGCGTCCCCCTTCCCCGGTGCCTCCGCCCCCACTGTCGCAGTCGCCGACCCCGCTGCCGCCGCCGTCGCCGTCGCCGCCGCAGCCGTCGCCGCTGTCGTCGCCGCCGCCGCCGCTGTCGCTGCCGCAGCCGTCGCCGCAGCCGTTGCCGCCACTACCGCCGCTGCTCTCGGCCCCTGGGGGTGCTGGTGTGGAGGAGGGTGTTCGTCCTGCGGCTTCTGGGGGTGCCGCTGGTGTTGGAGGGGGTTCTCGCTCTGGGGGTGTTGGTTCTGGGGGTGCTGCTGTTGAGTGTTCTGCCGACGGTCGTTCTGCCTCTGCTGGTCCGAGAGTTCCGGCCCAGCCGTCGTCGCCGCCGCAGCAGCCGTCGCCGCCGGTTTCCGCTCTCCGCCTGCTCGGCCTTCCCTCCCCGGACCGCGCGCCGGTGTCTCCCCCACCGCCTGCTGACCTTCCTGTCTACGGTCCTGTGTTCCCGCCGCCAGACTCGTCTCCGGCCCGTCTTCCTCCTCGTTCCCCTCCTGTGTCTCCTCCGCTGTCCCCTGACCCTACCCCTCCGTCTCACGTTTGGGCTCGCCGTCCCTCCCGTGCTCGTCCCGTCTCTCCTGTCCTGCCCACCCACCCTATGTTGCTCCGTTCCCACTCGTCTCGTCCTCCCCTCCTCCCGTCCCCTCCTCCCTCGTCCCTTGCTGTTGCACCTCCTCCGTTCTCTGACTACCTCCGTGCTGCTCGTCCCCTTGTCCCTCGGGTCCTTGCCTCTCTTGTTACCGACCCTGCTGTTCCTGTCTCGCGCCTTGACGCGCTTGTCGCTGCTGTCGCTGACTTCGCCTCTACCCGCCGCCTTGACTACGCTACCGCTCTGGTCTCTGACCCTGCCCGTCCTCTGTCCGTCGGGGGTGCTCCTGCCCTTGGCAGTGACGTCCTAGAGGACAGGCAGTACGAGCTGGCTTTCCTTTCCGAGGCTGCTCCCCATCTCTGCTCCATGCTGTTAGTCCCTGAGGGTGACCCAGACGCCTTCGACATCCCGACCCCTCGCACCTACGCTGAGGCCACCTCGGGACCTTGGGCCTCTCAGTGGATAGCTGCCATGGAGCAGGAGATGGCATCTTGGAGATCCACCGGCACTTACGTCGACGCAGTTCCCCCGCCTGGGGTGAACGTAGTCGATGGTCGGTGGCTCTTCAAGGTGAAGCGCCCCCCTGGAGAGCCGCCTGTCTTCAAGGCGCGCTACGTGGCCAGAGGTTTCAGTCAGCGCGAGGGGGTTGACTTCTTCCAGACCTTCGCCCCGACCCCGAAGATGACCACTCTTCGGGCGCTGCTACACGTAGCAGCACAGCGTGACTACGAGCTTCACTCCCTCGACTTCTCTACTGCCTTTCTTCAGGGCAGCCTACACGAGCAGGTCTACCTGCGCCGACCACAGGGCTTCACTGGTACCTTCCCTCCTGGGACCCAGTGGCTTCTCAGGCGCCCGGTCTACGGCCTGCGTCAGGCTCCCCGCGAGTGGCACGACACGCTACGTGCCAGGTTAGCAAACCTGCAGTTCTTTCCGTCCTCTGCTGACCCTTCACTGTTTGTGCGTTCCGGCCAGACTCCGTTCTACATCCTTGTCTACGTAGACGACCTGGTCTTCGCTACTCCTGACAGGGACGCACTGGCCTCTGTGAAGGCTGAGCTGCTGAAGAGACACACCTGCACTGACCTTGGAGAGCTGCGTCGCTATCTTGGCCTGCAGATCTCTAGGGACAGAGCAGCACGCACCATCACTCTGACCCAGTCACACTTGGTGCGTCAGGTCCTTCAGAGGTTCGGTCTTCAGTTCTCCTCTGCACAGCCCACACCTCTACCCGTAGACCATGGGCTCTCTGCTCCCGTTCCTGAGGAGCCAGTAGAGCCCAGTGGCCCCTACGCAGAGCTGGTGGGTTGCCTCATGTACCTGATGACTTGCACTCGCCCAGATCTCGCATACCCTCTCAGCATCCTGGCTCGCTTTGTGGCTACAGGCAGACACCGACCTCAGCACTGGTCTGCCGCTAAGAGGGTTTTGCGTTATCTTGCTAGTACATCAGGCATGGGGTTAGTGCTAGGAGGACGCAGGCCAGTGGTCCTTACTGGGCACACAGACGCTTCTTGGGCAGACGACGCTGAGACGCTCAGGTCGTCGCAGGGCTACTGTTTCAGCCTTGGTTCGGGTGCTATCTCTTGGAGATCCACTCGCTCGTCCTCTGTGGCTCAGTCTAGCTGTGAGGCTGAGATCTACGCTGGTGCCATGGCGGCACAGGAGCTCCGCTGGCTGACCTTCTTGCTCACAGACTTAGGTGAGCGGCCTAGCTCTGCCCCGGTCCTGTACGCTGACAACAGGGCCATGATACTCCTGTGTCAGGAGCCTCGGCTTGAGGGCAGAGCGAAGCATATCCAGCTGCGGTACTTCCTCCTGCGCGAGCTACAGCAGCGCCGCCAGGCCAGCGTAGTTCACTTGGCCTCAGGTGCCAACACAGCTGATATCTTTACTAAGGCGCTTGCGCCTAAAGATCATCAGCGGCACTGTGTACAGCTTGGTCTTGTTCCTGTAGCTGCTCCCCTGTTAGGATCCTGATTGTGTACTCTCTATTATATATGCTTGTCAGACTGGCCTTGTGGCCTTACCTCCAGTGGCTGGACTAGTAGTGCCACCCTGGCTTGCTTCAGTTTTGGTTGTATTCTTGCTGACTGGTCTCCAGACCCCTGCCTCAGTGGTTGGACTAGTAGTGCCGCCCTGAGCTGTTTGCTTCTTGTTTAGTTTCACCCCTTGTCTAGCCTAGGGGGTGTGTCAACTTATACATATTATCTATGTAGAAGTTATAAGCTAGATTGAGGTATGCTTCTAGTGAGTACAACCAACTAGTATTTGTTCTAGGTTTCCACCTCTAGTAATCATTCGTTCTCACTTTGACACGAGGGTGTGGAGTGCGACCATCCCAGCCGTCTATCAAGCTGTGATTTCAATACCATGGAGAGATTTGAGGGACACCTGTCAGAAACACTTGTCACGAGCCAGAAAAACCTGTCACGAGTCGCGTCAGAAACACTAACATCCAGCCTAGCACATCGCCAACAGGACTTTCGGCACGATAATTCTTCGTCAAAATTTCTCCCAATACATGAAACAGCATAGAAACTACACTACGGTATGATAAAAAAGACCGTATTGGCATAAAAAACGTTATAAACGTCCATGGGATGGATCATGGAAGAATATAAATTATTTGAATACCCACCCCCTCCCCCAACACACAATTTCAAACCAGTCCCCTAAACGTCCATAAGGGCGCTTATCCGGGGGAATATGGTAAACAAGAAGAAACAGGGAGGGGGGAGGGGGGGTCTTATCTCATACCGCCCAGGGGGTGTCTTATAAACGGGAAGCCCAAATACAAGATAGACGCCTCGTTTAAGACCCTGGGTCTTCTATTACTAGGGGGTCTTCTATCCGGGCTTTTACGGTAGAACACATACCAGTGTGTGCCAGCTCCCTTTTGAATGACACTCATGGTGGCATGGCTGTCAACTTATACATATTATCTATGTAGAAGTTATAGGCTAGACTGAGGTATGCTTCTAGTGAGTACAACCAACTAGTATTTGTTCTAGGTTTCCACCTCTAGTAATCATTCGTTTCTACGTTAACATGGTATCACGCTTAGGTTAGGATCCCCCCGCCTACCGCTTCCGCCCGTCGCGCCTCCTAGGCCCCGTCGCGCCCCCTAGGCCCCGTCGCGCCCCCCCTGGGCCCCGTCGCGCTCGTTAGGCCCCGTCGCGCCCCCCCTGGGCCCCGTCGTGCCCGCTGGGCCCCGTTGCGCCTCCTAGGCCCCGTCGCGCCCCCCATGGGCCCCGTCGAGCCCGCTGAGCCCCGTCGTGCCTCCTAGGCATCGTCGCGCCTCCTAAGCCCCGTCGCGTCCCCCCCTCTCTGGGCCCCGTCGCACCCGTTCGGCCCCGTCGCGCCCCTCCTAGGCCCTGTCGTGCCCGCTGGGTCCCGTCGCGCCTCCTAGGCCCCGTCGCGCCCCCTCTGGGCACCGTCGCGCCCGCTGGGCCCTGTCGCGCCTCCTAGGCCCCGTCGCACCCGCTGGGCCCCTTCGCGCTTCCTAGGCCCCGTCGCGCCTGCTAGGCCCCGTCGCGCCCCCCCTGGGCCCCGTCGCGCCCGTTAGGCCCCGTCGCGGCCCCCCTGGGCCCCGTCGTGCCCGCTGGTCCCCGTCGCGCCTCCTCGGCCCCGTCGCGCCCCCCCTGGGCCCCGTCGTGCCCGCTGGGCCCCGTCGCGCCCCTTAGGCCTCGTCGCGCCCGCTGGCCCCTGTCGCGCCTGCTGTTAGCGCTCGCCTGCCTGGCCTCCTAGTGCCGCTCGGCCTCCTCCTAGTGCCGCCCGGCCCCTTCCTAGCGCCGCCCGGCCTCTCCTCAGCGCTGCCCGGCCCCTCCTCGTGCCCGACCGGCCCCAGCAGCACCAGCCTGGCCCCTCCCAGCACCAGCCCGGCCCCAGAGCACCTGCCCGCCTCCCCTGCTCGGCCTGCCGTGTCCTCTCGGGCCCTGTGTCTTCTGCTCGCCTGCGCTGGGACGCCTAGCTGCTGCCCTACTGGAGAGTGCTGCCGCCGTGTCCCCGCGCCGCTGTGCTCCTGTGCCGCTGAGGAGCTGTGCTGCTGTGCCGCTGTGTCGCTGAGGAGCTGTGCCGCTGACCCTGCACGATGGCTGACTTTGTGCTCCGCCTGGACGCTGAGGGCCACGCGGTTGACTTCGCCGCCTGGCTCTCCGATCTCCGCCGCCAGCTTACAGGTCAGCGCCAGGATGGCCACTCTCTGGTTGTCCATGCTGATGGCTTGCTCCCCCGTCCCCCTGCACCTACTCCCCTCCCTGCTGACCCCTCCTCTGATGACCGTGAGGCTTTCTCTACTGCTGCGCTGGCCTGTGCGGTCTGGGACTCACGCGATGCAGTAGCTCAGGTTGCTATTAGTCACGCCCTCCCTGTGTCTGAGCGCTCGCGTTTTGCTACTGTTGAAACGGCCAAAGCTTATTTAGACGCCGTTATTGCTCGCTATTCCACCCCTGCCTCCGCTTCTGCTGGCCGCTTGCTCTTTCCGATGCTGTTCCCAGACCTGGCTGCCTTCCCTACTGTCGCAGACTTTGCCACTCATTTGCGTGCCCTAGAGACTCGCTATCGCACTGCCAGCACTGCTGCCCAGCTCACTGCGCTCCCCCCTCCTTTCTGCATGACGCTCTATTTTATCGCTATGCGCCTGCCAGACCGCCTCGCTAGTGCTCGCGACCACTTTCTTAGCCAGCACCCGGGTGACCTCACCCTGATCGCCTTTGTCGACACCCTCACTGAGATCGAGACTCGCCAGCGCACTATCGCTCAGTCGAGCGGTGCGCCGGCAGTCTCTATCTTTCACGGCTGTGCCCCATCCCAGTGCACGTTCACTGACGTTTCGGCTGCGGTCGCCACGGCGACCCCTCTTACCGAGACGGCTGCTGCTGTCCACCCGCAGCAGCGCTCGCGTCGCGGTGGCCGTGGCCGCCAGGGAGGTAGGGGTGGTGATGCAGGTGGTAGTGGTCGTGGTGGTGGTGACGGTAGTCCGCCTGAGGGGACTACCACCGGTGGGCAGGAGCAGCAGCCCCAGCAGCAGCAGGACCAGCCCCAGCCGCAGCCGCCGTCCCAGCAGCACCCGCCGCAGCCGTGGGCTCGTCTCCCGCCTGGTTGGCCCGGCACCTCCGGAGGCGGTGGCCGTGGTGGCGGCCCGCGCAGCTTGGCGTCTACCAGCGGCTCCAGTGCTGTGACCTGCCAGTACCAGCTTCAGACCGGGCCTCTCCGCGGCACTCTGTGCCGCCGCCCGCACCCGACCGCCCGCTGTTTCCGCCGCCTCGACGATCTTTTTCGTCGTCGCTTTGGCCCGGCCCCGGACCTCCCTGACTGGCACAGCCTACTCCGCCAGGGCGTGCCGATCTTTGAGTTAGACATGGATCAGATAGGTGCTGCTTTGCATGCTTTGTATGCTGACGCTTCTAGTGTTGCTGGTCTACCTGCGCCGACCACAGGGCTTCACTGGTACCTTCCCTCCTGGGACCCAGTGGCTTCTCAGGCGCCCGGTCTACGGCCTGCGTCAGGCTCCCCGCGAGTGGCACGACACGCTACGTGCCAGGTTAGCAAACCTGCAGTTCTTTCCGTCCTCTGCTGACCCTTCACTGTTTGTGCGTTCCGGCCAGACTCCGTTCTACATCCTTGTCTACGTAGACGACCTGGTCTTCGCTACTCCTGACAGGGACGCACTGGCCTCTGTGAAGGCTGAGCTGCTGAAGAGACACACCTGCACTGACCTTGGAGAGCTGCGTCGCTATCTTGGCCTGCAGATCTCTAGGGACAGAGCAGCACGCACCATCACTCTGACCCAGTCACACTTGGTGCGTCAGGTCCTTCAGAGGTTCGGTCTTCAGTTCTCCTCTGCACAGCCCACACCTCTACCCGTAGACCATGGGCTCTCTGCTCCCGTTCCTGAGGAGCCAGTAGAGCCCAGTGGCCCCTACGCAGAGCTGGTGGGTTGCCTCATGTACCTGATGACTTGCACTCGCCCAGATCTCGCATACCCTCTCAGCATCCTGGCTCGCTTTGTGGCTACAGGCAGACACCGACCTCAGCACTGGTCTGCCGCTAAGAGGGTTTTGCGTTATCTTGCTAGTACATCAGGCATGGGGTTAGTGCTAGGAGGACGCAGGCCAGTGGTCCTTACTGGGCACACAGACGCTTCTTGGGCAGACGACGCTGAGACGCTCAGGTCGTCGCAGGGCTACTGTTTCAGCCTTGGTTCGGGTGCTATCTCTTGGAGATCCACTCGCTCGTCGTCTGTGGCTCAGTCTAGCTGTGAGGCTGAGATCTACGCTGGTGCCATGGCGGCACAGGAGCTCCGCTGGCTGACCTTCTTGCTCACAGACTTAGGTGAGCGGCCTAGCTCTGCCCCGGTCCTGTACGCTGACAACAGGGCCATGATACTCCTGTGTCAGGAGCCTCGGCTTGAGGGCAGAGCGAAGCATATCCAGCTGCGGTACTTCCTCCTGCGCGAGCTACAGCAGCGCCGCCAGGCCCGCGTAGTTCACTTGGCCTCAGGTGCCAACACAGCTGATATCTTTACTAAGGCGCTTGCGCCTAAAGATCATCAGCGGCACTGTGTACAGCTTGGTCTTGTTCCTGTAGCTGCTCCCCTGTTAGGATCCTGATTGTGTACTCTCTATTATATATGCTTGTCAGACTGGCCTTGTGGCCTTACCTCCAGTGGCTGGACTAGTAGTGCCACCCTGGCTTGCTTCAGTTTTGGTTGTATTCTTGCTGACTGGTCTCCAGACCCCTGCCTCAGTGGTTGGACTAGTAGTGCCGCCCTGAGCTGTTTGCTTCTTGTTTAGTTTCACCCCTTGTCTAGCCTAGGGGGTGTGTCAACTTATACATATTATCTATGTAGAAGTTATAGGCTAGACTGAGGTATGCTTCTAGTGAGTACAACCAACTAGTATTTGTTCTAGGTTTCCACCTCTAGTAATCATTCGTTTCTACGTTAACAATGGCAACAATCATTCACCTTTCTGTACAGTCTCAGCTATGGGCTCAGGCCTCAAATCATTTATGCCCACCACCCTTGATCTTCTTTCTCGGCTGTGCACCTTCCCCCTCTCCACTGGGTCTCTTGCCACCGGGGCGGGGGACTGCGTGGTGGTGGGGCGAGAGGTCGGAGAGGGCGAGGCAGGTGAGGCGGGCGTTGGTGAGCACCTGTGAGAGGCAGGCAGCAGGGAGAGCTGGGGGTGCCTTGGGGGCACTTGCATGCGGGTGTGGGGAGGATGAGAGACGGCGCAGGTCCCACAGGCGGATGCACCCGTCTGAAGCGCCTGACACCACCACATGCTCACTCCACTGCGCCGCTGCCTCACCACCACTGCTCGCTCCGCCCCTTTTCTTCCTTCTCCCTCCACCCGCCCCTTCCTCCTCGCCTCCTTTATCACCGCCATCCCCTTCTCCATCGCCCCCAGCCTCCCCACCGCTCCAAGCTGTCAGCCCTGCCCTGCCCGCCAGAGCCAGCTCATTCCCCTCATCGCCATCCGCCCCTTTGCCCCCCTGCCCCACAGGCAGCACCCCCAGCACGCTTCTGATGCGCGAGCTGTGAGCGCCCGCCACGCTCACTGCGGGCTTGAGGGCCTGCCGCACGTCCCACACTCTGATGGCCCTCTCCTCGCCGCCCGTCACCACCACATGCGGCTGCAGGGGGCACGCGCACAAGCCAGGAAGCACAGGGACATGCGGTTACACCACGGGAAATTCACACAGAAAGGAGAGGCACAGGGAAAGAGGTATGAGGAGCTCTTAGTGCGCTTCAGCAAGGGGGGAAACAGGGGGCAAGCAGGCAGGCTCACAGTGAGGAAGGAGAGCGTGAGGCAGGAGCCGTCGTGCGGCAGGGAAGCAGTGAGCGAGGCGTCGGCAGAGCAGTGCACGGCCACCTTGCCGCCGCGCAGTGCCATGGCGTAGCTCGCAGCGTCCCCGGGCGAGTAGGTGAGCGCCAGGGGCTCGGCGGGCGCGCGCGTGCGGAAGGAGCAGCGCGCCTGCAGCAGATTCCACAGCCGCAGCTCCGAGTCCCGCGCCACCGACAACGCCACCCGGCCAGACGGGTGCACTGGGTCCCAGGGAGGGGGGAGGACAGGAGACAGGGAGAAGGAACGTGAGGAGGACGGAGGACGCGGAGGAGGGCAAAGGCGCTTGATAGCAACCCACAGCACTCACCGCTTGATAGCAACCCACGGCACTCACCGCTTGATAGCAACCCACGGCACTCACCGCTTGATAGCAACCCACGGCACTCACCGCTTGATAGCAACCCACGGCACTCACCGCTTGATAGCAACCCACGGCACTCACCACTTGATAGCAACCCACGGCACTCACCGCTTGATAGCAACCCACGGCACTCACCTGCGACATCATTCACAGGCGCCTTATGCCCCTTCAGGCTTGAGAGATGCCGCCACGTGGCGACCTCCCATAGGCTGATGGTGCGATCTTCACTGCCCGCCACCAGGTGAGTGGGTCGACTGCCGCTGCCATGCAGCTGCAGGGGGCACAGGCGGGTGGCATGGCATGCACGCAAGAGACGGCAGAGCATGGGCGCTTAGAGGCCAAGTCCCCGGCAAGCTGAGTGTGGCAAGACATCAAGGGCCACTCCTCCAGGTGGCAAAAGAGGCCCTCCAAGGGAGGGAAAAAGGGGGGGGGCATGCTGCACTGGCCTTGTGACACTTGAGTGCACTCCAGCTGGCCACTACTTGGAGTGTACCGCTCAGCAACGATGCACGGGAAATGCCTTGTTCGCAGTGTGGCAGTATAGACGGCGTTAATTCACTGGCTTACGCCCCCCCTCCATCCCTCTCGCTCTTCCTTTCCCGCATCTGCGCCCCACCCTCTCGTCCATGCCCCGCCTCTCGCTTATGCCCCCCCTGGCACTCACAGCGAGGCACGAGACGCCCGCTTGGTGGTGCAGGAGCGCGCCCATGTCGGTGCGCGTGCTCAAGTCGTACACGCGCACACTGTCGTCCGCGCCGCCGCTCACCGCCACCCGGCCCGCCGCCGCCACGCACTTGATGGGCCCCGTGTGCCCGCCGTAGCAGAACTGCTGCTGCAGCGCCGCGCCCTCGCCTCGCCCCCCCTGATCCCTCTCCTCCTCCCCATTTTCACGTCCCCCCCCATTCCCCCCACTGCATGCCGCTGGCTGCAGCGCACCCACACTGAAAGGGGGGAAGGGGAGAAAGAGAGCGCAAGAGGGCGTGGGGGAGTGCAGCGGCGAACCACCCTAACAGGGCACAGGGGACTTGCGGGGTTCTGGGAACACACGGTGGGTCGAGAGGGCACATGAGGGGTTCAGGTTGAATTCGCGGGGTCGGGGGTGTGAGCACAGAGGGGGGGAAGCGGGGGGAGGGTAAGCCGAAGAGGAAGCGGAGCATACGAGAGGAGGGTTGGGGGTTGTGAGGCAGGGGAGAGCGCACGTGTGGGGGGGCGGGTGGAGGCGGAAGCCGAAGAGGAAGCGCTCGTACGACCCCGCGATGAGCCGCAGCCCACCGCTGCTGTCGCCCTCCGCGTCGCCTGCGCCGCCCCGCATGGCTCAGAGGTGCGCACCGCGACCAATTCAGACGGCAAGGGGGCCGCGACTTGTGTTGGAGTGGTTCCGCCACCCACGTCGGACTACTCGTGACTTGGGGTGACGAGGAGAGAAATGCGGACTTGGGACGAGAAGGAACTAGGAAGCGGGTATTGCGTGAGCGTGAGGTGTACGGAAAGGGGAGAAACAAGAGAGAAGGTTAAGAGAAGACTGGTGGAAAGAAAGGAGATGGAGTTGAGTGGGAGAAAGGAAGGGAAGTGGCGAGAGAAAAACAGATTGACGTGGGGCAAAAGTTGGGTTTCGGACGGGGAAGTTCAACAAGCATTCGGACTTCGGACCAGCGGCGTGTTCAGCAAGAAAGTCGCGGTTGCGTGTGCGACTCGGCTTGACACGAGGCGCGCGAGTTACTCGCAGCGCACACGGTTGTTACGAAGCGCGAAATTGCTTGTACTTCCACTATAAATCTGTTTGAACATTTGTGCTCTGTATCTCATTTGAACTACCGTGGAATGCTTGTGTGTATTGACAACTTGCAACCACTTTAAGATCAGATTATGAGGCAAGGCCCTTGAGGCTATTTTCACAAGTATTTCTAAATACTTTTTGCTGCGCCGGAGGCAATAGTCGCCTAGAACTTGGACAGCAGGGCGGGACGAGTTAGACGGCAGAGCGGAGCAATTCGACGGCGGATCGGGGCGATTACGACGGCGGATCGGCTGTTGAAACGGGACGGACGAGCTGGCGGAGTGACGGGCGGTGCTGAATAGGCAGAGTGGTTTCTGAGTTACACCAGTACAGCGAAATGAGGCTGACAAATTCGAGCACTTATTAGAAGCACGACCTGAAAGTGAGATGGGTTTGGTCGGGAACGACCAGTAATCTAGTCATAGTTTAAATACTTCAAACGTGAGATGGGGCATCCCGCACACTACCGCGTACAGCTGTTGCCATTGGTCCTGCTTGGTTACCACTTTTTCTCCCGTTGCATGTTTCGCCAATGTAAGGAATGCGTAATTCCTTACTGAGGCTTGCTATAGGGCGTACGACTCGAACAGTCCCGAACCATCGCCAGCGTTCCTGACCTTCCCGTTCGAGCCTCCTGGGCCTTTCCCGAACCTTCCGATCCTACGTCCAGGATCACCCTAGGCTTTCTATATATTGTATTGTCTTTCATTTTATTGTCATTCACAGTTTCGCCATTGCCCTCCGCGCTACTCGGCAGTCCCATTCATAACACTTGGTATTCAGAGCCACTTTCCTCACCCGCTGGGCTTCCGAAGGCATAACGTTTTTTTTTTTTTTAGGAGAGCCATTCCCTCGAGGGCGGTTGTGTCCGTCCTGACATGGCGATTTTTTTTAAGAGTTTCTGGTATGTTGTTTATTTCGCATATCGTTAAAGGAGTTTCGGTTGCAGTTTCGGAAATTTCGGCAGGCAGCAACGACGATTCGGATTGGTGTCCGAATGGAGCGAGGAGCTCGTCACGAGACGACAAGCTCACAGAAATCCCCAGGCGAAATGGATTTCGTCAGGAGCGCGTGTAGCACACGTGGCTGCATGGTGAAGTGTAGCTGATGTCAAAGGCTCAGCGTTTCCGGCAGGCGACACGCAGGTGAAAACGGGACTTCGGATACTGTTCAGTAAACGCGGCGTTGGAATTTTCGGCACGACTAAGGATCGCACGGCAGCACACGTGGGGCTCAGGCACAGAAATTTTCGGGGAGTACTTACCTCGAAATTTATTCGCGTGACCTGCCCGCCTGGAGGTGTAATTTGTCTGCCCTGGAGTTTCGAGCTCGGCGAGTCTGGATTCCCGCAGAGGAAGCCATTTTCGTGGTCAGAAATTATACCCCATAATCTACGGAAGACGACCAGCAACTACCCTTGGGTCGAGTTTATGTGTCATCACCGGGTCACCCGCTAAAAGTCAATGACGAAGAGCTGAAGCAGAGAAGGAGAACGACTAGGAACAGCCATTAAAAAAAAAAAAAAAAAAAAAAAAAAAAAAGGAACCAGCGGCAGACGGATCCCCCGACTGACTTGGCTGGGTTGCCCAATTTTCAACACCACCACCAGGTACCAGTTCGGGTTTAAGACTACTCCGACGGTTCTTGCCGAATAAGGGTGGTGAGCCAGCGGATCACCCTGTGCTGGTGGATCGAAGAAGAAATTTCCGGCGCTACACGAGAGGTGCACGATTTGTGAAAATCGTACGCTGTACAGTGGGAGGCGCGTGAAGCAGGTCAACGAAAATAACAAGGGATTTTTGCGATGACGATCGGACGGTAAGTGGAGCTCGAGTCCGATACGAACGGCGAGGATGTGTCGCCGAGATCGACGGAGCACGAGTTTTTCGAACGAACGTGCGCGCTACTGTTTTGAGAACGACGAACGTGGGCGCTGGGTGAACAGTGGCCTACGGGGGGTTTTTTATCGTGGAAGGAGCAGTTGAAGAAATTTTGAAGCAGTTTGGAACAGATTGTTGCAGAAACATAATTTTCGGTGGAGGGGAAGGCGAATCCCTCGCGTAAGCTGCAAAGCGGTTGCCCGCGAATTAGACTGATTAATTCGCCCAACTACGATAGTATTTGCGCTTACTCGAGTATAGGCACACGGCGGATTCACGACTGCTCTGGAGGGTATTCATCAAATGGAGCTTTGAGTTACTGTTGCAGTGGGAAATACGTGTTGCCGTCACGGAAAATTTGGAGTCACACGGGAGTCTTCAAGGATTATTCCTGAGTTGCGGGGCTATAATCGAATACTTGGCTGCGAGGACACATTCGGGGATTTACCTGGACGGGCGCAAGGATGGGTGAACGTCGGCGCGTCGCTAAACGTCGGGTATTTTCCGGGTGGGAATTCTTCAAGTTTTTGGCTGGAGCGGTAGCTAGGGTCACGGGTACCTACCGAGCTGTGCGATGGTTTAAACACCAGCATGGTTAGTCGGTGAAACTGCAGAAAATGCGTTTTTCGGAGCTGTGAACTGTACCCAAGTGTTTCTGGAGTTGAGAAATTTTCTACGGAGGGGAACAACGCGAAGCAGATCGACGGCATTCTGTGGAGCAGAAATATTATCTACGGCATCGGACAGATAAATAGTCTACGTGGCGCAGCTGCCCTGCGTTATAGGGTCGCGCTTAGACTGGTCCCGACGAGCAGGATTTGAAGATACTTCAAGTTTCGGGTCTGAAGAAACTTGAAGCAAAGTATTTCGGCATCTACGACAGAAGATTTTCTTTTCATGGAGGGGGGAGAGAGCAGCTGCGCAGCAGTTGTTTCTTGGATTTACCCTCTACAGTTTGACATCCGCTGCATGAGCATCGACGGATAGATGCTGTTCGACCGACTGAATCGACGGACAGATTCGAGTGGGCATTTCGGGGAATTTCGCAGGAGTTTGCGAAAGTTGAAGGCGCGTTTATATTGACCGCCTGAAGCGACATCGACTACGGTTACTGGACGGGTTGAGTTGTCGTCCATGTGCTGATGGAATTCGCTGACTTTCGTGAGACACGGATGCGTGTTCTCGCATGTGTCGCGAGTGACCTCGCATTTGACGAAAAGCTGGAGTTCGTCGACTTTGCGAAATACGGACGCGTGTTTTTGCGAGTGTCACGACTCGCGTGGAATTGAACAAGGAGCGATCTACAGTTACGGAGATACGGACAAGTTTGGCGCTATGCAGAAGATTCGGCTCGCCAACTTGCAGCAGTGTGAATCACGTTGTGTTACTGTGCGGATACTGTACACGACGATTGGAGTTGTAATTCGCGGCGAAGACTTGCTGGAGACAAGAAAGCTGTAGTGCAGTAGTATCCCTACTGCCCGTTTGGTTATCTGGGTAATTCGACCAAGGTTCGACGGCTACGATCGACGGCGATCGTTTCGACGGTTTTTACCATTGGATGGAGTTTCTTTGAAGAAGCTCGAGATTCTCAACAGTGGTGGCTTCACTACTACGAGATTCAGTTAGTGTGTGTGTAGTTGTGTTTATTTGTGTGCTTATCTAGAAGGGGGGAGAGTGTAAGGAATGCGTAATTCCTTACTAAGGCTTGCTACAGGGCGTACGACTCGAACAGTCCCGAACCATCGCCAGGGTTCCAGACCTTTCAGTTCGAGCCTCCTGGGCCTTTCCGGACCTCGCTACGACACATCGAGGCCCTTCGATACCTTTCCCGAACCTTCCGATCCTACGTCCAGGATCACCCTAGGCTTTCTATATATTGTATTGTCTTTCATTTTATTGTCATTCACTCGTTCACAGTTTTCGCCATTGCCCTCCGCGCTACTCGGCAGTCCCATTCATAACAGCCAATATAAGGTGTATGTAAGGAATTAGTAATTCCTTACCGAGGCTTGCTACAGGGCGTACGACTCGAACAATCCCGAAACAGCGATAGGGTTCCAGACCTTTCAGTTCGAGCCTCCTGGGCCTTTCCGGACCTCCCTACGACACATCGAGGCCCTTCGACACTTTTCTCGAACCTTCCGATCCCACGTCCAGGATCGCCCTAGGTTTCCTATATATTGTTTTGTCTTTCATTATATTGTCATTCACTCGTTCACAGTTTCGCCATTGCCCTCCACGCTACTCGGCAGTTCCATTCATAACACTTGGTATCCAGAGCCACTTTCCTCACCCGCTGGGCTTCCGAGGGCAGAAGAACTTTTTTGGGGGGGGGGGGGAGAAGGCGGAGGCGTTACAAAAGGAACGGCGGTTGTCCTGAAGCATGATATGATATGCTTCAACTACTGCGTTTGCGTGGGCTTCTGAAGGCCGTCGATCCGACCCCAAGGGGCGAGCAGGATTCGCTCGGCCATCCCCTCGAGGGCGGTTGTGTCGGTCCTGACATCGTTAAAGGAGTTTCGGTTGCAGTTTCGGATTTTTCGGCAAGCAGCAACGACGATTCGGATTGTTGTCCAAATGGAGCGAGAAGCTCGTCACGAGACGACAAGCTCGCGTATATCCCCAGGCGAAGAGGATTTCGTCAGGAGCGCGTGTAGTAGACGTGGCTGCATGGTGAAGTGTAGCTGACATCAAAGGGCTCGGCATTTCCGGCAGGCGACACGCAGGTGAAGACGGAACTTCGGATACTGTTCAGCAAACGTGTCGTTGGAGTTTTCGGCAAGACCAAGGATCACACGACAACAAATATGGGGCTCAGCCACGGAGGAGTTTCGAGGAGTACTGACCTCGGAATTGTTTCGCGTGACCTTCCTGCCTGGAGCTGTAATTCGTCTGCCATGGAGTTTCGAGCTCGACGAGTCTGGATTCCTGCAGAGATTCTATTTGAGGTTGTAGGGAGTAGGAGAAATTCTATTCTATGCCAGGGGGGGGTGTGGGTAGGGGGCCCAGGGAGGGGAGGGTGTGGGTAGTGGGAAAAATCAGAGTTGCAAAAAACTCTACTCGGATTTTGCAGGGTCGTCTTGAGACCTTCCCGGATTTTGTCAGGGTTGGAAAAAGAATAACCCAAATAAAATCAGGGCTGGTACCCAAACTACCTTAGAATTTTAATCAAGTCAGGGCAAATGACCTGATAACATATGCCCTGGTGCTGATGGACTTCGCTGACTTTCGTGAGACACGGATGCGTGTTCTCGCATGTGTCGCGAATGACCTCGCATTTGACGAACGAGCTGGAGTTCATTGATTTTGCGAAATACGGATGCGTGTTTCTGTGAGTGTCACGACTCACGTGGAATTAAACGAGGTGCGATCTACAGTTACGGAGCTACGGACAAGTTTGGCGCTGTGGAGCATATTCGGCTCGCCAACTTGCAGCAGCATGAATAACGTAGTGTTACTGTGCGGATACAGTACACGACGACGGGGTTTGTAATTCTTGACGAAGGACTCGCTGGAGAGAAGGAAGCTGTGGTGCAGTAGTTTCCCTACTGCCCGTTTGGTTATCTGGGTAATTCGACCAAGACTCGACGGCTACGATCGACCGTGATCGTTTCGACGTGTTTCGACCGTTGGATGGAGTTTCTTGAAGAAGCTTGAGATTCTCAACAGTAGTGTCCCCACTACGACGAGATTTAGTTTGGTTTGTCTAGTTTTGTTGTGTGCTTATCTAGAAGGGGGGAGAGTGTAAGGAATTATTAATTCCTTACTGAGGCTTGCTACAGGGCATACGACTCGAACAGTCCCGAACCAGCGATAGGGTTCCAGACTTTTCAGTTTGAGCCTCCTTGGCCTTTCTGGACCTCGCTACGACACATCGAGGCCCTTCGACACTTTTCCCGAACCTTCCGATCCTACGTCCAAGATTGCCCTAGGTTTCCTATATATTGTTTTGTCTTTCATTTGATTGTCATTCACTCGTTCACAGTTTCGCCATTGCCCTCCGCGCTACTCGGCAGTTCCATTCATAACATTGTAAGGAATTAACATTCCTTATTGCGCTAAACTACAGCGCGTACACACGAAGACCTCAACTCGCAGGTTCAGCCTATATTGTCGGCCCAAACCTCCCCGAGTCGCTTTCCGAGACCCTCGCCACCCATCCAAACCGT
Organism: Closterium sp. NIES-67; assembly: GCA_027943415.1. Classification (NCBI taxonomy): domain Eukaryota; kingdom Viridiplantae; phylum Streptophyta; class Zygnematophyceae; order Desmidiales; family Closteriaceae; genus Closterium; species Closterium sp. NIES-67. The sequence continues at coordinate 117,451 of BQMB01000274.1, forward strand.
CTCACGTCCCGAGGTTCTCGCCCTAGCACGTCCGTGCCCTATTTTAGCCAGTTCGCTCGTCACTTGTGGACACATTATTTTCCGAGGTTGTATTCCTATTATTTAGTGGCTTTCCATTCCCACTCATAACATCTGGTATTCAGAGCACTTTTTTAGGCTAGTCGCTTTTGCCTGCCCGAGATTTTATTTTCGGGGGGGGGGGGGGGGGGGGGGGGGGGGGGAAGAAGGGATGGCTGGAGGGTTTGAGGTTGCACAGCGGTTGTCCAGGAGCTAGATATCATTAGCTCCTATAACTACGATAGCATGTGCGCCTCTAAGCCACTCGATCCCTGCCTTTGGACAGCCTGGATTGGTCATGCCCCGCCCTCCCCCCGGGAACGGACAGCTGTGCCGGTCGTGAGTTTTTGCCACGTAATTTTAGTGGCGTTCATGTCAATTGTTTGGAGCGGCAACTGACGTCGTCGTCATGCGGCGAAAACTCACGTCGTCGCCAGGCGCTCGAGGAATGTGCGTCCGGAATTATCCTGACGAGGAGAGGCGACACGTGCCAGCTACCCGAATTATGCGGGTGTGGTGTGCTGTCCCGTCCGGACTGGAGCGGATTGCTGCCAGGTGGGCGCGTCATCATAATTTCTGGCAGGAACGACGCCGTATGGGACGGCGCATGTCGTTAACTTCCGAAAAGTTCGGACTCAGCCACCTTCGTGTCAACTGTTTCTGCAGTATCGGCGGCAGCTGTTCCTGACACCCGATAAAATCGACACCGACAAATGTGGATGTCATGGATGATCTTTACGGCAAGCCGATTTCCCAGAAAACGACAATGGCGCATGCGCTTTTCCAGGAAAACAGCCTTGGAGACAAGCCAGCGCCCCAAGAAACAATGGATCTGGCGCATCGTTTAATGTCCGCGATTTTTGGGGGTTTCTACCAGTAGAACGTACGGAGATGCAACAGACCGGGTTGGACGAGAGGGGAAGTTCAACACTTCAGGAAGAGAAGGGCGGCGTAGCGGAAAATCTCAAGCTGAGTGCCCCCATGTTGGGCTAAGCGGCGGTAGCAGAATGGCCACCTACCAGCCGAGACTTTCCAACGGCCCACATCGTCCACATCAGGTTCCAAGTTCGGGTATAATACTACTCCGACGGTCCGGGACGAATAACGTGGACTGAGCTGTGGTTAACCATTGCTGGTTTAAAAGCAAGAGTACCACGGGTTCGACAGTCTGAAAAAAAGGAGGAGTTGCGCGCCCCCGGCGCACGTGCATTTCTATTACGACTGACAAAAGCGGGGAGTTGGGTGAACGACGACCTGCCGAGATTGTCGGGGCAGCTGCAACAACAGTGTTCCAGCTGGAGTTCGACATTGTTTCCGAAGTTTTCGAAGTGCGGCGGAGCTTTCCGGAGTCGTCCCTGGTTAATGGGGCTACTTGTCAAGGCGCGAAAGCCTAGGACCTGTTTTGGTGTCATGGCGGGCGCAATGATGGGTGAACGTCGGCGCGCGGCTCAACGCTCGGTGCCGGACGGGGAATTATTCGAAAACCAACGGTGCAGTTATTAAGCACTAGCGGTTTGGGTTACCTGAGTAGCAGTGAAGCCAAGTTGCAGGATTTGCTAAGTCCAAGGGCATGTTGTGCAGCTTACTCGAAGAACTGGGTCGCACTTCATGTTCACAACTTGGTTCCGACGGCGACGTTGAAAAACATTTGACGTATTCTGGGCATCGTCTCCGACGTTTACAGGTTTTATGAAGCAGTGTTGCAGCAGATTTTAGGGCAGCGGTCCCTGGGTTTCCGATAAAACCGCGTGGAGCAGTTCTGTGTTGACAGCTGGAGTGGTACCCGATATCTTCTGGGGTACGAATGACATCGCCCGACATTCTCGGACTGTTATGATTTCATAGAGGGAAACAAGAGTGGCAGTTGTTTTGGCGCTCGCCAAAAATTTCGGCGTGTGCGGACAACGAAGCTGATGCAGCTGGCGTAATTTGACCTTGGGGTCGATTCGAGGTGTTCACTGGAGTGTTCTCATACGAGTTCCGTTCCATCGCAATCGTCATCAACCTCTCGCCAACACCCGCTACCATCTCCATACTCAATTCGCATATTTTCGCCTGACTGTGTAAACACGACCGTCTGCACCATTCGCCATCCGCCGAAGCAGTATCCCATCAAGAAGATTTGGCAGCAGTACAGCTAGAGCTGTGTTGGAGCGAGCTCGCCAGAAGTGTTTTGACTCGTGAAGAATATTTGCAGCTCGTTGGAGTCTTCTGGAGTGGTTGTCGCTGATTTCAAGGACCTCAAAAGCGGTTTGCCATGCAGCTGAATTTTCCTTTGGAGCAGTTTGGGAGTTCTACGAGTTGGAGTTTTTCAAGCATCTTCGAAGCAAAGTTGTGAGATATTTAAGCAACAGTGTGGGTTTACTTCGACTACCCTAGCACATGGATTTTCCTGGTGTTTTACCTAGCTCGTTGGAAGCTGTTACTTCTTGGAGGGGGGGAGAAGTGCAGCTCTGCTGCAAACTTTTGAAGACCCTTCAGGCGTGATCCATCATCCCTCTCCGCCCGACATGCGTTTAGGTTACGCTTTCTCATCGAAGTTCGTCTATTCGTTGATGGAGTTCATTGACTTTCGCGAGCCAGAACGTGCGCGTGTGCTTGTACATGTCACGAATGACCTCGCGTCTTGATGAGCCGTTCCTTCCAGTCTCGACAAATCATCGGCCACGTCATCCCTCATTTCATCACTACAAGATTTCAACAGCCAGATTGACTGTTTAGAATTTCAAGAGGAGTTTTCGCCAGTCGGTCAGTGGAAGAATTCGACAGTCGACGGCCACGATTAAAAGCGATCTTTTTGACGTTTTCTGATCATCGATCACATTTTGACCTGAAGACCTCGTCAGGACGGCGCAATCATTACGCTCGTCACTGTGCTGAAGACCTACAATCACGTCGGGAATTACTCTAATGATTCGATCTTCCTTAAACGGAAGGCCTTATCTAGAAGGTGGGAGAGTGTAAGGAATTAACATTCCTTACGGCGCTAAACTACAGCGCGTACACTCAAAGACCTCAAACTCGCAGGTTCGGCCTATATTGTCGGCCCACACCTCCCCGAGTCGCGTTCCGAGACCCTCGTCACCCATCCAAACCATCTCACGTCCCGAGGTTCTTGCCCTAGCTCGTCCTAGCACGTCCGTGCCCTATTTTAGCCAGTTCGCTCGTCACTTGTGGACACACATTATTTTCCAAGGTTGTATTCCCATTATTGAGTGTCTGTGCCATTCCCACTCATAACATGAGGAAATTTCCATTCCTTGGTCACACTGCTAGCGCATACACCACCAGACATGGCACGAGACTTGGACACATAATTCCTAAGCACTCCGCGTCCTCAAATGCCTTCTCCAAACCAGCACATCACGCATTTAGGATTCACACCGGTGTTCCTATGTTTTGCCTCGTCATTCATTGTACCGACATTCGGTAATCCCAACATCGATATTCACTTCCGCCCGCGCTACTCTGTTTTTTCACTCATAACACCTGGTTATCACCGCCACTTCCACGCTCGATCGATCAAAGCTGCAGTGGAATAGCGGGTGCATCCTAGAATGCCTCTCTCTCTACGTCTATCTGTCATACAATTCGCGCCCCTGCGCCCCAGCGCCCACGGGCCTAACCACCCACCCCCTCACCCCTTCACCCAAATTCACCACCTCACCCGCCCACCCATTTACCCAAATTCACCAACTCAGCCATTTATACATTCACCCACTCACCCACTCACCCATTCACCATTCACCCCCTCACACACTCACCCTTTCACCCACTCATCGATTCACCCATTCACTCATTCACCCGCTCACCCATTGACCCATTGACCCATTGGCCCATTCAAGGATTCACCCATTCATCCATTCACCCATTCACCCATTCACCCATTCAACATTCACCCATTCTGCCAGCACCCATTCTGTTAAGAATAGCCCTGATCCTGTGAAGGCTGCAGAAGTCAGCAGAAGTGGCATATCAACAAAGTCTGTGGATGCAAGCCGTGCAGAAAGGCCTATTGACGAAGGGCAGATTTGTCGACAAGGCGAGACTTTGCGGAAATGCTCATCGACGGAGAGCAGTCCTGTCGAAGTGACTTTGTTGTTGATGGCGCAACTCCAGCGAGAGGCAAATTTCTACAAGTGGCTTCTACGACGAAAGCGGTCTTCTGTGGAAGTGGTCTGCACAGATTACGGAGTGGAGAAGACCTTTCTGCTGAGGGGCCATTCGCAGATGAACGGTTGTATGCAGAAATGCTCGAAGAATGCGCGTCTGCAGGCGACTTAGCGGCAGAAGTCAAAATTTGATATGCGCTGAAGAAAGGACCTCAAGTGCACTTGTATAAGGGCCCTTCTTTGGGAGCGCTACAGAAAGATTTTGACACTCACTTCTGTGGGAGCGCTGCAGAAAGATTTCGACACTCTCTTCTGTGGGAGCGCTGCAGAAAGATTTCGTGGAACTCTTTCTGTGAGAACACTGCAGAAAGAGTTAGGAACTCTCTTACGTGGGAGTGCTAAAGAAAGAGTTTGCGGAACTCTCTTCTGTGAACGACTCCTCAAAAGAAATGTCTTTCTGACGCTAAGGGGCCGTTCCGAAAGTGCGTGTTTTTTCACCCCTTCGGAAGTTTCGAAATAAACCGATCAAGACCGAAAAGACAAATCTATCTGTGACATTGAGAAATTGAACACATGTGACGTGTTATGAGTGGGAATGGAACAGCCACTCAATAATAGGAATAGAACCTCGGAAAAACAATGTGTACAAGTGACGAGCGAACTGGCTAAAATAGGGCGCGGACGTGCTAGGACGAGCTAGGGCGAGGACCTCGGGACGTGAATGGTTTGGTTGGGTGTCGAGGGTGTCGGAACGCGACTCGGGGAGGTTTGGGCCGACAATAATGGCCGAACCTGCGAGTTCGAGGTCTTCGGGTGTACGCGTTGTAGTTCAGCGCAGTAAGGAATGTTAATTCCTTACATGACGCACATTTCGTAACTACGGAAATGTGCATAACAGCTGACAGTTTCATCACATGAAACTGTTAAATAACTAAGTCTGGTGAAAATTACTAAGCATGTGCTGTGATTTTCACCTGCCATTGCTGACTTGGCTAAGTGCAATTGGAAGTAGTTATGTCAAGGTTCTAGTGGGAACGTTCTAGCGGTGTTCAATGAGGTAGTATTAGCGTTTGCCTTATGTACCATAATTTGTAATCTTGATTCTAGTGAATTTTGTGTGAATGCAAGCTTTGTTAAACTGTACTATTGAACACACAATCCGGAGGCAGACTTCTCCTTAGAGAACCACAGAGCTAGAGTAGCTCTATCTGCGTCAGGCACTTCCGTAGAAGCTCCCGTTATAGCAGAAAACTCTGCATGGTGCGGTGAGCGTGGAGCGAACATGCAAACGATAGGCGTTGAAACCAGGACGTTAAGGTCTCACAGAAGGTCTGGCTTGTCGATATGGCGGATGACGATTCCGACGTCCGCGAGGTGGTCAACACTCTTGACGCACAAGAGGCTGCCCCGATAGCTCGCTATGAAGATCGTCCTGAGAGGGAGCTCAACTTCATGCTTTTGGGGTTACGAGCTCAATGGGAACTCGATCATCCGCGGGCGCGTGCAAAGGCAATCTCACGAGACGAGGACGTGGATGGTTCGGCAGAAGACGAAGTGCGAGATTCGCGCGGAGTTCTACGAGAAGGAGAATCACTGGGCGCTGAAGGATCAAGCATGGGCGTCAGAAAAGACCCTGGGCAGAAGGAGATAAGCTCGAAGAAGAGTGCTGCAGAAGGAGACCGTTCTGGCGGTCGTGACGACACAGAGTACGCTGGCACTGACTCTACCATTTTCTTCCCGACAGCCTCGAAGGATGGAGGAATTTCTCATGAGTTTGGCTACTTCAAGTTTTCTCCGGACAAGATCATGGTGCCAAGGCTCCTCGAGGGACGACATGACTTGGCTTCGTGGATCGAGTCAATCGAGCCTCAATTGGAGATTGCGCAGCTGAAACAGTTTATCGACGGGTCGACGCAAGCTCCTGAACTGTCAGATACATCACGGTATCTGCACAGCTGTTAACATTCATGGTGATTTCAAGCTGCTGTTCACCCTCTGTGAACATGGTGTTAGAAATAGATTGCAAATCCCATTTCTGTATTTGTACTTTTATATCCTAGTTTAGGTCAGGAATGTTCTAGTGGGTTGGGGTGTACTCACAAATCCCAACCTTACCCAATTGGGATCCCCCCAATCTCCAATTACCCAATTGGAGATTCCGGAGATCCCAATGGGGATTCCCTCTGATTCCCCCCTTCATCCATTCTCTCTCACCTTGCCATGTACTTATAGAGCCTTGGGCTCCTTACCTAATTAATCATTTCAGCTCTATTTCTTAAATGGTATCTGAGCAACCTATCTGCACACGCGGATCAAGGTGCTAATCCTAACGTGCGGGCGCTGCGCGCATTTTATCGTCGCGACATTCGTCTCGAGTCGTCGGAATTTTCGACGTGCTCCACTCTGCAGTCGTGCCTCTCATCGTGGACCGCCTTCGCGCTCGACGTCGTTGAATTTCTCATCTTGAAAGCTTTCACGCTTCTCATAGTCGATTTCCTCCTCGTTTCTCCTTGATCGAATCTCAATTTTGACCATCTCTTAAAACTCGTTATTGAGTTTCCCCTCGGACCCCGCCAGAATATGCAAACTCCCCTCGCGAAATCGCCTCCACGAACGTCTCGCGTCAAGCAAGAGCAGGTACACAGGTGGAAGCGGAGCGGAGCTGGTTGCGGAGCTCTGTAGCTGCGGACAGGGCCTGGGGGTGTGGGGGGGGGGGTGTGTGGGTCTGGGGTTAGACATAGTCTCAGATTCAGTTTCAAGTCGGCGTTTTAACGAATCTCTGCTGACGCCATTTCCTTCTTAGCGGCATTTCGACGAAGCCGCCGGAGTAATTTTCAGCAATTCTCGTCGACGGATTTCTAGAAGTGCCGCGCTGCGCACTGAAGTTCTTATCGGTTCGCGAAAATCAAGCGGCAATGGCTTACTCAACCACTTCACTCGCCAACCCGATCCCGCTCCTTCGTCTCGAGCCTGACGGTACATGCTCCAACTACAAGGCTTGGCGTTATGGTGTCAACAAGCACCTCCTCAGTCGCGAGGTGAAGGGGCTCGAGCTCACCGACGTCCTTCTCAACATCGGTGATGGCAAAGAGCCTCCTAAACCCGAGAGGTCCGCCGATCCAGCTAATGCCGCTGTCGAAGCAGTTCATGCAGCTGCACTTCTCAAGTACAAGAATTGGGAGAAGGCCGATGGCGCGGTAATTAGTGTCTTCATGGGCACCACTCCTCCAGAACTCGTCGAAACCTACCACAACTACCCGTCTGCCAACGCCATTTGGCTTTACCTCGAAGACCGCTTCCTGAACAAGACTGCATTGGGAGTTGCTATACTCATCCCCAGCATGTTCGAAGTGCAGCTCAAGGACTCGCCAGCATGGCGGACTATGTCACCAAGGTGCAGTCCATTCATGGTGAACTCAAGCAGTTGGGGATAGTCTTCCCTGAGCAAGCCCCTGCAGCCGCTCTCCTAGTCGGCCTCACTCCGGCATACGAAGTCACGTGCAAGATGCTCTTGGGCCTTGCTCCTGCGGACCTCACATTTGCCAAGGTCTCATCCGCGCTCTTTTTTCTGCCGAAAAGGACAACATCGCTCAAGGCCAATGCAATTTGCGCTCCCGTGCCTCATGCCTATGCCGCTTCGGCACCATTCCAGCGCAACCTCTTCCCCCCGTGTCCCTACATTATCAAGCACGGCCCTCGTACCGGCCAGGTGTGTGGCGGCAACAACCACGCCCTTGCCTCCTGCTTTAAGAAGAAGGATGACGAGCGGTATGCCGTCAATGGGACCGCCTCAAAGCCGCCAAGCTGGATGGTCAATCGTGCTCCTCGCCAAGTCAATCAAGTCGAAGCGCAGGAAACCGTCAGGCTGCTGTGGCTGCCCCTGCTGATGTGCGCCTTAACATGGTGTTCCCTGGCACTGCCATGATGAATGAGACAATTTCGTAGTGTCCTGGCTCACAAAGCACCTCAGCCATAATAGATACCACCCTCGACAGTGGGGCCACTCACACGGTTCTCAAGGAAGAACACTCCTTCAAGCCATACGAGCCCTCTACTAGGAGCAGACTCCAGTTTCACAACACACGCCAAGGGCTCCTCCACAGTTCCGTGCCCAGCTTTCCCTTCAGGCAGTGTGACCGGCATGTGTGTTCCCACACTACGCCACAATCTCGTGGCCGAACACAAGCTCCAACGGGCAGGCGTCACCACGATCTTCCCAGCACACTCGGATCACAGTGACCTCTTCGACCCTAAGTCCAACAAGCTCCAACATGCTTCACACTCAACAGCAGCAAGCTCTACACGATGCGTTCACCTGCACCTCTTGCCGCCCTCTCCCAGGTGCAAGCTGCCAACACCACTCCGTGTTCCTGTCGCAGCTTCGCCAACCCAACCATCCTCTACCACCATCGCTTGGGTCACCACAACTTCCATACGCTTGCCGACATTGCTTCCAAGAAACTTCTTCTTGGCCTCCTGTCGGCGCTTCCTCCACCAACAGACTCACCTGCACCCACCTGCCTGGACTGCACCAAGAGCAAGCTCAGGCAACAGCCGCACCCTTCCTCCCCATCCGTCGCAGCTGCTCCGCTGGACCTAGTGCACATGGATGTCTGGGGCCCAGCTCCAGTCGCATCCCGAGGCGGTCATCGGTACTTTCTTACACTAGTCGATGACCACTCGCGGTATATTTCTATGCACCTCCTGCATACCAAGGCAGAGGCACCTGGCGTCATCATGGCATGGGTGCGCCAGGCTCAAGTTACGTTCGGCACTCCTTTGAAGTGCCTCCATTCTGATGGCGGGGGAGAATTTCGCAATGGCAAACTCGATAACTTCTGTGAGGCCCAAGGGATTCGGCAAACCTTCATGCTCCCCAAAAGCCCGCAGCAGAACGGCATTGCAGAGAGCCGCAACCACACCTTGGTTCAGATCGCTCGCTGCCTCCTTAGTCACGCCAACGTACCACGGTCACTCTGGGGATATGCTCTCTTCCATGCAGCACTCCTCTACAATCTTTATCCGCATCCCCACCGGCCCGACACCACACCTACCACTCTCTGGCTTGGGGCCACGCCCTCCGCCCGCTCTCTACGCGTCTGGGGGTATACCGTGTATGTGTTGCTCAGCCCCCACACGCGCAGGAAACAAGGTGGCAAGCTTGGTCCCAAAACCCAGACCTGCATGTACCTGGGGCACAGCACCGATTCCCCAGACTACTTATTCCTCAACCCCATCACCAGACAGCTGATTCGCAGCCGTGATGTCGTCTTCGATGAGACACGCTCCTTCCACTCTATGACCACGGGCGAGCCTCCTCCACCTCCCCCGATGCTTGTATGGGCAGACTTCGATGCCCCACCTCCGGCCGCTTCCCCTTCTCCGGGGCCTTCTCCGTCCGGCGTGTCTCATCCGGCATCCCATGTGTCCTCCGCAACGGCACCACCTCCTGCTCCGCCTTTCTCGTGCATCAAGCCCGGCTCACCAGTCTCCTACCGGAGGCGCCCAGTCCCTCCAGTCCCACCGCAGCCGCCTTCGTCTCCGGTCTCTAGTCACACTCATTCCAAGGGACCGGCTCCACCTCTTGCCTGGGGACCAGCCGCCTTCTCCATCCGGTGCGTTGAAGGCTTATCGTCTGCAGGTGGACGCATGATTTCAGGCCTAGCGATTCATCATGAAAACCTACAAGGCTACAGACGATCTCTACATCGCACAGCTTGAGCGCGAGTCTGGAGATGGCAGAGCACGAAACGGCTAAAGCCTACTGCACTTGTCCGCAGCAGCTGATTGCAAATCTGCGGATGACAGGAGTACGGAACTCTACGGCTTCCTACGTGATCCATGTCGTCAAGGGTCTACCGGCACAGTATAGCTATTTACGCCGCATGTTAAAATTTCCGGAGGTGCGAAAAAACTCTCGACGAATTCACCCTGACAAGCCAGATCATGGAGGAAGAGTGCACCCTTGCGATCGAGCAGGGCAAGGATTCACCTTTGTCGCAAACTAACTGTGTCCCTAGATGTCCGTAGGTGTCCGTAGGTGTCCCTAGGTGTCCCAAGGTGTCCCTACCTGTCCCTAGCAATCCCTAGCTGCCCCTAGCTGTCCTTAGCTGTCCCTCGGTATCCCTAGGTGTCCCTGGGTGTCCCTAGCTGTCCCTAGGTGTCCCTAGCTGTCCCTAGCTGTCCCTAGCTGTCCCTAGCTGTCCCTAGCTGTCCCTAGCTTTCCCTAGCTGTCCCTAGCTGTCCCTATCTGTCCCTAGGCGTCCCTTGCTGTCTCTAGGTGTCCCTAGGTGTCCCTAGCTGTCCCTAGGTGTCCCTAGCTGTCCCTAGCTGTCCCTAGATGTCCCTAGGCATCCCTAGCTGTCCCTAGGTGTCCCTAGGTGTCCGTAGGTGTCCCTAGCTGTCCCTACCTGTCCCTAGCTGTCCCTAGCTGTCCCTAGCTGTCCCTAGCTATCCAAAGCTGCCCCTAGCTGTCCGTAGCTGTCCCTCGGTATCCCTAGGTGTCCCTGGATGTCCCTAGCTGTCCCTAGCTGTCCCTAGGTGTCCCTAGGTGTCCCTAGCTGTCCCTAGCTGTCCCTAGCTGTCCCTAGCTGTCCCTAGCTGTCCCTAGCTGTCCTTAGCTGTCCCTAGGTATCCCTAGCTGTCCCTAGCTGTCCCTAGGTGTCCCTAACTGTCTCTAGCTGTCCCTAGGTGTCCCTAGCTGTCTCTAGCTGTCCCTAGCTGTCCCTAGCTGTCCCTAGCTGTCCCTAGCTGTCCCTAGCTGTCCATAGCTGTCCCTAGCTGTCCATAGCTGTCCCTAGCTGTCTCTAGCTGTCCCTAGCTGTCCCTAGCTGTCCCTAGGTTTTCCCAGCTGTCAGTAGGTGTCCCTAGCAGTCGCTAGCTGTCCCTAGCTGTCCCTAGCTGTCCCTAGCTGTCCCTAGCTGTCCCTAGGTGTCCCTAGGTGTCCCTAGGCGTCCCTAGCGGTCCCTAGGTGTCGCTAGGTGTCCGTAGGTGTCCCTAGCTGTCCCTAGCTGTCCCTAGGCGTCCATAGCTGTCCCTAGGTGTATCTAGGTCTTCCCAGGTGTCCCTAGCTGTTCCTAGGTATCCCTAGATGTCCCTAGCTCTCCCTAGGTGTCCCTAGCTGTCCTTAGGTGTCCCTAGCTGTCCCTAGCTAACCCTAGTTGTCCCTAGGTGTCCCTAGCTGTCCCTAGCTGTCCCTAGCTGTCCCTAGGTGTCCCTAGGCATCCGTAGCTGTCCCTAGGTGTCCCTAGCTGTCCGTAGGTGTCCCTAGGTGTCACTAGCTGTCCCTAGCTGTCCCTAGCTGTCCCAGGGTGTCGCTAGGTGTCCCTAGCTGTCTCACTTTCTTGAGCTCATTTCCCTGAGCTCACTTTCCTGAGCTCACTTCACTGAGATCACTACCCTGAGGTGAGCTCACTTCCCTGAGCTCACATCCCTGAGCTCACTTCTCTGAGCTGACTTCCCTGAGCTCACTTCCCTGAGGTGAGCTAATTTCCCTGAGCGCACTTCCCTGAGCTCACTTTCTTGACCTCACTTCCCTGTGGTGAGCACACTTCCCTGACCCCACTTCCTTGAGCTTTCTTCCCTGAGGTGAGCTCAGTTCCCTAAGCACACTTCGCTGAGCTCACTTCTTTGAGCTCACTCCCCTGAGCTCTTTTCCCTGAGGTGAGCTTACTTCCCTGAGCTCACTTCCCTGAGCTCCCTTCACTGAGCCCACAATCCTGAGCACATTTCCCTGAGGTGAGTTCACTTCCCTGAAATCACTTCCCTGAGCTCACTTCACTGAGGTGAGATCATTTCCCCGGTCTCTCTTCCCTGAGCTCAGTTTCTAGGGCTGACTTCCCCGACCTCAGTTCTCCGAGCTCACTTCCCTTAGGTGAGCTCACTTCCCTGAGGTCACTTTCCCGTGCTTACATCTCTAAGCTCACGTCCCTGAGCTCACCTCCCTAAGGTGAGCTCACTTCCCTGAGGTGAGCTCACTTCCCTGAGATCACTTCAGTGAGCTCACTTCCCTGAGCTCACATCCCTGAGCTCACTTCCCTGATGTGAGCTCACTTCCCTGAGCTCACTTCTCAGAGCTCAGTTCCCTCAGCTCAGTTAAGGGACCCACTTCCGTGAGTTGAGATGATTTCCCTGCGCTCACGTCCCTAAGGTGAGCTCACTTTCCTGAGCTTACTTCCATGAGCTCACTTTCCTGAGCTAACTTGCATGAGCTCACTTCTTTGAGGTGAGCTCACGTCCCTGGGCTCACTTTCTTGAGCTCACTTCCCAAAGGCTGAGCTTAGGGAAGTGAGCTAAGAGTAGTGAGCTCAGGGAAGTGAGCTCACATCAGGGATGTGAGCTCAGGGAGGTGAGCTCACATCAGGGAAGTGAGCTCACCTTAGGGAAGTGAGCTCAGGGAAGTGAGCTCACCTCAGGGAAGTGAGCTCAGAGAAGTTAGGTCAGGGAAGTGAGCTCATGAAAGTGAGGTTAGGCAAGTGAGCCCAGGAAAATGATCTCACCTCAGGGAAGTGAGCTCAGGGAATCGAGCTCAGGGAAGTGAGCTCACCTCATGGAAGTGAGCTCAGAGAAGTGAGCTCAATAAAGTAATCTCAGGGAAGTGAGCTAAGAGAAGTGAGCTCAGGGATGTGAGCTCACATCAGGGATGTGATCTCAGGGAGGTGAGCTCACATCAGGGAATTAAGCTCAGGGAAGTGAGCTAAAAAAAAGTGAGCTCAGGCAAGTCAGCTCACCACAGGAGATGAGCTCAGGGAAGTGAGCTTTGAGAAGTGAGCTCAGGGAAGTGAGCTCAGGGAAGTGAGCTCACCTCAGAGAAGTGAGCTCAAAGATGTGAGCTCAAGATTGTGAGCTCAGGGAAGTGAGCTCAGGGAAGTGAGCTCACCTTAGGGAAGTGGGCTCAGGGAAGTGAGCTCAGAGAAGTGAGCTCAGGGAGGTAAGCTCAGGGAAGTGAGCTCACTCAGGGATGAAAGCTCAGAGAAGTGAGGTCAGGGAAGTGACCTCACCTCAGGAAAGTGAGCTCAAGAAAGTGAGCTGAAGGAAGTGAGCTCACGGAAGTGAGCTCATCTTAGGGAAGTGAGCTCAGCGAAGTTTGCTCAGGGAAGTGAGCTCACCTCAGGGAAGTGAGCTCAGGAAAGCGAGCTCAGAGAAGTGAGCTCTGGGAAGTGAGCTCAGTGAAGTGAGCTCATCTCAGGGAAGAAAGCTCAGAGAAGTGAGGTCAGGGAAATGAGCTCACCTCAGGGAAGTGAGCTCAGGGAAGTGAGCTCAGAGAAGTGAACTCAGGGAAGTGAGCTCAGGGAAGTGAACTCACCTCAGGGTAGTGAGCTCAGGGAAGTGAGCACAGAGAAGTGAGCTCACCTCAGGGAAGTGAGTTAAAGAAAGTGAGCTCGGGGAAGTGAGCTCATGTTTTGGCTCCCTTCCGTGAGCTCACTTCCCTGAGCTCAAGTTTTGGCTCTTACTACAGTTTTTCGGCTGTGACTGCATTTTTTTGGCTCTGAGTACAGTTTTTTTTCTTTGACTACAGTTTTTTGGCTCCTACTACAGTTTTCTGGCCTTTACTATAATTTTTTTGGTCCTAATACACTTTTCTTTCTCTAACTACATATTTGTGCTCTGAGTAAAGTTTTCATGGCTCTTACTACTGTTTTTTGGCTCAAAGTACAATCTTCTTGGCTCTTGCTACTGTTTTTTTGCTCTAACCACAGTTTTTTTCGCTCATACTATAGTTTTTTTCTCTTACTACAGTTTTTTGGCCCTTACTATAGTTCTTTGGCTCTTACTACAGTGTTTTGGCTCTTACTACATTTTTTTGGCTCTTACAACAGGTTTTTGGCTCTTCCTTCAGGTTTTTGGCTCTTACTTCAGTTTTTTTGCTCTTACTACAGCATTTGGGCCATTTGCCCGAAGCTCACTTTAGGGTGAGGATGGGGTGGAGCTCGTGGACCCTGAACTCTAAGCCACAGCCACACAATCCCCATGCGCCGCATATTTGCAGCCAGCTGGGATTTGTGGACCTTGGGACGTGTGCGTGGGCAGCTGGTGCAGAAGGTGCCTGTGGGGGCGTTTGGGAAGCCCACGCTGAAGGCGGGGGGCGGCTTGGTCATGGACCCCTTTGCTAGTTACCACGATGCCACTCGCCGCACTGCTCGCCAGTAATAAAACGGTGGGAGAGAAGGGGTTGGGTGCAGTGGGGGTATGGCGTGGATGGGGTGGGTGGGTCGGGTGGGGTGGGGTGGAGTGGGGTGGGTTCGGTAGCAGTGCGGTATGGTGTGAATGGGGCGTGGTGTGGTGCAGGAGTTGACTGCATGATTCTCCCGCTTTTCCTTCAAGATGCCCGTGCTTGCAAGAGCACACAGATAGCGCCAGCTCCACGACTCACTCCGTTGCCCATATTCCTCCTTCTCCCTCCCTCCCTCTCTCTGTCTCTCTCCTGCCTCTCTCCGCCCCTCCCCGTCGTCCGGCCCCCTGTCCCCGCCTCCGTGCTCTGCCAGGCATGCGTGCATGCAGCTGGCGGTAGGCGGCCGCGTGAAGGGCAGCCGGACACCGCTGCTGCTAACGGCACTGCACCAGCCGTGCGGGGTAGGCAGGCCACGTGTCATAGGCGCCCACAGGCGGCAGCAGATAGTGGCGACATTCGCGGCGTCGGGAATCAAGGCATGCGTGCATGCTGGTAGGTGGGGGGCGGGGGGAAGGAGACAAGTGAGGTGGAGGGGGAGGTGGGGTTCGTGGAGAGTGGTGAGCAGGGTGAGAGAGGAGACAATGAGCAGAGAAGCATTTCAACACACATCGTAGCTTGCACCCAACGCACCCCCTTGCGTCCCACCCCCTCGGGCCTCACCCCCTCCGGCCTCACCCCCTCGGGTCTCAGGTGTTACAATCCCACCAAGAGAGCATGCATGGTGTGTGTAGCGATTTTCTCAGGTCAAGGAACGTCGATGTTTAAACCATCTTGCTTTTATTGTCCACTGTTTCAATGTGTCCAGTTAACACCGCCTGTTTCTCCTTTCCTCCCCTCCTTGCATCTCTCTCAGGCACTCAAGGCTGTAGCAATTGATTTCATAACAGTTTTCCTTAGTCTATCACTGTCATGTTGGGATGAAAATAAAACTGTATCACTTGACATGTGCTTGGAAGGTATGATAGAAGAGCAATTTTTACCAGGCATGAAGAAATTTTGCCAGCCACGCACTTAAATACATAACCAGCTGCGCATGAGACTTCCTGTGTGATGTACCGGTGTCCTACTTGTTTAATAAGCGGTCTTCGAGAAAATCAAGTTTATTACCACAATAGAAGGCATACATTTGGGTATTAATAGGATCAGTATACAAACCCACTCTGCACCGACTACTTCACTCTATATTCTACATTACACGTGGTAATCTTGCATTTTGCCGGCCAGGCTCCACTCCACCCATGCCCCTCCCTTGTGCACCTTGCAGATGCCATCCATGAGCCATCCATGCCCGAGCAGATGGTTCTGGTGCAATAAGCAGGAGGGGCACTCCAGCCATGCCCCTCCCTTGTGCACGTTGCAGATGGATCCCATCTGCACCATGTGTGGAGCGGAAGCGGAGAATGGGGGGGGGAGAAGGGGGGGGAAGAGGGCGGAGGGGGGAGTGAGCTGACGGAAGAAGGGCAGTCTGGGAATCTTGAGGGTGCGGGTGCTAGCTGGCGGAGGTGGACGCGTAGCTGGTGGCATGTATCCATCCATGCCCGAACCCATGGCTGGACTGCAAGATGCAAGCGGCATGCAGCCCAGATCCCATGATCCCCACCCTCTTGGCACGGCTATAGGCTCAAGCACCCACTCACATGGCATACCACGGGATGATTCACCACAGGATGATGCACCATGGGATGATGCACCATGTGATGATGCACCATGGGATGATGCACCATGGGATGATGCACCACGGGATGATGCACCATGTGATGTGATGTGATGATGCGCCATGGGATGATGCACCATGTAATGATGCGCCATGGGATGATGCACTATGTAAAAATGCACCATGTGATGTAATGTGATGATGCGCCATGGGATGATGCACCATGTGATGATGCGCCATGGGATTTTACACCCATGAGATGATTCACCCATGGTATCAGAGGGAGGGTGGAACCCCCCTGCCTGGTCTCAGCATAATCAATGGGGGGTTCACTACCCCCCTGCCACATTGCAGCACCCCAACACCACTTCCCACCACCACTGTCCATCACCACTCCCCACCACCACCAACACCATCACCACTCCCCACCACCACGACCACCATCACCTCTCTCCACCACCATCACCACCATCACCACTCCCCACCACCATCACCCCCTGCTTGGCACGAGTCGCCCCCTGCTCACCTGCTGTGCCGCACCTGCGGCGCCGCTCCCCTCACCTGCTGCGCTGTTCCCCTCACCTACTGCGCCGTTCCCCTCACTTTCCTGAGCTCACTTCCTTGAGGTGCGCTCACTTCCCTGAGCTTCCCTGAGCTCACTTCGTTGAGCTCACTTCCCCGAGGTAAGCTCACTTCCCTGAGGTGAGCTCACTTCCCTGAGGTTAGTTCATATCCCTGAGCTCACTTCCCTGAGCTCACTTCCCTGAGCTCACTTCCCTGAGGTGAGCTCACTTCCCTGAGCTCACTTCACTGAGCTCACTTCTCTGATTTCACTTCTCTGAACTCACTTCCCTCAGGTGAGATCATTTCCCCGAGCTCACTTCCCTGAGCTCACTTTCTTGAGCTCACATCCCTGACCTCACTTCTCAGAGCTCACTTCCCTGAGCTCACATCCCTGAGCTCGCATCTCTGAGCTCACTTCCCTTAGCTCACCTCACTAAGGTGAGCTCACATCCCTGAGGTGAGCTCACTTCACTGAGATCACTTCAGTGAGCTCACTTCCTTGAGCTCACCTCCCTTAGCTCAGGGAAGTGAGCTCACATCAGGGAAGTAAGCTCAGGGAGGTGAGCTCTTATCAGGGAAGTGAGCTCAGGAAAGTGAGCTCAGAGACGTGAGCTCAGAAAACTGAGCTCAGGGAAGTGAGATCACTGAAGTGATCTCAGGGAAGTGAGCTCACCTCAGGGAAGTGAGCTCACCTTAGGGAAGTGAGCTAAGGGAGGTGAGCTCAGAGACGTGAGCTCAGAAAACTGAGCTCAGGGAAGTGAGCTCACCTCAGGGAAGTGAGCTCACCTTAGGGAAGTGAGCTAAGGGAAGTGAGCTCAGAGACGTGAGCTCAGAAAACTGAGCTCAGGGAAGTGAGATCACTGAAGTGATCTCAGGGAAGTGAGCTCACCTCAGGGAAGTGAGCTCACCTTAGGGAAGTGAGCTAAGGGAAGTGAGCTCACCTCAGGGAAGTGAGCTCACCTTAGGGAAGTGAGCTAAGGGAAGTGAGCTCAGGGAAGTGAGGTCAAGGAAGTGAGCTCAGAGAAGTGAGGTCAGGGAATTGTGCTCTAGAAAGTGAGCTCAGGCAAGTGAGCTCAGGGAAATGAGCTCACCTAAGGGAAGTGAGCTCAGGGAAGTGAGCTCACTTCACGGAAGTGAGCTCAGGGAAGTGAGCTCAGCTCAGAGAAGTGAGCTCACCTCAGGGATGTAAGCTCAGGGAAGTGAGCTCACCTCACGGAAGTCAGCTCAGAGAAGTGAGCTCAAGAAAGTGAGCTCAGAGAAGTGAGCTCAGAAAAAGTGAGCTCACCTTAGTGAAGTGAGTTCAGAGAAGTGAGCTCAGGGATGTGAGGTCACCTCAGGGAAGTGAGCTCAGGGAAGGGAGCTAGGAGAAGTGAGCTCAGGGAATATATTTCAGGGAAGTGAGCTCACCTCAGGGAAGAAAGCTCAGTGTACTGAGGTCCGGGAAGAGAGCTCACCTCAGGGAAGTGAGCTCAAGAAAGTGAGCTCAGGGAAGTGAGCTCAGAGAATTGAGCTCAGAGAAGTGAGCTCACCTCAGGGAATTGAGCTCAAGAAATTGAGCTCGGGGAAGTGAGCTCAGGGAGATGAAATTACCTCAGGGATGTGAGCTCAGAGATGTCTGCTCAGGAATGTGATCTCAGGGAAGTTAGCTTAGGGAAGTGAGCTCATAGAAGTGAGCTCAGGGAAATGAGCACACCTCAGAGTAGTGAGTTCAGGGAAGTGAGCTCAGACAGGTGAGCTCACCTCTGTGAAGTGAGCTCAAGAAAGTGAGATCAGGGAAGTGAGCTCAGGGAAATGAGCTCACCTCAGGGATGTGAGCTCAGAGAAGTTTGCTCAGGGAAGTGAGCCTAGGGAATTGAGCTCACCTCAGAGTAGTGAGCTCAGGGAAATTTGCTCAAGGAAGTGAGCTCGCCTCAGGGAAGTGCGCTCAGGGAAGTGAGCTCAGGAAAGTGAGCTCAGGGAAATGAGCTTAGGGAAGTGAGCTCACCTAAGGGAAGTGAGCTCAGCGAAGTGAGCTCAGGGAAATGAGCTCACCTAAGGGAAGTGAGCTCAGGGAAGTGAGATCACCTCAATGATGTGAGCTCAGGGAAATGAGCTCACCTAAGGGAAGTGAGCTCAGGGAAGTGAGCTCAGAGAAGTGAGCTCACGGAATTGAGCTCACCTAAGGGAAGTGAGCTCAGGGAAGTGAGCTCAGAGAAGTGAGCTCACGGAATTGAGCTTAGGGAAGTAAGCTCTCCTCAGGGAAGTGAGATCAAGGATGTTTTTTCTCAGGGATGTGAACTCAGAGAAGTGAGCTAATGAAAGTCACCTCACGAAAGTGAGATCAGGGAAGTGAGCTCACCTCAGGGAAGTGAGCTCAGGGAAGTAAACTTAGGGAAGTGAGCTCACCTGAGGGAAGTGAGCTCAAGAAAGTAAGCTCAGGGAAGTGAGCTCAAGAAAGTGAGCTCAGGGAAGTGAGCTCAGGGAAGTGAGCTCACCCCATGGAAGTAAGCTCACGAATGTGAGCTCTGGGAAGTGAGCTCAGAGAGGTGAGCTCAAGAAAGTGACCTCAGGGAAGTGAGCTTAGGAATGTGAGCTCAGAGAAGAAGGCTAAAGGAAGTGAGCTCAGAGAAGTGTCCTCAGTGAAGTGAGCTCACCTTAGGGAAGTGACCTCAGGAAAGTGAGCTTAGGGAAGTGAGCTCTGTGAAGTGAGCTCAGGGAAGTGAGCTCAGTGAAGTGGGCTCAGAGAAATGAGCTCAGGGAAGTGAGCTCACCTCAGGGAAGTGAGCTCAACGAAGTGAGCTCAGGGAATTTAGCTAAGGAAAATAAGCTCACCTCAGGGAAGTGAGCTCAGGGAAGTGAGCTCAGGGAAGTGAGCTCAGGGAAGTGAGCCAGGGAAGTGAGCTCACCTCAGGGAACTGAGCTCAAGAAAGTGAGCTCAGGGAAGTGAGCTCACCTTGGTGAAGTGAGCTCAGGGAAGTGAGCTCAGAGAATTGAGCTCAGGGAAATGAGCTCAAGGAAGTGAGCTCACCTCAGGAAAGTGAGCTCACGGATGTCAGCTCAAGAAAGTGAGCTCGGGGAAGTGAGCTCAGGAAAGTGAGCTCACCTTGGGGAAGTGAGCTTAGACAAGTGGGCTCAGAGAAATGGGCTCATGGAAGTGACCTCTGGGATGTGAGCTCACCTCAGGGACAATAGCTCAAGAAATTGAGCTCACGGAAGTGAGCTCAGGGAAGTGAGCTCACCTCAGGGAAGTAAGCTCAGGGAAGTTAGCTTCGGGAAGTGAGTTCAGGGAAGTGAGCTCACCTCAGGGAACTGAGCTCTGCGAACTGAGCTCAGGGAAGGGAGCTCAGAAAAATGAGCTAAGGGACGTGAGCTCAGAGAAGTGAGCTCACCTCACAGGAGTGAGCTCAGAGAAGTGAGCTCAAGAATGTGAGCTCATAGAAGTGAGCTCAGGGAAGTGAGCTCACGAAAGTGAGCTCACTTCAGGGAAGCGAGCTCAAGAAAGTGAGCTCAGGGAAGTGAGCTCAGTGAAATGAGCTCACCTAAGGGAAGTGAGCTCAGGGAAGTGAGCTCAGAGAAGTGAGCTCAGAGAAGTGAGCTCACCTCAGGGTATTGAGCTCACGGAAGTGAGCTCAGAGAAGTGAGCTCACCTTAGGGAAGTGAGCTCAAGAAAGTGAGCTCAGGGAAGTGAGCTGAGGGAAATGAGCTCACCTCAGGGAAGTGAGCTCACAGAAGTCTGCACAGGGAAGTCAGCTCAGCGAAGTGAGCTCACCTCAGGGAAGTGAGCTCAGGGTTGTGAGCTCAGAAAAGTGAGCTCAGGGAAGTGAGCTCACCTTGGGGAAGTGAGCTAAGGGATATGAGCTCAGAGAAGTGAGCTCACGTCAGGGAAGTGAGCTCAAGAGAGTGAAATCAGGGAAATGAGCTCAGAGAAATGAGCTCACCTCGGGGATGTGAGCTCAGAGATGTCTGCTCAGGGAAGTGAGCCCAGGGAATTGAGCTCACCTCAGGTTAGTGAGCTAAGGGAAGATATCTCAGGGAAGTGAGCTCGACTCAGGGAATTGAGCTTAGGGAAGTGAGCTCAGAGATGTGAGCTCAGGGAAGTGAGCTCAGGGAAGTGAGCTCACCTTCGGGAAGTGAGCTCAGAGAGGTGAGGTCAGGGAAGTGATCTCACCTCAGGGATGTGAGCTCAAGAAGGTAAGCTCAGGGAAGTGAGCTCGGCGAAGTGAGCTCAGAGAAGTGAGCTCACGGAAGTGAGCTCAGGGAAGTGAGCTCACCTCAGGGAAGTGAGCTCATAGAAGTGAGGTCAACAAAGTGAGCACAGGGAAGTGAGCTCAGGGAAGTGAGCTCACCTCAAGGAAGTAAGCTTAGGAAAGTGAGCTCAGAGAAATGAGCTCAGAGAAGTGACCTCAGGGAAGTGAGCTCACCTCAGGGACGTGAGCTCAAGAAAGTGACAACACGAAAGTGAGCTCACCACAGGGAAGTGAGCTCAAGGAAGTGAGCTCAGTGAAGCTATCTCAGAGAAGTGAGCTCACCTCAGGGAAGCGAGCTCAAGGAAGTGAGCTCAGTGAAGCTATCTCAGAGAAGTGAGCTCACCTCAGGGAAGCGAGCTCAACTCGAGGAAGTGAGCTCACCTCAGGGAAGCGAGCTCAACTCGAGGAATTGAGCTCAGGAAAGAGAGCTCACCTCAGGGAACTGAGCTCAGGGAAGTGGGATCAGAGAAGTGAGCTCAGGGAAGTGATCTCACCTCAGGGATGTGAGCTCAACGAAGTGAGCTCAGGGAAGTGAGCTTAGGGAAATGAGATCACCTCAGGGAAGTGAGCTTAGGGAAGTGAGCTCAGGGAATTGAGCTCTCTGAAGTGAGCTCAAGGAAGTAAGCTCACCTCAGGGAAATGAGCTCAAAGAAGTGAGCTCAGGGAAGTGAGCTCAGGGAAGTGAGCTCACCTTTGGGAAGATAGATCAGAGAAGTGAGGTCAGGGAAGTGAGCTCACCTCAGGGAATTGAGCTCAAGAAAGTGAGCTAAGGGAAGTGAGCTCAGGGAAACAAGCTCTAGGAAGTGTTCTCAGGGAAGTGAGATTAGAGAAGTGACCTCAGGGAAGTTAGATCAGGGAAGTAAGCTCACCTCAGGGCAGTGAGCTCATGGATGTGAGCTCACAGAATTGAGCTCAGAGATGTGAGCTCAAGAAAAAGAGCTCAGGGAAGTGAGCTCACCTTACGGAAGTGAGCTTAGGAATGTGAGCTCAGAGAAGTGAGGTCAGGGAAGTGAGCTTAGGAATGTGAGCTCAGAGAAGTGATGTCAGGGAATTGAGCTCACCTCAAAGAAGTGAGCTCAAGAATGTGAGCTCAGGGTAGTGAGCTCAGGGAAATGAGCTCACCTTAGGGAAGTGAGCTCAGGATAGTGAGCTCAAAGAAGTGAGCTCAGGGAAGTGAGCTCAGGGAAGTAAGCTCACGTCAGGGAAGTGAGCTCACGGATGTGAGTTCAGGGAAGTGAGGTCAGAGAAGTGAGCTCAGGGATGTGAGCTCAGAGATATGAGCTCAGGGATGTGAGCTCACCTCAGGGAAGTGTACTCAGGGAAGTGAGCTCAGGGATGTGAGCTCAGAGATATGAGCTCAGGGATGTGAGCTCACCTCAGGAAAGTGAGCTCAGGGATGTGAGCTCAGGAAAGTGAGCTCAGAGAAGTGATCTCAAGAAAGTGAGCTCAGGAAAGTGAGCTCAGGGAAGTGAGCTCACCTCAGGGAAGTGAGCTTATGGAAGAGAGGTCAGAGAAGTGAGCTCAGGGAAATGAGCTCAGGGATGTGTGTTCGCCTCAGGGACGTGAGCTCACCTCAGGGAAGTTAGCTCATGCAAGTGTGCTAAGGGAAGTGAGCTCAGGAAAGTGAGCTCATCTCAGGGAAGTGAGCTCAGGCGAAATCAACTCAACTCAGGGAAGTGAGCTCACATCAGGGAAGTGAGCTAAGGGAGGTAAGCTCACATCAGGGAAGTGAGCTCAGAATAGTGAGCTCAGGGAACTGAGCTCACAAAAGTGATCTTAGGGAAGTGATCTCACCTTTGGGAAGTGAGCTTAGGGATGTGAGCTCAGTGATGTGAGCTCACCTCAAGGAAGTGAGCTCAGAGAAGTGAGCTCAGAGATCTGAGCTCACCTTAGGGATGTGAGCTCAGGGAAGTGAGCTCACCTCAAGGAAGTGAGCTCAGAGAAGTGAGGTCAGAGAAATGAGCTCACCTCAGGGAAGTGAGCTCAAGAATGTGAGCTCAGGGAAGTGAGCTCAGACAAGTGAGGTCAGAGAAATGAGCTCTCCTCAGGGAAGTGAGCTCAGGGAAGTGACCTCAGGGAAGTGAGCTCACCTCACGAAAGTGAGCCTTGAGATGTGAGCTCAAAAAGGTGAGCTCAGAGAAGTGAGCTCAGGGAAGTGAGCTCCCCTCAGGAAAGTGAGCTGAGCTCTGGAAAGGGAGCTCACCTCAGGTACGTGAGCTCAGGGATGTGAGCTCAGAGAAGTGAGCTCAGGGAAGTGATATCAGGGAAGTTAGCTCACCTCAGGGAAGAAAGCTCAGAGATGTGAGGTCAGGGAAGTGAGCTCAGGGTAGTGAGCTCATGTCAGGGTAGTGAGCTCAGAGAAGTGAGCTCAGGGACGTGAGCTCAGGGTAGTGAGCTCACGTCAGGGTAGTGTTCTCAGGGAAGTGAGCTCAGAGATGTGAGCTCACCTCAGGGAAGTGAGATCAAGAACGTGAGCTCAAGGAAGTGAGCTCACCTCAGGGAACTAAGCTCACGTCAGGGAAGAGACCTCACCACAGGGAAGTGAGCTCAGGTAAGTGAGATCAGAGATGTGAGCTCAGGGAAGTGAGCTCAGAGAAGTGAGGTCAGGGAAGTGAGCTCACCTCAGGGAGGTGAGCGCAAGAAAGTGAGCTCAAGTGAGTGAGCTCAGGGAAATGATCGCACCTCAGGGAAGTGAGCTCAGTGAAGTGAGCTCAGGGAAGTGAGCTCAGGGAATTGAGCTCAGAAAAGTGAGTTCAGGGAAGTGAACTCACCTCAGGGAAATAAGAAAAGGGAAGCGAGCTCAGAGAAGTGAGCTCAGGGAAGTAAGCTCACCTCATTGAAGAAATCCCAGAGAAGTGAGGTCAGGAAAGTGAGCTCACATCAGGGAAGTGAGCCCAAGAATGTGTGCTCAGGGAAGTGAGCTCAGGGAAATGAGCTCACCTCAGGGAAGTGAGCTCAGGGACGTGAGCTAAAAGAAGTAAGCAAAGGAAAGTGAGCTCACCTTGGGGTGTGAGCTCAGGGAAGTGAGCGCAGAGAAGTGAGCTCTCCTCAGGGAAGTGAGCTATAGAAAGTGAGCTCGGGGAAGTGAGCTCAAGTTTTGGCTCCCTTCCGTGAGCTCACTTCCCTGAGCTCAAGTTTTGGCTCTTGCTACAGTTTTTCGGCTGTGACTGCATTTTTCTGGCTCTGAGTACAGTTTGTTTGCTCTGACTACAGTTTTTTGGCTCCTACTACAGTTTTCTGGCTTTTACTACAGCTTTTTTAGTCCTAATACAGTTTTCCTTCTCAGAGAAGTGAGCTCAGAGAAGTGAGCCCAGGGAATTGAGCTCACCTCAGGGTAGTGAGCTCAGGGATGTGAGCTAAGGGAAGTGAGCTCAGAAAACTGAGGTCAAGGATGTGAGCTCAAGAAAGTTAGCTCAGGGTAGTGAGCTCGGGGAAATGAGCTCACCTCAGGGAAGTGAGCTCAGAGAAGTGAGATCAGGGAAGTGAGCTCGGAGAAGTGAGCTCAGTTAATTGAGCAGGGAAGAAATCTCACCTCAGGGAAGTGAGCACAGGGAAGTGAGCTCAGGGAAGCGAACTCACCTCAGGGAAGTGAGCTCAGGGAAGTGGGCTCAGAGAAGTAAGCTCAGGGATGTGAGTTCAGGGAAATGAGCTCACCTCAGGAAAGTGGGCTCAGGAAAGTGAGCTCACAGATGTGAGCTCACCTTAGGGAAGTGAGCTCAGGGAAGTGAGCTCACCTCAAGAAAGTGAGCGCAGAGAAGTGAGGTCAGGGAAGCTAGCCCACCTCAGGGAAGTGAGCTCAAGAATGTGAGCTCAGGGAAGTGAGCTCAGGGAAATGAGCTTACCTCAGGGAAGTGAGCTCAGGGAAGTGAGCTCACCTCACGTAAGTGAGCCCAGAGAAGTGAGCTCAAGAAAGTGAGCTAAGAGAAGTGAGCTCAGGGAAGGGAGCTCCCCTCAGGGAAGTGAGCTGAGCTCAGGAGAGGGAGCTCACCTCAGGGATGTGAGCTTAGGAATGTGAGCTCAGAGAAGTGATCTCAGGGAAGTGATCTCACCTCAGGAAAGGGAGCTCACCTTGGGTATGTGAGCTTAGGAATGTGAAGCTTCAAGACAAGTTCAATTGCAAGACCCTTGGTGACGTCAACTACTACCTTGGGCTTCACATTGAGCGAGATGTGGAGAAGCGGTGGATGCGATTGCATAAAAAGAAGTACTTGGAGGTCTTGACTGCAAACTTTGGGAAGAGTGAAGGTCATGTGGCTACTCCTCTACCCTCGGGGTTCAAGTGTGTGAAAGGACCAGCGGAGGAAAGTGTTGGTGAAGAGGAGAGGCGGCGTTTTCACTCCTTGGTGGGCAGCCTCATGTATGCGGCCGTTCACACAAGGCCGGATGCAGCCTTTTCTACCGGGCAGCTGGCTAGGGTTTTCCAATGCCCTAATGAAGAACAGGTTGCAGCTGGAGAGAGGTTGGCCAAGTACCTTGGCCAAACAGCAACTGTTGGACTGCAATACTCCGCGGCGGCACAAAGGCGTCAAAAGGGTGCGAATGGAGTCGAACCCGGGAGGCTTTTTCTCACCGCCTTCTCTGATGCATCTTGGGCATCAGAACCAGAGGACATGACAAGTGTGGGAGGCTTCATCTGCTATGTTGGTGGAGGACCAACAGCTTGGGAGAGCAAGAAACAAGTGGACCAAGCATTGAGCTCGGTGGAGTCCGAGTACATGGCACCCGTGCCATAAGAGAGGTTGTGTGGCAGCGGCGTTTGCTAGCTGAATTGGGGGAGGAGCAGCAAGGACCTACCCCACTCTACTATGATAGCCAGGGTGCTATTGCATTGGCTAAGAACCACGTTCTTTATGGCCTTACCAAGCACATGAAGGTGAAGTGGCATTGGGTGAGGAGCATGGTAACCGCGGGTGAAGTGGAGTTGCACTACGTGAAGATGACGGCGCAGCCTGCTGATATGATGACCAAGAGGCTGGTTGAGCAGCAGCATTGGAAGTGTTGCAAGCTTGCTGGGATGGCTCTGAACTAAGGTGAGCAGATTCTAAGGCCAACAATCCGAGGGGGAGTTTGTTGGTGTAACCCTATGGCTTGCACTCAGCTTGTCGTCCTTGTTTGTGTGTGTTTGTGCATGAATGGCATGGAATGACTTGTGAGTCTATGTCATTGCTATCTAGTGCTTGTGTGTGTGTTTGAATGGTGTATCACAATGTGGTTTGTGTCGGTCAAGACATTAGCGAGTTTTCACAACTCGCATGTCAAGTCGTCGTTTGCGCGTCGCATGTGCTTTCTCTATTTTGTCGAGTGTAAAGGGTCTATCTCATCGCAGGTGTGTGCAGCAAGCCCTCATCATCTCAAGAAGAACTGATCTTGCTGAACCAAGACCAAGAGCTCAAGATTTCAAGCCCAAGGGACGTGGACAAATATTATAATAGTGAAAATAGTAATGCTACTTCAAGTAGTGTTACATTTCACTTGGTGTAGCCCCTTGTTGGATTTGTTTCGAGTCTCCTCATGGTTGGGGACTCTGTGGTGGTGTACCACCAACTTGGACCTCGGCTCTTGGGGTATGTAGAGGCTGGAAACCATCCCTACCTCGAATTCTTCTTCCTAAGTTTTCTTGTCCTCCTAAGACTATAGTTGCTGCTGTACCTCCTGCTAGTCAAACCGCCATAGCGTCGTCAAATCTTCATGGAATTTTATGATTCAACATGCTGCTGATAGGCGACAGAAACGCGCTCCAGATCCAATCTACAGATCACCGTTTGAGGCACACATCAGATCGCATCAACATTTGAAGCCTTCTGACGGAATTCTGACTGTGCACAATTTCTCTTATTTTAGGCACATCTGAGCCTATTGTGATTATAACAGTCCCTGGGTGTCCCTAGCTGTCCCTAGGTGTCTCTGGGTGTCCCTAGCTGTCCCTAGCTGTCCCTAGATATTCCTATCTATCCCTAGCTGCCCCTAGCTGTCCCTAGCTATCCCTAGGTATCCCTAGGTGTCCCTGGGTGTCCCTAGCTGTCCCTAGCTGTCCCACGGTGTCTCTAGGTGTCCCTAGCTGTCCCTAGCTGTCCCTAGGTGTCTCTTGCTGTCCCTAGCTGTCCCTCGGTGTCCCTAGGTGTCCCTAGCTGTCCCTAGCTGTCCCTAGCTGTCCCAAGGTGTCCCTAGCTCTCCCTAGGTGTCCTTAGCTGTCCCTAGGTATCCCTAGCTGTCCCTAGCTCTCCCTAGGTGTCCCTAGGTGTCCCTAGCTGTCCCTAGCTGTCCCTAGCTGTCCCTAGCTGTCTCTAGCTGGTCCCTAGCTGTCCCTAAAGGTCCCTAGGTATCCCAAGGAGTCCCTAGGTGTCCCTAGGCCTTGCTAGCGGTCCCTAGGTGTCCCTAGGTATCCGTAGGTGTCACTAGCTATCCCAGGGTGTCGCTAGGTGTCCCTAGCTGCCTCTAGCTGTCCCTAGCTGTCCCTAGGTATCCCTAGGTGTCCCTGGGTGTCCCTAGCTGTCCCTAGCTGTCCCAGGGTGTCTCTAGGTGTCCGTTGCTGTCCCTAGCTGTCCCTAGGTGTCTCTTGATGTCCCTAGCTTTCCCTCGGTGTCCCTAGGTGTCCCTAGGTGTCTCTAGGTATCCCTAGCTGTCCCTAGGTGTCTCTAGGTGTCCCTAGGTGTCCCTAGCTGTCCCTAGCTGTCCCTAGCTGTCCCTAGCTTTCCCTAGGTTACCCTAGATGTCCGTAGGTGTCCCTAGCTGTCCGAAGCTGTCCCTAGCTGTCCCTAGGTGTCCCTAGCTGTCCCTAGGTGTCCCTAGCTGTCCCTAGGTATCCCTAGCTGTCCCTAGCACTCCCTAGGTGTCCCTAGCTGTCCATAGCTTTCCCTAGCTGTCCCTAGCTGTCCCTAGCTGTCCCTAGCTGTCCCTAGCTGTCCCTAGACGTCCCTAGGTGTCCCTAGACGTCCCTTGGTGTCCCTAGGCCTCGCTAGCCGTCCCTCCCTAGGTGTCCGTAGGTGTCCCTAGCTGTCCCTTGCTGTCCCTAGCTGTCCCTAGCTGTCCCTAGCTGTTCCTAGCTATCCCTAGCTGCCCCTAGGTATCCCTAGGTGTCCTTGGGTGTCCTAGCTGTCCCTAGCTGTCCCTAGCTGTCCCTAGCTGTCCCTAGCTATCCCTAGGTGTCTCGTAATGTGCCTAGCTGTCTCTCGGTGTCCCTAGGTGTCCCTAGGTGTCCCTAATCGTCCCTAGCTGTCCCTAGGTGTCTCTAGGTGTCCCTAGCTGTCCCTAGGTGACCCTTGGTGTCCCTAGGTGTCCCTTGCTGTCCCTAGGTGTCCCTAACTGTCCCTAGCTGTCCGCACGTGTCCCTAGCTTTCCCTAGATGTCCCTAGCTGTCCCTAGCTTTCCCTAGATGTCCCTAGCTGTCCCTAGATGTCCCTAGCTGTCCCTAGCTGTCCCTAGATGTCCCTAGCTGTCCCTAGCTGTCCCTAGCTGTCCCTAGGTGTCCCTAGCTGTCCCTAGGTATCCCTAGCTGTCCCTAGCTATCCCTAGGTCTTTCTAGCTGTCTGTAGCTGTCCCTAGCTGTCCCTAGCTGTCCCTAGGTGTCCCTAGGTGTCCCTAGATGTCCCTAGGTGTCCCTAGGTGTCCCTAGCTGTCCCCAGGTGTCCCTAGCTGTCGCTAGGTATCCCTAGCTGTCTCTAGCTTTCCCTAGCTATCCCTAGCTGTTCCTAGCTATCCCTAGGTATCCCTAGCGGTCCCTAGCTGTCCCTAGGTATCTCTAGGTGTCCCTAGCTGTCCCTAGCTGTCCCAAGGTGTCTCTAGGTGTCCCTAGGTATCCCTAGGTGTCCCTAGGTGTCTCTAGGTGTCCCTAGCTGTCCCAAGCTGTCTCTAGCTATCCCTAGCTGCCCCTAGCTGTCCCTAGCTGTCCCTAGCTGTCCCTAGATGTCCCTAGCTGTCCCTAGGTGTCCCTAGGTGTCCCTAGCTGTCCGTACGTGTCCCTAGCTTTCCCTAGATGTCCCTAGCTGTCCCTAGCTTTCCCTAGATGTCCCTAGCTGTCCCTAGATGTCCCTAGCTGTCCCTAGCTGTCCCTAGCTGTCCCTAGCTGTCCCTAGATGTCCCTAGCTGTCCCTAGGTGTCCCTAGCTGTCCCCAGGTGTCCCTAGCTGTCCCTAGGTATCCCTAGCTGTCCCTAGCTTTCCCTAGCTATCCCTAGCTGTTCCTAGCTATCCCTAGGTATCCCTAGCTGTCCCTAGCTGTCCCTAGGTGTCTCTAGGTGTCCCTAGCTGTCCCTAGCTGTCCCAAGGTGTCTCTAGGTGTCCCTAGGTATCCCTAGGTGTCCCTAGGTGTCTCTAGGTGTCCCTAGCTGTCCCAAGCTGTCTCTAGCTATCCCTAGCTGCCCCTAGCTGTCCCTAGCTGTCCCTAGCTGTCCCTAGCTGTCCCTAGATGTCCCTAGCTGTCCCTAGGTGTCCCTAGGTGTCCCTAGCTGTCCGTACGTGTCCCTAGCTTTCCCTAGATGTCCCTAGCTGTCCCTAGCTTTCCCTAGATGTCCCTAGCTGTCCCTAGATGTCCCTAGCTGTCCCTAGCTATCCCTAGCTGTCCCTAGCTGTCCCTAGCTGTCCCTAGGTGTCCCTAGCTGTCCCCAGGTGTCCCTAGCTGTCCCTAGGTATCCCTAGCTGTCCCTAGCTTTCCCTAGCTATCCCTAGCTGTTCCTAGCTATCCCTAGGTATCCCTAGCTGTCCCTAGCTGTCCCTAGGTATCTCTAGGTGTCCCTAGCTGTCCCTAGCTGTCCCAAGGTGTCTCTAGGTGTCCCTAGGTATCCCTAGGTGTCCCTAGGTGTCTCTAGGTGTCCCTAGCTGTCCCAAGCTGTCTCTAGCTATCCCTAGCTGCCCCTAGCTACCCCTAGCTGTCCCTAGCTGTCCCTAGCTGTCCCTAGCTATCCCTAGCTGTCCCTAGGTATCCCTAGCTATCCCTAGCTGTCCCTAGGTCTTTCTAGCTGTCTGTAGCTTTCCCTAGCTGTCCCTAGCTGTCCCTAGGTGTCCCTAGGTGTCCCTAGATGTCCCTAGCCGTCCCCAGACGTCCCTAGGTGCCCCTAGGCGTCCCTTGGTGTCCCTAGGCCTCGCTAGCGGTCCCTAGGTGTTCCTAGGTGTCCGTAGGTGTCCCTAGCTGTCCCTTGCTGTCCCTAGCTGTCCCAGGGTGTCCCTAGGTGTCTCGTGCTGTCCCTAGCTGTCCCTCGGTGTCCCTAGGTGTCCCTAGGTGTCCCTAATCGTCCCTAGCTGTCCCTAGGTGTCTCTAGGTGTCCCTAGCTGTCCCTAGGTGTCCCTTGGTGTCCCTAGGTGTCCCTTGCTGTCCCTAGGTGTCCCTAGCTGTCCCTAGCTGTCCGTACGTGTCCCTAGGTTTCCCTAGATGTCCCTAGCTGTCCCTAGCTGTCCCTAGCTGTCCCTAGGTATCCCTAGATGTTCCTAGCTGTTCCTAGCTGTCCCTAGCTTTCCCTAGGCGTCCCTAGCTGCCCCTAGGTGTCCCTAGCTGTCCCTAGGTGTCCCTGGGTGTCCCTAGGTCTCCCTAGGTGTCTCTGGGTGTCCCTAGCTGTCTCTAGCTGTCCCTAGCTTTCCCTAAGTGTCCCTAGGTGTCCCTAGATGTCCCTTGGTGTCCCTAGGCGTCCCGAGCTGTCCCTAGGTGTTCCTAGGTTTCCTTAGGTGTCCCTAGGTGTCCCTAGGTGTTCCTACCTTTCCCTAGCTGTCCCTAGTTTACCCTAGCTGTCCCTAGCTGTCCCTAGGTATCCCTAGGTGTCTCTGGGTGTCCCTAGCTGTCCCTAGCTGTCCCAAGGAGTCTCTAGGTGTCCCTAGCTGTCCTTAGCTGTCCCAAGGTGTCTCTAGGTGTCCCTAGCTGTCCCTTGGTATCCTAGGTGTCCCTAGGTGTCCATAGCTGTCCCTAGGTGTCCCTAGCTGTCCCAAGGTGTCCCTAGCTGTCCCTACGTGTCCCTAGGTGTCTTGAGGTGTCCTTAGGTGTACCTAGGTGTCCCTAGGTGTCCCTAGCTGTCCCCAGCTGTCCCAAGGTGATGTCCCTAGGTGTCCCTACGTATCCTTAGATGTCCCTATCTGTCCATAGCTGTTCCTAGATGTCCCTAGGTGTCCCTCGGTGTCCCTAGCTGTCCCTAGGTTTCCCTAGGTGTCTCTAGGTGTCCTTAGGTATCTCTAGGTGTCCCTAGCTGTCCCTAGCTGTCCCTAGCTGTCCCTAGGCGTCCCTAGCTGTCCCTAGGTGTCCCTAGGCGTCCCTAGCTGTCCCTAGCTGTCCCTAGCTGTCCCTTGCTGTCCCTAGGTTTTTCCAGCTGTCAGTAGGTGTCCCTAGCTGTCCCAGCCTGTCCCTAGGTGTCCTTAGGTATCCCTAGATTTCCCTAGCTGTCCCTAGCTGTCCCTAGCTGTCCCTAGGCGTCCCTAGCTTTCCCTAGGTGTATCTAGGTGTCCCCAGGTGTCCCTAGCTGTCCCTAGGTGTCCCTAGCTGTCTCTAGGTGTCCCTAGCTGTCCCTAGCTGTCCCTAGCTGTCCCTAGGTGTCCCTAGCTTTCCCCAGCTTTCCCCAGCAGTCCCTTGGCGTCCCTTGCTGTGTCTAGGTGTCCCTAGGTGTCCCTAGGTGTCCCTAGGTAACCCTAGCTGTCCCTAGCTGTCCCTAGGTGTCCCTAGGCATCCCTAGATGTCCCCAGGTGTCCCTAAGTGTCCGTAGGTGTCCCTAGGTGTCCGTAGGTGTCCCTAGCTTTCCCTAGGCGTCCCTAGGTGTCCCTAGGCCTCGCTAGCGGTCCCTAGGTGTCCCTAGGTGTCCGTAGGTGTCGCATGTGTTTTTTCTATTTTGTCGAGTGTGAAGTGTCCATTGCGTCGCAGGTGAGTGCAGCAAGCCCCATCAACTCAACAAGAATTTATCTTGCAGAACCAAGACCAAGAGCTCAAGTTTTCAAGCCCAAGGGACACGGATAAATATTAAAATAGTGAAAATAGAAACGCTACTTCGTGTAGTATTACATTTCACTTGGTGTAGCCCCTTGGAGGGTTTGTTTCGAGACTCTTCGTGGTTGGGGACTCTGTGGTGGTGTACCACCAACCTGGACCTCGGCTTTTGGGGTATGTAGAGGCTGGGAACCATCTCCATCTCGAATTCTTCTTGCTAAGTTTGTACTTCCAAGACTAAAGTGGCTACTATACCTCCTGCCAGTCAAACCGCCATAGCGTCGTCAAATCTTCATGGAATTTCCTGATTCAACTTGCTGCTGATAGGCGACAGCAAGCGCTCCAGATCCAATTTACAGATCACCGCTTGAGTCACAGATCAGATCGGTATCAATTTTTGAAGCCGTCTAACGGAAATCCGCCTGTGCTCTCTATCTCTCAATTTTGGCACATCTTGGCCTATTATTGGTTATAACAATTTCTATACCTGCATGTCTTGCTAGACCTGATGAATGGCCTCGTGGTCCCTTGTCTCAATGGTCATACTAGTAGTGCTGCCTTGAGTTGTCTTGTTACCTTTCCCAGAGGCCAGACTAGTAGTGCTGCCTTGGTTTTTTTTACTCTGCCTCTACCTAGGCTAGGGGGTGTGTCAATGAACATATAGTTTTGACTACACATCTAATCAGTTTAGATGTTTGTTATAGCCTAGCTAGGTCAGTTCTTACAGGGGACAATATTCTTGTACTTGTATCTCCCCTCCCCTCTTCCTAGCCACACTTTTTCTCGCTACTCTAACACTATGGCCAATGAGTTAATGTTACGGCTCTTTCCGGCCGTCAGACGAGAGAAATGGAGAGGGAGAGGAAGGGAGAATGGAGGAAGGGGGAAGGTGGGACGGGGGCGAGGTGAGGGTGGGTGAAGGGGCTGTCTGCGACTGTCCTATCAAGAACAGATATCCTCAGCTACGGAAGTTGTATTTGTCTGGCTGTCCAATGCAGAAAGTGGATACCACAATAACGTGATGTAGCCCCAACGCGGGTGTGTGTAGGACTACATAAACGATCGAGGAATGGTATCAGGTTCAGAGTCTACAAGTCAACCAAAAATTTGTCAAACATATTTGGATATGTTTTAATAGGCTAGATAGGTGCATGCTCTTAGAAGGTACAACCACTTGAACAAAATCAACCTGTATGCTTCGTTCTAGTTAAATTTTCTACTCTGAGATAGTATCGCGCACTAGGTTAGGTCCTCCCTGCCCACCCGCGCTTCCGCTCTCGTCCTAGCCCTAGCTGCCCCTTCCTAGCCACCCCTTAGCACCCCGTCGGCCCCGTGCGTCCCACCGGCCCTGTTCGTCCCGTACGCCCGTTAGCGCCCTTCCGGCCCCGTTTAGCGCCCTGTCCGCCCCGTGCGCCCCCTCTGGCCCGTTAGCGTCCTGCCGGCCCCGTTAGCGCCCTCTGGCCCCTTAGCGCCCCGCCGGCCCCGTGCGCCCCCCCTCTGGCCCCGTGTGCCCCGTTGGCCCCGTTAGCGCCCTGCTAGCCTGTTAGCGCCCTGCTGGCCCCGTTCGCGCTCTCTGGCCCCGTGCGCCCCTCTGGCCCTGCTGCCGGCCCGTTAGCACCCCGCCGGCCCGTTAGTGCCCTGCCGGCCCCGTTAGCGCCCCGTCGGCCCCGTGCGCCCCACTGGCCCTGCTCGCCCCGCTGGCCCGTTAGCGCCCTGACGGCCCCGTTCGCGCCCCGTCGGCTCCGTGCGCCCTTCTGGCCCCGCTCGCCCCACCGGCCTGTTAGCGCCCTACCGGCCCATTCGCGCCCTACCGGCCCCGTTAGCGCCCCGTCGGTCTCGTGCGCCCCTCTGGTCCTGCTCGCCCCGCCGGCCCCATTGGCGCCCTCCCGGCCACGTCAGCCCCCGTCGGCCCCGTGCGCCCCGTCGGCCCTCGCCAGCCGGCCGGCCAACCAGCCGCCCAGCCAGCCGGCTCCAGCCTAGCCGGCCCCCGCTTCAGCGGCCAGCCGCCAGGCCGTCGAGTCACAGCGCCGACCCACCGGCTTTGGTTCCCTTCAGCGCCGGCTCCCCTGCCGACTGTCTCCACCGCTCTCCACCGCTCTCTACCGCACTCCACCGCACTACACCGCACTCCACCACACTACACCGCACTCCACCGCTCTCCACCGCACTCCACCGCACTACACCGCACCCCACCTCTTCCACTGCCTCCTCCTCTTGTCCTCCTCACTCTGTCAGCAGCCGTCAGCAGCTGCAGCAGTGGCGATGGCGAAGTCACAGCTCCGTCTGGACGCAGAGGGTCGGGCGCTCGACTTTGAGGCGTGGCTGGTCGACCTTCGGCATCACCTTACAGATCAGCGCCAGGACAGTCACTCCCTGGCTGTTCATGTCGATGGCCTGCTTCCCCGGCCCCCTGCGCCTTCTGCCCTCCCTAATTCCCCCACCACTGCTGAGTGTGAGGCCTTTTCCGCTGCTGCGCTTGCTCCTGCCGTATGGGACTCGCGCGACGCTGTCGCACAGCTTGCTATCAGCCATGCGCTCCCGTTGACTGAGCGTCCTCTCTTTACCACTGTAGCGAACGCCCAGGCCTTCCTAGATGCTGTCATTATGCGCTATTCCACCCCCACCACTGCCTCTGCTGGTCGCCTGATCCTTCCCATGTTGTTCCCTGATCTTGCGTCCTTCCCCACTGTTGTGCGTCCGACTTTGCCACGCACCTCCGCGCGCTTGAGACGAGCTACTGCGCTGCTAGCACTGAGGCACGGCTCATTGCCTTCCTGCCACCATCCTGCGCTACCCTTTATCTCATCGCCACGCGCCTCCCTGACCGCCTAGCCACAGCCCGCGACCACTTCCTTAGTCAGCACACGGGTGACATGATTCTTACCGCCTTTGTCACTGCCCTGTCTGAGATAGAGACCCACCAGCACAGTATCGCTCAGTCTAGCGGTACAACGGCGGTACCTATCTTTCAGGGTTGTGCTCCCTCCTAGTGCACTTACTTTGACGTTTCTGCTGCTGTTGCTGAGACCGCTGCTGCAGCCTCAGCGCAAAAGCGTCCGTGTAAGGGTCGCCGCCCCAAAGGAGGGCGTGGTGGGGGGAAGGGGGGTGGTGGTGGGGAGGGTGGCGGCGGTGAGGGCGGAGACTGTGGTTAAGATGAGGGGACCGGGGCTGGTGCCCCGGAGCAGCCACAGCAGAAGACGCAACCTCAGCAGCCGCAGCCGCCGCAGCAGTCGTCGTGGTGGACTGGCGGCGCTAGCGGCAGTGGTCGTGGGGGGGGCGGGCGCAGCTTAGTGTCGGGTAGCAGATCCGGCGCGGTCACCTGCCAGTACCAGCTTCAGACCGGCCCTCGCCGCGGCACTGTTTGCCTCCGGCCCGGCCACACCACCAACCGCTGCTACCGCCACCTGGACGACCTGTTCCGCCACTGCTTCGCACCTGCGTCGGACCCTTCGGACTCGTACGCCCTGGCTCGCCGTCGTGTGCCGGTCTTTGAGCTTGACATGGATTAGATTAGGAATGCTATGTCTGTCATGTATGCTGATGACTCTAGTATGATTGGACATTATTACTCGGTGTTGCCTAGCGTAGGTGTGTCCACTGTGTGTAGTCTAGGCTCCTCTGCTGCGCCAGGCATAGGACCGTTTGCCTTGTTTAGCCTAGGCTCCACACGAGCCCCGCCACCGACTGCTGCTAGCGCTTCGCTCTCCTTCCCGCTTGACTCTTGTGCGCCTACCTGCTTCTTCCGCGACCACACTTCCCTTATGCCGCTTACTGCCCCTGCCACCGTCGCACTTGCAGACCCCTATTCAGGTCCGGTAGTTGCACGTAGCTCCACCACCCTTCCCGGTCCGGCGGTCCCCTCGGGCACTCTTACAGGCCTGCACATCCCCTCGTTCTCTAGGAACCTAGTTGGTGTCGGCTGTCTTCAGGACATCGGCGTCATCACTACGTTCCCCGGACACGAGTTGTACGCGGTCTGCACCAAGAACGCCACTTGTGCTCCTCTGATCACGTTCCCCCGGGACCCTGTGTCCGACCTGTTTACGCTTGACACTGTGTCCCCCCCGGTGAGGGCGTCCCCCAGGTAGCCGCGGCTTGCTCGTGTCGGTCGCTAACTCACCCGTCGCTGCTATGGAACCACCGCCTAGGTCACCCTGCGCTCCCGTGTCTGCGTCACATGTCCTAGCATGGTCTTGTCCTAGGTCTCCCGACTTCGCTCCCTTCCCTACCTCCCTCGACTGCGCCGATGTGCACGCCCTGTGTCGAGGGCCGGCTGCGCCGTGCACCTCACTCCTCCTCGCTTCGCCCTGTCACCGCGCCACTCCAGACCCTGCACCTGGACGTCTAGGGTCCAGCCCCCGTCCCTGGGCTGCGTCGAGAGCTACTTCCTGGTGCATGTCGACGACTACACGCGCTACACCACGGTGTTGTCTCCTGGTGACGCTGTTGGTTCCACGTCTGGGGATGCCTCGCTCACATTCGTGCCTCTGGCACGGACAAGCTCACTGCTCGCACTGTCCCCTGTGTCTTCCTTGGTTTCCCCCTTGACTCATCTGACTTGCACGTTTACCACCCGCCATCTCACCGCTTCCTTCACTCGCGTGACGTCACTTTCGACGAGTCTGTCGCCTTTTACCGGCGCTTTCCCCACCGAGGTCCCCCGGTTTCCTCACCCCTGTTTCTTGTTCCCACTCCCACGGTAGCCCCTGCTCCCCTCCCTCCCCGTCCTGCTCCGTCTGGTGTGTCTCACGTCACTCCCCTCCCGTCGGTTGTCCCCGTCGAAAAGTTGGCTGACTCTAGTGGCCCCGCGGCGCAGTTCTCGCTGCCTGCCTCTCCCCCGTTTCCCCCCCCTCTGTCGTCTCAGTCGCCGCCGCAGCCGTCGTCGCAGCTTCAGCAGCAGCAGCTGCCGCCGCTGCAGTAGCCGCCGTCACCGCCGCAACAGCAGCAGCCGTCCGTGGACTCTAAGGGCGTTGGCGTTGAGGAGGGTGCTCGTCCTCAGGTTCCTATCATGGCTTGTCCTGGCGGGCCTGGGGGTGGCACCGGTTCTCGAGAGATTTCTCGCTCTGGGGTGCTCGTTCTGGGGGTGCTGGAGTGGAGTGTTTCGGTGGTAGCCGTGGTGCAGCTGGCGGTCCATGTGTCAGAGTCGAGCAGCAGCCGCAGCAGTCGCCACCGGTGTCCGCCCTTCGTCTGCTCGGCCTTCCCTCCCCTGACCGCTCACCTGCGCCTCCCCTGCTGCCTCCTCCCCTTCCTATCCACGATCCTGTGTTTCCTCCACTGGACTCGTCCCCGACCCGTTTCCCACCTCGTTTCCCTCTTGTGTCTCCTCCTTTGTCCCCTGACCAGACGCCTCCGTCCCACGTCTGGCCGCGCCGTCCCTCTCGTGCTCGTCCTGTCTCTCCTGTTCAGCGCTCTCACCCCATGTTGCTTCGTTCTCACGCATCTCGTCTTCCTCTCTTGCCTTCGCCTCCTCCGTCGTCGCTCATTGTCGCGCCTCCCCCTCTGTCTGACTATCTTCGTGCCGCTCGTCCTCTTGTTCCTAGGGTCCTTGCCTCCCTCGTTACCGACCCGTCTGTTCCTGTCTCGAGTCTTGATGCTCTTGTCGCTGCTGTCGCTGACTTTGCCTCTACCCGTTGCCTTGACTACGCCACCGCTCTAGTCTCCGACCCTGTCTGCCCTCCGTCCGTCGGGGGTGCTCCTGCCCTTGGCAGTGACGTCCTAGAGGACAGGCAGTACGAGCTTGCTTTCCTGTCTGAGGCTGCTCCCCATCTCAGTTCCATGCTGCTAGTCCCTGAGGGTGAGCCAGACGCCCTTGACATCCCGACCCCTCGCACTTCCGCTAAGGCCACCTCGGGATCCCGGGCCTCTCAGTGGATAGCTGCCATGGAGCAGGAGATGGCATCTTGGAGATCCACTGGCACCTACGCCGACGCAGTTCCCCCACATGGGGTGAACATAGTCTATGGCCGGTGGCTCTTCAAGGTGAAGCGCCCTCCTAGAGGCTTCAGTCAGCGCGAGGGGGTAGACGTTTTTAGAGACCTTCGCCCCGACCATGAAGATTACTCTTCGGGCGCTGCTACACGTAGCAGCACTGCGTGACTACGAGCTCCACTCCCTCGACTTCTCCACTGCCTTCCTTCAGGGCAGCCTACACGAGCAGGTCTACCTGCGCCGTCCACGGAGCTTCACTGGTTCCTTTCCTCCTGGGACCGAGTGGCTCCTCGGACACCCGGTCTACGGCCTGCGACAGGCGCCCTGTGAGTGGCACGAAACGTTGCGTGCTACGCTAGCTCACTTGCAATTCTTTCCGTCCTCTGCAGACCCCTCGATCTTCGTTCGTGCTGGCCAGACTCTGTTCTACGTCCTTGTCTACGTAGACGACCTGGTCTTTGCTACTGCAGGCAGAGACGCACTGGCCTCTGTGAAGGCCGAGCTTTTGAGGAGACACACCTGCACTTGCCTAGGAGAGCTGCGCCGCTACCTTAGCCTACAGATCTCGAGGGACAGAGCAGCGCGCACCATCACCCTCACACAGTCACACTTGGTGCGCCGTCCTTCAGAGGTTCGGTCTTCAGTTCTCCTCCGCCCAGCCTACACCTCTGCCAGTAGACCACAAGCTCTCAAATCCTATTCCTGAGGAGTCAGTAGAGCGTAGTGGTCCTTACACAGAGCTGGTGGGTTGCCTCATGTACCTGATGACTTGCACTCGTCCAGATCTCGCATACCCTCTCAGCATCCTGGCTCGCTTTGTGGCCACAGGCAAACACCGACACAGCACTGGTCGGCCGCTAAGAGGGTTTTAGCAAGTACATCGGGCATGGGTAGCAGTGGGAGGACGCAGGCCAGTAGTCCTTACTGGGCACACTGACGCTTCGTGGGCAGACGACGCTGAGACCCTTAGGTCCTCTCAGGGCTATTGCTTTAGCCTTGGTGTAGGCGCGGTATCGTGGAGGTCCACCCGCTCGTCGTCTGTTGCGCAGTCCAGCTGCGAGGCTGAGATCCACGCTGTTGCCATGGCGGCACAGGAGCTCCACTGGCTGACTTTCTTGCTCACGGACTTAGGTGAGCGGCCTAGCTCTGCCCCAGTCCTGTATGCTGATAACAGAGCCACGATCCTCCTGTGTCAGGAGCCTCAACTAGAGGGCAGAGCGAAGCACATCCAGCTGTGGTACTTCCTCCTACGCGAGCTGCTGCAGCGCAGCCAAGCCCGCGTAGTACAGTTGGCCGCCGGTGCCAACACAGCTGATATCGTTACTAAAGCGCTTGCGCTTAAAGATCATCAGCGACACCGTGTACAGCTTGGTCTAGTTCCTGTAGCTTCTCACTTGCTAGGACCCTGATTGTGTACTCCTTTTATATTCTCTTGACTGGCCTTGTGGCTCCGGTCCGAGTGGCTAAACTAGTAGTACCGCCCTGGGTTGCTGTTGTTTAGCTTGTACCGTAATCCCCCGTATATAACACCCTATGGTGTATATAAAAATTCACTAAAAAAATGACTGGGTGTTAACAGTGGCCCGGAAAAATATAGTGCCCATGTATTATGTAAAATGCAATTTGAATTTGAGTGTTTTAGGCCATGTGTGTTCAAAAATGCGCGGAGCGACTGTTAGCGAGGTACCGCATCCGCTACGACGAAACTCACAAACCAATCGTCGTTGGCCAATCCCTGCTGAGTGCTGTAGTCAGGGCCAGGTTTGTGCGGCACCTGCGACCGTCATGATCGCGACAGAATCCGCGACTTCGACGGGTGGATTTCACTCGGGAGGATTCTGACCGTCAAATCACAACAGAATCCGCGAATTCAACGGTCGAAATCCTCCCGTCTCGACCTTTGCTGACGTTTCGATTTCGCGCTGCAACTTGTGTTGATGTTTCTGCCCGTTTTTCGCTGCTAATGGTAGTTGACATTGCGTTTTTCATCCTGTTCGATTTTTTTCTCAATCGAGCTGAGGTTGAAAAACTACGAAATACTGTTCTTTGCTGCATAAAACGAGGAGGGTGTTATGTAAAATGCAGCCCCCGAAAAGCGGGTGCTCTCCTAAATTCACCCTATCATAAGCTCTCCCCCGCATAAACCACACGCGGAGTGACTATTTCGGCGGGTGTTATATACGGGGGATTACGGTACTCTTCCTGACTGGTCTTCGGACCCTTGCCTCAGAGGCTGGACTTGTAGTACCACCCTGAGCTGTGTGTCAATTTCCAGGCACTGCCCCTCATCTGGGCTAGGGGGTGTGTCAAAACATATTTGTATATATTATAACAGGTTAGATGGGTGCATGCTCTTAGAGGGTACAACCACTTGAACAAAATCAACC
Source organism: Closterium sp. NIES-67 (assembly GCA_027943415.1). Classification (NCBI taxonomy): domain Eukaryota; kingdom Viridiplantae; phylum Streptophyta; class Zygnematophyceae; order Desmidiales; family Closteriaceae; genus Closterium; species Closterium sp. NIES-67. Next base: position 157,442 of record BQMB01000274.1, read on the forward strand.
TGTATGCCTCATTCTAGTTAACTTTTCTTCTCTGAGACTTTTCCCCTTGGCTGATAGCAATTGCAGCAAACAAGTATGCATGAAGCACATGAATGAGCTCACAGGAGCAAGTGATATCAGAGTGCGACACAGCAAACGATACAGCGGGAATCATTTACAGTGCTTTTGGATGGGGGGGGATGGGCCTGACTGCATGCGTGCTCGTGAGGCGTAGCAGGGAGGTACGGCACGCTGAGCAGCACAGCAGCAGGGGGCGCACTAGTCATAAGATGGTGATGGGGCGAACAGCAGATGCGTGTGCTGCTGGGCTCTTGCGACTCAGATACTGTGCCTGGGAGGGGGGCATGGCAGGGGAGGCGCGCACGAGCAGCAGCAAGGGAGGGGGGGAAGATGGAACGAGCAGAGTGAGATGGGATGGCAGCATTAAGGCGATTCCACCAGCGGCATAGGCTGTGTCTCGCTTGCTCATTGAGAGAGAGTCTTGTCGCTCGAAAGCACAGTGACACGTGACAACTTACCGGCACATAGACGTGTCACCTACACATAGAGTGTGACGGGTCACCTGCACATAGAGTGTGACGTGTCACCTGCACAGAGTGTGACGACGAGTCACCTGCACATAGAGTGTGACGTGTCACCTGCAAAAAGATTGTGTGACGCGTCACCTGCACATAGAGTGTGACCCACCTGCAAATAGATTGTGATGTCAAGCGAGAGAGTCCCCATGCTGCCCACCAGCCATGGCAGGTTGCCGCTCAAGGACGCCCTGCCATGCCCACAGCACCACACACGAGTGCAACACCCTTAGCACATTTAAGCTTGAGGCCCCTCCTCAAAACACATAAGCTAAAGAGGCAGCAGAATGGCGTACAGCGAAGGGGCGCGCAGCAGAATGGCGGTGCCGTAGGCGAGGTTGCCGCAGAAGGCGCAGAGGAACATGGCCATGGACAGCCCCTCCACCGACCCGCGCTGCGTGTTCTGCCAGATCTGCGACACGCGCGACCCCAGGTAGAACCCCGCCGACGCCCACCTGGTGGGGGGAGGGCGTGCAGAGCACAGGGGCGCAGGGCGATTTTGGCGAGCTAGTGAGGCACACTGGAGGGCAGAAGTGGAAAATGGAAGTCGATGTGGCGTATGGAGGTGAGAGAGCGATGCCATGCACAGGGGCAGTGGCCGAGATATTGCGGGCGACGTAACACACCAAGCACGGGGGAAGGAATGTGCCAAGCATGGGGGAAGGAATGTGCCAAGCATGGGGAAAGGAATGTGCCAAGCATGGGGGAAGGAATGTGCCACGCATGTGGGAAGGAATGTGCCAAGCATGTGGGAAGGAATGTGCCAAGCATGGGGGAAGGAATGTGCCAAGCATGGGGTAAGGAATGTGCCAAGCATGGGGAAAGGAATGTGCCAAGCATGTGGGAAGGAATGTGCCAAGCATGGGGGAAGGAATGTGCCAAGCATGGGGTAAGGAATGTGCCAAGCATGGGGAAAGGAATGTGCCAAGCATGTGGGAAGGCATGTGCCAAGCATGTGGGAAGGCATGTGCCAAGCATGTGCCAAGCATGTGACAAGCATGTGACAAGCATGTGACACAAGCATGTGACAAGCATGTGCCAAGCATGTGACAAGCATGTGCCAAGCATGTGACAAGCATGTGCCAAGCATGTGCCAAGCATGTGACAAGCATGTGCTAACATGTGCCAAGCATGTGTCAAGCATGTGCCAAGCATGTGACAAGCATGTGCCAAGCATGTGCCAAGCATGTGACAAGCATGTGCTAACATGTGCCAAGCATGTGCCAAGCATGTGCCAAGCATGTGCCAAGCATGTGCCAAGCATGTGACAAGCATGTGCCAACATGTGACAAACATGAGCCAAGCATGTGCCAAGCATGTGCCAAGCATGTGGAAAGGAATGTGCCAAGCATGTGGGAAGGAATGTGCCAAGCATGTGGGAAGGCATGTGCCAACATGTGGGAAGGCATGTGCCAAGCATGTGCCAAGGATGTGACAAGCATGTGACACAAGCATGTGACAAGCATGTCCCAAGCATGTGACAAGCATGTGTCAAGCATGTGACAAGCCAAGCATGTGCCAAGCATGTGACAAGCATGTGCTAACATGTGCCAAGCATGTGCCAAGCATGTGCCAAGCATGTGTCAAGCATGTGACACTGTGACAAGCATGTGACAAGCATGTGCCAAGCATGTGCCAAGCATGTGCCAAGCATGTGCCAAGCATGTGGGAACAAGGAACGCACCCAAGCATGAGGCCCAGCTGATGGATGAACTTGCTGGGTTCCTTCCTGCGCCTCCTCCTCTCCGCCCTGCATGCTGCGATCCACGCATCTTCCTCATCCCCCTCACCCTCGCTCCCCCTGCCAGCGCCTGGCACCGCGGGGGGTAGCAGCTGCAGCAGCACCTGCGGCTCCCTGCCTTCAACACTGCCAGCCCCACTCACTGCACTGGCGGCAGCCACGTGTGCAGCAGTAGCAGCAGCAGCAGCAGTGGGCTGGCAGTTTGGGTGGCGAGGCTGCAGCAGGCACAGGGTGCGGTTGCCATGCCACACTCTCTCCTCCTGCACCACCACCTGCTGCTGCCCCGCATGCCCCCCTCCCCGCAGGTGATGCCACAGCCCTGCCTGCTCCCCCTGCTGCACTCCCAGCAGCTTTCTCCCGGCCACTGCCTCTGCCTCGCCTGTGGGCCATGGATCCCTGCTGCACCTGCCCCCTCTGCGCGGCCCAAGCACACTGGAGCGGCCTCGCTGTAAGGGCGAGAGAGCCGAGGAGGAGAGCGCGAGCAGCATGAGCGAGCCCAGCAGCAGCGACAGCGCCCCTGGCTTGTGCGGCCTGGATGGTGCTGCCTCTCCAGCACTTGCGCTGCCTCCTTCGGACGGCTCCCCCGCAGTGGCAGCACACACAGCAGCTGCTCCATCTGCTGCTTCAGCGACTGCCAGCTCCTGCCCCGTGCCAATCTGACCCCTCTGCCGCATGTCAGCCTTGCCTCGCTGCCCCACAACGATGTCACTTCCCCGCCCGTCGTCCTTGCTGTCTGCACCTGCTGCCTGACCTCCTCTCTGCACTTTATCCACCCCGCCTGGCCCACCAGCAGCTTGGCCGTGCTCTTCCCCTCGAGGGGCCACAGGGAGGGGCAAGGGCGCGAGGGCGTGGTGGTGGATGGTGAGGCGCGGGTGCAGCATGGGAGGGCCGTGCTCCAGCCCGTACCGCTCCACCACCCGCCGCACCTCCCGTCTGCTGTACACGCGGCCCCTGCGCCCCTCGCCCTCCCCGCCCGCGCCCCTCTCCTCCTCGCGGAACTGCACTCGCCCCGTCGGCCCCTCGCCCCTCCGCCCCTCTCCACCCCCTGCCTCGTCACCTGTAGCCCGTCTCCTGCTGCGTGCGCCCGCCACCTGTGTCCTGCCCGCCGCCGCGCCTGCATTGTCTGACGCCACTGGAAACAGCCCCGGCCGTCCGTCCTCCTCCTCCGCTATCCGCAACAGCCTGCCCCGTCCGTCCCCTCCCTTTGTTGCGCCCCCCTCTCTGCACCCACCACCACCATTGAGTCGCCGCCATGCTGCTTCTCCCACCACGTCTGCTTCTGCTGCCTCTGCGCCTGCGCCTGCGCCTGCTGCCTGGGTTGCTGTGGGAGGTGGGAGGGAGGGGCGGCGGGGGGCGGAGGGGAGGTGGGGCCCCTGCCACGCGTGGGCGAGGAGGACGGCGCCTGAGCGGCCAGCTAAGAACGACACGGGGTGGTAGTTGTGGTGCTCGTGCCGGTGCTGCTGCTGCTGTCTGTGTATGTGACTCTCGTGCTCGGTTGTCGCTGCCGCTGCCCCACCAGCCTCTAGCTCTCTATAAGGCAGCTCGTTTTCTAAAGCGCGAATCTCCTCCACAGCATGCCGTGGCTTGCGCCTGGGCGGCGACACTACTGACTGCGCTCTACTGGCTGACCCGTTACTGACCAGAACACTGTGGTCTGCTGCAGCGGCGGCCTTGGCGGGCAAGAGCGGGCGGCGGAGGGCGGCGGAAGGCGAGGAGAAGGCGGCGGCGGTGATGAAGCCGTCTTGCGCGGATGCTGGGCGCGACAGGCAGTCGGCGTCCAGCTCCAGCGAGTCGCGGTTCTTCAGCTGGTAGTACACGTACTGGGGGGGGGGGAGGAGGGGGGAAGAGGAAGGGGGGGGAGGAGGGAAAGGGGGAAATGCGCGACGTGAGGCAAAGGGTCCATAGCGGCAGCTGAGCAGAAGGACATGAAGCGGACCTCGAAAGTCATGTGGTAATGCGGTATGAGCGCGGGCGATGCCTGCGCTGTGGTGAGCGCAGGCGGGGCGATACCTGAGCGATGATGCGCGCGGGAGGGGGGCGGTACCTGCGCGATGATGCAGCAGTCGGCGGCGATGAAGTAGATGGCGGTGAAGGTCTGCGTGATGAGCTGGCTGCCCGACAGCAGGCACCCCAGCAGGTTCAGCAGGTCGCCCTGCACGCCGCGCACGCGCACGCGGGGCAGGGCAGGGGAGGCACAGCACAGCACAGCACAGCACAGCACGGGAGGCGCACAGGCCACGGGAGCACGACATCTCAGCGGACACACATATGAGGATCCATGAGGAAGCCTGTAGCTATCTAGCTCCCTGCGTTCCCTGTGAAGCCCATTGGCGGAGAAAATGGGCACGAAGCGGAAGCGGAAGCGGAAGCGGAAACGCGCGTGGAGCGGGAGCGGGGCCGCGTACCGAGAGCCACTGGAAGAGGAACCAGGGCGAGAGGGCGTCGGCGGAGCCGGCGCGGATGTTTTGAATGAACTGCGGGAGCTGCGCGACGAGCCAGCAGGCGATGGAGGCGAGGCCGATGAGGAACGAGAGCAGGTCCCAGCGCGAGTACACGCAGTCCTGAAACCAGTCGCGGATCCACGGCACCGCGCCCGCCTCGCACACACACTTGGACAGATCCGCGCCGTCCATTTGCGAGCGGCGAGCCTAGCTTGAAGCGAGGGCATGGAGCGCTGAAGCGAAGGGACGAATGCGTGGTCTGGTGGGAAGCATCACGCCTGATGGGCATGGTCGATCTGCCATGGCTAGGATCAGGACGCAACGACTAGCTTCAATAGTTAGGAAGGACTACCACGCGGCGTGCGCATCAGCCTTGCTGCCTGCGGCGGTTCCTGTCAGCTCAGCGTCACAACGGCTAGCGACAATTTCTCTGATCAGAAGCTGGGTTGGGTGTGCCCCGCCATGGATTTCATCGTAAGGTTCAAAATGGCAGTTGCTCCTGCAACAACCTCAGTGCGACCTTGGAGGCTTCCCGTGCGACGGGTCATGGGATGGACGACCGAGTCGATCGTCATTGGCCAGAAACCGAACTTCGATCCGCGTGCGATCATGTTTTGCGAGCCGGGATTGATGGGCTTCAGGAAAAGGTTGTGCACGTGGCGAGGCGACGGAGAGGTTGTCGCTGGTTGGCGAAAGCGGTTTCGTCGCACGTCGATCGCAGCCAAGCAGATGAGGCGAGCCAACTTGATTCGCAGCTGGGATAACATCAGCTTGGCATGTGGATTGGGGCGCAGGCGAGTGCGTTTGCCCGCCACACGAGACTCGTGCTGTCCATACCCGCTTTCGACATGTCGGTTGGCGTCATGATATAGCGTATGCTCGAAAAGTTTGGTGGAGATATGAAGCTAGTAATAGAAGAACAGTGATATGGCACAATGCGACGTGGTGAAATGGGTACAAGTAAGAACAGTTCGCTTCCTGTAAAAAAACTTACAAACAGGATAAAAAAACAAGCCAGAATGCTGCCTACCCATGGTGTCGCAAATGAGCCCAGCAAGTTGGGCAAAAAGCCCATGATGGGCTGATATTCTGGGCTGGATCAGACTCATTTCACTCACAGCCCTGTACTGTCCAGCAGCCATGGGTGGAAAAACTAGCTAAGCTAAGCTGGAGTATTGGCGCAAGAACCCAGACGGCGCTTGTACCGCTTGAGCACGGACGAGAGGTTCTCCTTCCCCTTGGGGAAGGCCACATCCCCCGCCACTGTGCCCGTCCGCCCCTTGCGCCCCCCCACCGCTGCCTCCACCTCGCGAATGCGCTCCAAGAAGAGAGCAGCGCTTGCCGGCCCGCGGTGCCCTGGTGGGCCGGGGAAGGGCCAGTTGGGGGAGGCGAGGGGGACGTGCATGCCCCAGAGGGGCGCGCCCAGCATGCCCTGGAAGAGCCCCTGCACCGCCAGGGCTGGCTCCCCCGCTGCCTCTCCAAAACAGGCACACAGCACCGGCACTGGGCGCGGATGGGAAAAAGCAGGGTCCAGAATGCCCTGGAACAACACAAAAGGGGAAAGGTGAGGTGAAGAAGGTAGAGGCTGGTTGTGTGGCTGAAAGCAGTACACTGAAAGAGGGGAAAAATAAGCATGCGAGGAGAGGGTACTGACCTGCAGCCTGTTGAGCACATAGGTGTACTTGCCCCACAGCTCCGGGCGGCTCTCCAGCTGCGACAGCTCGAGCACGCGGTGCACGCACCACACACCGAACGACACCACCAGCGCACCGCCCCACACACATGCACCGCCACACCCCCACACGCCTGCAGGCAGCGCCCACTCCCCATCCCTGTCACCCCCACTGTGCGAGTGCGAGTGGTGAGCGGGCGTGTGGGCGAGGGAGGGCGCGGCCATGCGAGCAGAGAGCGCGGCGGCAGCGGCGAGCTTCTTGTCGCGGAAGGCAACAGCAGCGATGAGGTCCTCGTCGGGCCCCGTGTCGTAGCGGAAGAGCCAGTCCGATCCCTCCAGCCGCAGCAGCCGTTGCACACACACACGCAGCGCCTCCACCCGTGCCTCCTCTGCCACTGCACCCAGCACAGGGGTAGAGGGCGCGTGGCAGCCGCCCTGCTGCTGCTCCTGCTGCTGTGCCTGCTGCCAGCCTAGGTCACAGCCCTTCCCCCCTTTGCTCGCAGCAGAAGCTGCCAGCCATTGGTCTGCTAGGTCAGGCAAGTCCTGAGGGGCCATGGGAGAGACATGCATGCCGCCCTTGCTGCCAAGGGCATGCATGCTGCTCCACTTCCCACTGCTTACTGCTGCAGTGGTCAGTAAACCCGAAGCACACCCCCAGCTGCCCCCGCTGCCTGTTCGCTGCAGCGCCCCCACTCTCCCATTCGCCACACCTGCAGCCGTGCCAGCACCACCTGGCCCCATGTGCACCGGTGCGAGGTGCTGAGGCCGAGCACCCACCAGCTCACCCAACTGCTGCTCCCACACACTGCCCATTGCGACCCCTGTACCCCCACCACCACCACCACTGCCAATACCGACCCCACCTCGATCTGCACTGCTGAATTCAGCGTAATCATGCTGCAACTGGCTGAGCTGTGCCAGGCTGGCAGCAGCATATGCCACGTCACTCTCATCATCACCACTGCCATCTTCCACCACCGCAAACCCAAGCGCCCCCACCCCTCGCGCCTGCTGATACGCCAGCTCCTGCTGCTGCTGAAAGGCATCCAAGCGCCCAGGGGCAAGCAGCCCGTGGGCGGGCCCGAGTCTGCCCTGCTCCTGTAGCAGTGCCAGCTGCCCTGTGATGCCGCCCAAGAGGTCGGCCCGCAGGTTGGGCGTGGAGCGGCTGGGCCCCTCCACCTGCCGCACTTGACCCGCACCCAACACCCCATGCAGCGCGCCTCCCATGCCCCCTCCCATGCCTCCTCCCATGCCTCCTCCCATGCCTCCTCCCATGCCTCCTCCCATGCCTCCTCCCATGCCTCCTCCCATGCCTCCTCCTGTGCCCCCTCCCATGCCCCCTCCCGTCCCCCCTGCCATCCCCCCTCCCATGCCGCCTCCTATACGCCCTTCCAAGTTCGCCCCCATGCCTGTGCTGAGTGCCCCCTGGCCCATGCCCATGGTGGTGGGTGGCAGCTGGGAGAAGGGGGGGTCAGGGGAAATGCAGCGGCGGGAGGGGAGGAGGTAGGAGGGATGCAGCAGAGAGAGCTCGTGCAGAGTGGGGAGGTGCGACAGCGTGCTGTACTCGCGGGGTGCTGCGGACGCTGATGGCAGTGACGGTGACAGCAACGCTGCCATGCCCCCACCCATGCTGCTAGTGCTGTTGGCGCTGCTGGCGCTGCTAGTCAGCAAGGAGGAGGACGGAGAGAAGGACGTTGAGAAGGAGGGCGAGAAGGGCTTGGCACTAGCTGACAACAGATGTGAGCCATGAAAAGCAGGGAGGGCCACATGATTGGAGGCATGGCAGTCAGACGCCAAGCCCTTGCCCCCCAGTGCTGCACCTGCTCCTCCCCTCCCGCTGCTGCCGTGCCCTGCTCCCACCGCACCCTGCATCCCCTCCTCCTTGACGGCCCCCCCATGCAGGTCGAAGAGCGCCCCCCAGAACTCGTCCAGGATGGCGGCCACCTGCCGCCGCGCCCCTCGCCCCAGCCCACACACGCGCGACAGACTGCCGCTGCCGCTCCTGCCCCCGCCACTCATGCCGCCGCTCATGCCACAGCTGCTGCTGCCGCAGCTCATGCTGCCGCTGCCACCGATGCCGCTGCTGCTGCTGGCATGGGCGGTGGCAGCAGCGGTGCAGGGCGCAAGCCCGGGCAGGAAGGAGGGCGCTGCCAGCCCCGCACACTCCCCACACATGCCCTTGCCACTCTTGCTGGGCGACACAACGCCACCGAGTGAGGTGCCGGGCACAGTGGTAGGGCCCAGGGGCTGCTCTGCTGGCTGCTTGCAAGAGGGCTTGGTGGGGCAGGTGAAGGAATCAAAAGGGTCGTCCGGCAGCGCCCCAACTGCTGCCATCTCCCCCGGCTGCTCCTCTGCACCCGGACCCCTGCTCCCCTCCTCCCCCACCGCCCCCCCCTGGCATGCACGCGCTGCCCCCCTGCGCCGCACCTCAACCATCTGCTTCTCCACCTCCTCCTCCTCCACCCCGCCCCGCCCCGCCCCCCCCACGCCCTCTTCCTCGCCCTCCATCCCCTCCTTGCCCTCTGCCGCTCCTCCCTGCGCCGCCTGCTCAATACTTTCTGCAGCGTCCCCCTGCTCTACACCACCTGTCGCGGCGTCCGGGCCTTGTGTGGACGCGGATTCCGTTTCGCTCGCCAGCAGACACTCCTCCCCCACCCTGCCCTCTCCACCCACGGCTGCGCCTTCCTCCTCGCCCACGCTCGCAGCCTCAACCACACCTGCCTTGACAGCTATTGCAGCAACGCCAGCGGCGGCAGCAGCAGCAGCAGCAGCGCCAGCGTCAGCTGCAGCAGCAGCAGCAGCAACAACAACAGCAGCGCCAGGGTGCTCGTCTTCCGTGCTCTCATCTCCGCCCATCGCTGGGTCCCCCTCCTCCTTACGCTCTGCCTCCTGCGCTCCTCCCTTCTGCTCCGCACTCACTGCTGAAAGTGCCTCTTGCCTTGCGCCCACACTACCATCGCCAGCCATGTCTGTCCGAGCCGTTGTCCCTTCCACATCTGCAGTTACTTCCGCCCCTGCCTTGCTTGCTGCACCCGCACCCTTGCCCTCACTCACAGTCTCCCTGTCCCCACCCCCAGGCCCCATGCCGCCTGGCTTCCCCTCTCCTGCTCCTTCTTGCTCGATTGCCCCTGCTAGCCACTCTTGCCCCAACTGCTGCACACCCTCCCATCCCTCCTCCTCCTCACACACGACCTGCTCCCCCCACCCCACCTCCCCCTCCCCGTCGTCCTCCACCCACTGCTGCTGCCACATGACATCCTCCCCGACCATCTCCTCTTCGCCATACATCCCGCCCGCCATGCCCATGCCCGCGTCTTCATCTATCCCCTCGCCCATCACCGCATTCTCGCCCATGCCCTCATCCAAAGCACTACTCACATCCCCCTCCCCCTCCCACTCCCCCCCTCCCTCCGACCTCAGGGGCGCCCTCATCACCCACAGCAGCGCGCCAACCGCCGCTGCCACCCCCGCACTGCCCCCCACCACCGCCCCCACCTGCCCCAGTCCGTGCCACACCGCGCCTGGCCCCAGACCCACCGCCAGCCCCCCTCCCCCTTCCTCCCCCGCCTCCCCCGCCCACTCCCCCGCCGCCAGCCACTCCCACAGGCCCATGCCCTCCATCTCCCCCTCGTAGCCCCGCAGCAGCGCGGGGAGCGCGGCGGCCAGGGGCGCGAGGGAGAGCGCGGAGAGGGCGCAGCAGGCGAGGCAGGCGAGCAGGTGCAGCGCGGGGGGAAGGCGGCAGGGGCCCATGATGTGGGGGGACGCCGCCAGGCGGAGGAGAGGCGCGGCGGCCAATGGGAGGAGGGGGGCGAGGGCGAGAGGCACCGATTGGATCAAGTGGAGCGCGGAGGAGTCGCCCAGGAGGAGGGCTGGGAGGAGCGTGAGGAGGAGGGAGGAGAGGCGGGTGACGGCGAACGCGAGGTAGGGGGAGGGGTGTTGCGCGGGGAGGGAGGAGGGGGGACCGGAGGAGGTGAGGGGGGAAGGGGGGGCGAAGGAGAAGAGGGCGAGCTGCGCGGCGAGGGTGGTGGAGGGCGAGATGAGGTGCACCGCTGCCAGCAGCACCAGCGCGAAGAAGAGCGGCGCCGCCCTGGCGCTCAGCAGCTGCGGGGGGGCACACGAGCGGATGGGCGGAAGAGGGGAGGAGGGACGGGGAGTGGGGTGTCGATGAGTGGTACTGTTTGGTGTGGGCACAGCAGCCGGAGAGTGTGCGTGCGTGCTGGCGAGCTGGGCTAAAAAGATTCAGAAGGCTAACTGCCTCCTCGATAGCTCGGGTTTTGTGCTTCCCCTTGCTGCTCCGTGACCCTGCGCCGCTGTGCGTGCTCTTTTGCTATCGTCTTTCACCTCTCCAGCATCCGTGTGGTGTACCACCCTTCGAATGCACTACGCAGACCCTTTGAGCGAGTGAGAGAGTGAAAGAGAGTGAGAGGGAGCACGCACCTGCACGAGGAGCCAGCGGCCGTCTTGCAGCGACAGCACAGACGCTGGTGCGTCTGCCCCTTCCTCGCCTCCCCCGATCGCCACACCCGCACCCAGCACCATCAGCACAGCCGCCCCCAGCGCAAGCGCCTGAGGCAGCAGCAGCTCCTGCCACCGCCGCCACCTCCGGCCCCCCACGCGTCTGGCGTGCTCCTCCTGCTCCTCTGGCGTGCCTTCCTCCGACACTACCTTCTCCTGCACGCAGCGGTGGCGCGGGCAGCACAAATGAGCCCCCAAACCGAGTGAGGAGCGCGAGGCCGACCAAGGGAAAACAGAGATGGAGCAAGGTAGCAGCAGGGGGGGGTCCTGACCGTACAAAGCAGCCACGCGAGCAGACCCAAGAACGGATGAGGAGCGACCAAGAGGAGGGAGGGGGGGCATACCTGCCAGGCGAGCAGGAGGAAGGTGTGCGGCAGCAAGCAGCAGCCCAGCAGCGCCGAGGCGAGACACACATACTCCGAGGTGGGGCGGGGGGCGGCGGGGGCGAGGAGGGGGAGGAGAGGCTCGATGGACGGGGAGGAGGCGAGGGCGCGGAGGGCGGAGAGGCAGTGGAGGGCGCAGGAGAGCAGCAGCAGCAGCAGCAGGCTCACGCACAGCGAAACCAGCTGCTGGCCCTGCGGGGGATGGGCGGGGAGAGGAGGGTTCGAAGAGGGGGTGGGTGGGTGGGGGCAGGTGCACACGGAGGGGGAAGCGGGTGGGATGGGAAGGAAACGCGGTGGAATATGGGGCACAGCGGAACACAGGGAGGCCAGCGGACGGGTCCGTGCCCATCGGAAAGGTGGAGTCTGTGCTTCCAGCTCGCCGCAGAGGGCGCGGGGTGTGCGACACCGACGATAGGCCGATTGCCCGTGCAGTGGCACTAAAAGAAGGGGTGACGGGGGACGGGGAAACCTCGTAGCGGAATCGCACAGCGGGGAGGGGGCGGCGCACCTTGCGGGGAGGAACGGCGATGGGGGCGAGGCCGGAGAGCGCGGAGAGCAGCAGCGCGGGCTTGAGCGCGAGGCCCGCCAGCAGCTGCAGCGCCGTGGCGGACGCCCAGAGCGCGGCGACGTCCAGCGCGAGGATGGAGGCCGTGCAGAACAGCGGCAGCAGGCGGCGCAGGGGGCGCGGGAACTCGTGCAGCCACACCTGCGGCGAGGCGGAGAGCAAGGGGGAGATGCGGGGAGGCGGAGAGGTGAGGGGAGGCCGAGGCGGAGAGGGAAAGATTCAGAGGGAAAAAGGGGGAACGCGGAGGGGAGCTGCGGGGGAGGACGAGAATGTGTGGGTCACAATAGCCCATACGAGGAAAGATGGTGCGGAATTCGTGAGCGGCGGAGATGCGAAATCCTGCGCAGCAGACAGCGAAGTCGCGAGCACGGGAGAGCGAACATGCGAACCTGGGGGACGGTGGCGCCGGTGACGTCGACGATGTGCGCAGCCGCGTAGTTGAGCAGCAGCGCCACGGCGTGCGCGAAAAACAGGAGCGGCAGCAGCGACACCCCCGCGTGCGGCGACGAGGCGGCGGAGAGGGCGAGCGACCAGAGGTGGGGGTTGAGCGCCGCGGCGAGCAGCGCGAGAGGCACGCCCATGAGCGACCACACGGGGCATAGAGGCCCGCTCCACGCGGAGGGCAAAACCCGCGGTGGAAACGCCATGAGGCGATAAATAGTACGAAGCGCGCGCGACGCGGTCTATGATGAATCCTCCCTAACGAGCTCGGCTAGGTCATTCCTAGGCGTGGAATGTTAGCATGGCGCACGCACACGCAAAAAATGTGGCAATTGTCGACCGCGAAACGCTAGATAGAAGCGAGGTTCAATCTTTCCTCGCTCGACTCGACAGGACAGGGCATTCCTCTCATTCGATGGTTGTGTCTGGCCTGGGCGACTCAGAGCGGTCTCTTTTCAGATACGAGCGAAATCAACGCGATATGACTTCCGACACAGCGGCCGAGCACGGGTGATGGCGGGAGGTACACCGGCCCGATTGCACCGCGTCGAAGTGATACGAGCGAAATCCGCAAGACGCGTGACAGCTGGACCGACGCACGGGAGACGGTGCTCTGCCAGGCTGGTCTGGGAGTGGGGGCATGGCGGGGAGGCCTTATCTCTTCGCTGGAGCTGACGCAGTCTAACGAGAATAACGGCTTCTACTATCGCATCTCGGAAACCAACCGCCATGGACCAAGCTTTCCATTCTCCACCGTGCTCTCTGCTACGCTGGCAACTCTGCTCTCGCTCCACCTAACCTACCAGGGAGTACTGTGCACTCACGAGTCAGAAGAGAACAATGGCGTTCTTGCAGGCGAGCAAAGCTCTCCTATTCATTGGCACTTTCTGGCGATCACACCCTGCCTCCTGCTTGCCCCCAAAGCCAGAAAGAAAGCTTCAGGCGGATGGATTGATCGCAACAGATCGGATTGGGTCCTTCCGCTTCCCTCCGCTCCGCTCCCCTGGCCTTCCCCTTCTGCGTTGCAGAGCAGACTCCCGTTGCCCCCCACATCCACCGCCACTCTCCGCGTGATGCGATGACTCTTTCGCCGCCAGACCGCCCCAGCCTCTGCGTTGTCAAGCGGCCTTTGGGCCCACACAGGGACATCCCGGGCCCGGGCAGACCGCTCCTTCGGGCCCACCAAACACACGGACATGCCATCCGGGCTGGGGGCAGATCACTTTTCATTGGCGGCTGCCGATGGAAAAGTGCAGTCTGGCCGACAGCGCATGAATGCTGACGACGCACCGCCTCCTTGTGCTGTGTGCTGTGCGCCAAACTCCGCCCAGCGATGCAGGAAATCACGTGTCCATTTGATTGCATCTCGCATGCTCCCAAGGTTTTCCGTCGCCCACTGGCAATCTGACCTGGTTTTGAAATCATAAATCAGATTCGCCTCTCAGCCAAAAATGTACGCAATATATCTGCAAGAGCATCCTTGGGGAATAAGAGGTGGATAGAATTGATTGTTATTAATATGTCTTTGCCAACATTTGAAAGGTAAGCTACTTTTCCATCACATACCAGCTACCCTCACATACTGGTGAGTACGACCAGCTATAATCATCTGGACTAAAGTCCCGTGATACGAGCGATCGTTGGCTGATCGCCCAGACCATGCATTGTGATGGTCTCGCAAGAGCATGGTAACAAACTTACTTCACCTCCACTCGGTCACATGCAGTACATGGCATGACAGTCTGCTCTGCCCCTCTGCCATCTTGACCATACTCATTACATGCGCCGGAAAGGGGTGTGTTGTGTTGTGGGGGTTAAGCGGGTCCGAGGCAAACATCTCCCCATCTGCATGCATGTCCCCTCTCAGGTTTCAACCCCCCACTGCCTCCTCCTCCCTCTCCCCCCCACCTTCTCCCACCACCCTTCCATCCGCCCCTCCCCCCACACTGCTGCTGCTGCCCCCCTCGCTGCCCTCCCCGCTGCTCTCCCCACTGCCCCCGCCCCCATTCCCCCCCAGCGTGCCCTGGTACTGGTACGCGTACTGCAGCGCGCGGCAGTAGTGCAGCGGCGGGTTGAAGCGCGCGTCCAGCATGTCGGGCGCCAGGAAGGCGCCGCTCTCCACCAGAAAGCGCATGGCGCGCCGCCGGTTGTGCCGCGCCGCGTGGTGCAGAGGGGTCCCTGGGGTGGGGGAGGGGTGAGTGGGAGGGGGGAGGGGAATAGGAGGAGGAATGAGAGAAGGAAGGGGGAAGAAGGACGGGAAGGGTGGGGAAAGGAGGACAGAGGGAAGAAGAGATGGGAGGAAGTTGAGGAGGATGAGTGACAGTGCAGGTCTGATGTGCTTGAAGAAGAATGCTGCCGCCACAGCACAACGACATGAAGCAGCAGCAGCAGCAGCAGCAGCAGCAGGGGCTCACAGCCGAAGTTGCCGCGGGTGCGGGCCTCGATGTTGGCGCCGCCCTCCAGCAGCGTGTCCATCACCGCCACGTGCCCCGCCGCCGCCGCCAGGTGCAGCGCCGTGGCGCCCGGGTGCTTGGGGCCCAGCGACGGCTCGTCCACGCCCACATCGCCCTCCTCCAGCAGCTGCCGCACCTGCGGGTGGGCGAGTGGTTCAGGGGGAAAAGGGATAGCAGGAAGGCGAAGCACGAGAAGGGTGACGACGGAATCGAGGCCCCAGGTGATTGAAGCCCGCAGAGGGCTCGTCCAACCAACCCAGATCGCCCCCCTCCAGCAGCTGCCGCACCTGCAGGTGGGGGGTTGGGAGGCCAAGGGAAGGGGGTAGAAGAGAGAAGGGAGAGACGAAAAAAAGGGGGGATTGAGGTACCTGGTGCTTGGGGCCCACCGCGGAATTGGCCACGCCCACGTCGCCTTCCTGCAGCAACTGACGCACCTGGGGGTGGTTGGTTAGGTGAGGGCGAGAAAGGGGAGAAAAGGGAGAAGGTGGAGGGGGGAGGGGGCGGAAGGGAGAGCGTGAAGGGGGAATTGAGGTGCGGGGTGCTGCTTGGGGCCCAGAGAGGGCTCGTTCACGCCCACGCCGCCCTCCTCCATTATTGGCGCACGTGGGGGTGGGCGAGTGGGAGGCGAGGTAGGGGAAGGAAAGGAAGCGGGGTATGAGGCCCCGGCTGCTGGGGGACTCGCCCACTCCCAAAATGCCCTCGTGCAGGGAATGGTGCACCTGAGAGATGGGGGAGAGGGTGGAGGGGAGGAGGGGAGGAGGGGGGAAGGGGGGAAGGGGGAAAGGGTAGAGTGGTGGCGCAGAGGAGCCCCTGGATCTCTTGGTTGTCAAACCGTGCGATGACTTGTCAACAATTCGTTTCTCACCCGGTTACTGCGTGACCACCCAGCCACGCACCATGCGGATGTTCCCCATGTGGCTGGCGATGTGCAGCAGCGTCCATCCGCGGTCGTCGCGCACGCTCAGCGCCAGGGGAGCGACGGGCCGGCTGCCGCCGCCGGCCCTGCTAGCGCGGGAGGCGGAGCGGCGAGGGGGGTGGATGGACGACGACGGGCGGCGACCCTCGCTCTCGCTCTCTGCTGCTGTCGCTTCACTACACTCTGCTGCTGCTGCTGCTGTTGCTGCCACCGCAGCAGCAGCACCCTCACCGCCCTCGAGGCCGTCACCGCCGGCACGAGCGTCCATGGGGTCGTCGCCCGCGTGGCGGCCGCTCCTGCTGCGCCGGGAGGCACTTCTCCCGTCCGCCTTGCTCAACGCCCTCTCGTCGGGCCGTGCCTTCGTGTCTCGCGTCTCCGCCCTGTCGCCGTCCGCGGCCATGCCAGCGTGCAGCAAGCGAGCCGGGCTCTGCCACTGCAAGTCCTGGACACGGCGGGGGGTGAGGAACGATTCGTCAGCCTTGGGACCCAATGGCGTTACCAGTGCGAGACAGCATGGCTTACAAGCACCTCTCTCCGTCAACCCCCCCGGCCTCCGGCTCTAGTTCTCAACCTTTCCTCAGGCTCCCACCCGCCTCGCTCATCCCTCCTCACCATTCCCACCATGCCGCCTGGTTCCTAAGAATCCCTTCGATTCGCGAATCCTCGCAAATAGCTTGATGCGTCGCTCGCTGTTGCAGGCTCGCCGCCTTCGCCTGTTCGGCGAAAACTGTTCGCTGACGTCGTCATCGCCTCCCGCCGGAATCCATCGTCACGACTAGCAAAGATCGCTCCCGAGGGACTCCGCTACATGAAGGGCCGAGTCGCGCGACTATAACGGATCACTTGATACACGCTAGAGCTTTGAAGCTCAGGGAGCTAAAATGGTGAGCCCGAGAAGATATGTCATGAGAACCGTTGCAGGCTAGTCCCAAGGTTATCGTGGAGCGGTCACTCACTACCATGCCTTGCTGACAGACTCGTGGGGTGAGCGACGGAGGGAGCTGATGAGGCCCGGACAAGGGAAAATTTCTGCCGCGGACTGTCCACGAAACTTTTCATACTTTCGTGGACAAGCCCTACTTTCATGGACACCACATCGAAGTTTTGCTTCTCCTGTGGACTCCGTCAATACTTTCGTGGACTCCCGGCTTACTTCCATGGACACACCCATATTCGCAGTTAAAAAGGAGTATTCAGCAATGTACAAGTGATTACGGGCACAAAAATCGAGATACTCCAGAATATCTGTCCGTCGCAAGTAATCGCGAGCTACAGTGTCGGAAACCAGTTCTGAAACAGAATCTCGGAGCTTTTCTGGGAAGAGTTTGCAGCCGCACTCAAATATGCAGTGAATTTTCAAAAACAGGGTGTATTAGGGTCCGCGTGGTAAAAACACTTATTATTCAACTCAGAGCTACCCAACAAAACATAATATGCACGTGCTTGACGAGCCAGCATCAACCAGCAGTTGTTTTCTCCTTCATAATAAATAATTTCATTATTAGTAATTCTGTGAAAAAAAACACCTAAGAAATATATTTTTTAGAATCACTTGTTTTTATTTGCATTAGTATGTTTCTCGTTCAAACATAAAAAAAAATATTCCCAAAAACGTGAATGTAAAATAGTTAAATCATTTTCTCATCTATTATTATTTTACTATGTACCGAAATTTTAATAATAATACAATCAAGACGTGAAACCTTCCATTTATATAGTCATGTTCACCAAACGTTATTGGTATTCTGAGATTTCACATCTTAGTTGAAAATGCAAGCCAAGTACTAGTTGAAATATTTGTAAATGCCAGAATTCATGGTATTCCTGATTCTTGGTAGGCAGAGATTTTTAATGAGCTCTATTAATCTTGTAAGCGTAATATCTATCTTTATTCTACAACGTGATTTTTTTGTAGCGATATTTCACCAGGTCGGTCTGCTACACTTATCGTTCAACGAAAAGCGCTTCGTGACAGTCATTCAAATGAATTTTGAGGATCGCTTCAGAGTTTCTATAAACACGCGAAACAGCTAGCGGACTTGGTGGCTTGAAAATACTGTAGCTTGCGACTATTTGCGAGGGACTTGATTACGCCTAATTCTGCTTTTTTTCTCCTGTCAGCATCTGTACAGTTCTGTATGTTTTTTTTGTTTCAAACTCGCGTGTGTCCATGGAAGTAAGCCTGGAGTCCACGAAAGTATTGACGGAGTCCACGGGAGATGTGAAAGTTCGATGTGGTGTCCATGAAAGTAGGGCCTGTCCACGAAAGTATGAAAAGTTTCGTGGACAGTCCGCGGCAGCAATTTTCCCCCCGGACAAGCTCGAGGCAGTCGCATCCCCTGTTCCCGCTAACAGACCCACTGCCGGTAAACGGTTGTAACGCGTTTTCCTCAATACGAGTGTGATTCTTGAACTTGTAAGTTCCTTTTTTTCATGGTGCTTTGCCAACAGGTTCTGCTGAAACTTAGTACTTCAATTTCTAAGTTCTGAAACACTTGTGGTGTGGTGTCCGGTCATTTTTCAAGCGGAAAGTGAGCAGAAAACATGGAGCGAATATAGCCAGTTGTGCCAAAGATTGCAACAACAGCATGCCACCGTCCTGTGCATGCATAATTATCAGGTGAAATGATGAATCTGAACATCCAAGGTCTGCATCCATGTTATTGCATAACAGAGGGTAGATGGAAACTAAGAATCGCCTAGTGACTAGTGGTCTGCAATGAACTTCATAGCTCCAAGCCATGACCTTGAGCTTTTGGTGTTGTTGGAAATATCTCAAGGACTTAAGCGTTTCTGAAGTGTAACACCACACTCGAGGAAGATCGTAACGAGTACGTGAGTCAACGGAGGTTATACGAGGGGATGGACAAAGAACACGAAAGAACTCGAAGGGTCGCAACCGGAGGTTGCGAGTGACCGTTACAACTGCAAGAATGGTAACCGAAGCGACAATCGAGTCGCTGTGCGACTCAATAACCGCCATTCAACTGTATTCTACAACTGCTTGTTTTCTACTTTCTATATATTGCTGTATGCTTGTTCACTTTAATCAATCACTTGTTCTCATATACTAGTACAAGGGTTCAACTACCTCAACTTCCGCTGCACTACTCAAGTCTTTTACAACTGGGACTTAGTCTCTGGAAAGATTCTAAGGGCATTTTCTCAGCCCAACATGGTATGAGAGCTGGTTAGAGACCAAACTCCCAGCAACTACGCTCTATCTGCAATCAGCACACCAACGACTTCATTGATTACAAGTCATGGACAGCAAGGGCAAGAAAACCTCTACGGGCTCACCCAGTGCCCAAGACACTCAACCCGGCAACTCTGGACTGCACACTTCAGGACAGCAAACCGAGACCGGCGCTGCTCAAGAAACAACAGGAAGAACACCAGAAATGGTGACCCCATCACCCTCTTCAAGCGTGGACCCGAACCTTATGGAAAGGTTCTTCAGCTTCATGTCACACTTTGACCAGCAGCAGCAGACAAGGACACCTGCGCATTCAACACAAAGCAACGGAGGAAACATGGGATTAGCGCCGATGAGTCTCGACAACTCATCGTTCGGGCGACACAATCAAGCGCCTACCTTTGCGCCTTATCACTCTTCACTGGGGACGTTCGAGTTCATGCCGCCCCGTGCCCAACCAACAGCAGCTGCATCACAACAGACACCAAACGAGATTTTAAGTCTCCAGGCGCAGTTTTCACACGTGATTAAACTGCATACATCCTCACCATTCAAAGGACACGATTTCTTTACCTGGAGTTTTGAGTTCGAGCTGCTGATGGAGGCTGCGCATCTCTTGGGATACTTCAACGGGTCTGTTGGTGCAACCCTATGGTTTGCACTCGGCTTGTCGTCCTTGTTTGTGTGTGTGCATGCATGGCATGGAATGATTTGTGAGTCTATGTCATTGCTATCTAGTGCTTGTGTGTGAGTTTGGATGGTGTATCACAATGTGGTTTGTGTCGGTCAAGACATTAGCGAGTTTTTACAACTCGCATGTCAAGTCGTCGTTTGCGTGTCGCATGTGTTTTTTCTATTTTGTCGAGTGTGAAGTGTCCATCGCATCGCAGGTGTGTGCAGCAAGCCCCCATCAACTCAAGAAGAATTTATCTTGCAGAACCAAGACCAAGAGCTCAAGATTTCAAGCCCAAGGGACACGGATAAATATTAAATAGTGAACATAGTAACGCTACTTCGTGTAGTGTTACATTTCACTTGGTGTAGCCCCTTGGAGGGTTGGTTTCGAGACTCTTCATGGTTGGGGACTCTGTGGTGGTGTACCACCAACCTGGACCTCGGCTCTTGGGGTATGTAGAGGCTGGGAACCATCTCCATCTCGAACTCTTCTTGCTAATTTTGTACTCCTAAGACTATAGTGGCTACTATACCTCCTGCCAGTCAAACCGCCATAGCGTCGTCAAATCGTCATGGAATTTCATGATTCAACTTGCTGCTGATAGACGACAGCAACGCACTTCAGGTCCAATTTACAAATCACAGTTTGATACAGGGACCAGATCGCTATCAATATTTGAAGCCGTCTGACGGAAATCCGAGTGTGCTCTCTATCTCTCATTATAGGCACATCTAAGCCTATTGTGATTATAACAGGGTCCCTGCCATTCCCAAGCAACGGTACTGCAAAAGAACAAGAAATCTTCACGTATCAGTCGCTGCTGGCGTACACAGTTCTCCTACGGAACCTGTCACCACAAGAACAGCAAAGCATCAGAACGTATAGGAGCTACGGAAACTCCGCGGAACTCGCATGGCATCACCTCAAGTGCCTCTATCAAGCAAATGACAGCGTGACACAAAGCAGACTCATGCAGCAGCTGACAACAATACAGATGAAGACCGGAGAAAAAGCGATGCAGTATATGAGTTGATGCCAGACACTCCGCGACCGCCTGCTTCGGTGCGGAGGAACAATCACTGAAGAAAGCTTCGTGACGCTTGTCCTCGCTGGGCTCGGGCCAGAATGGCGAACCACCCGCTCGCTCCTTCGCGCCCACGGACGAATCTCGGAGATGCACCTCTGCGCCGAGCTCCATGCTGAACAAAAGGAGATGGACCTGTTTGAAGAAAGACAACCAAGGAAACAACAACCATTAGTCTTCTACACTCAACGAAGACACGACAACAACTACAACCGACGCGGCAGGCAAGATCAACGCGACAACAGAGGACTCACCATTGTACCGTCGTTCTGCCACAACTGCCAAACATCCGGACACTCCAAATTCAACTGCACACGCCCCCGAGCTTATCGTCCAGTAGACCCACAAGTCGCTTCCACTCAAGAAAGTCCGCCAAGGCGCTCTTCCACATCTGCACAAAATACGCCAAATATCATCAACTGCATGGTCCACATCGACAACTGCGCACCCGGATCACCGCCAACTTACGCTCCCGATGAAGAAGAACTGTCGCCGTCGCGCTCACAGGGACTTCAGGTCAACCCAACGTACGCTGCAGTCGCCAACTCCGAACCCACCGGACGCAATACTTGGTTCTTGGACAGCTGTTGCGGCCAACACATGTGCTCTTCCGGGCGTTTCGTGCAACGAGAACGACGTCTCAACCGAGACGTCATCATCACCGTCGCCAACAACGAGAACCTGAAGACAAACAGATAAGGCGTGGTTCAGTTACAATCCATGGAGACAAACGTTATACTGCAACTCAACAAGGTCCTCATCGTCAACAACTTGGGATACAACTTACTAAGCGTCAGCCAGTTAATGGCAAAAGGAATTCACCTGGAGTGCGACTCGGACTCCAACGAATTTCGCCTATACCACGGGAAGGGCGGTCTCTTCATCGGTCGCGCTCTACTGAAGTCCGGCGTCTTCGTGTTGGACTTCGTCCCCGACCGCGGTACCGCTGATAGCGATGGCATCGTGTCATTCGCCATATGGACGCACCCACCGGACCTTGACCACGACTTCAACCAAGATGGATACTGGTACTCCAACACCATACCTGCAGCAGAGAGAACACAGGCATTAGCAGTCATTCGACAAGAAAGACAAGTACCGGCAAGCGTCTCTTCATCGACATCACCTAAAATCACAGCAGCAGGACCCAGCAGAGTATCACCTCCAGCAATCCGAGGACCGCCAACCGAAGCAGATCAACTCATGCCCACCACACGCGAAGTCTGCCGAAGTCCCGCCACCGTCGTCGCGTTCTTCTCCAACACCGACATGTATCACCGATCGCCCGGCCATCGAGCTCCCGACGACATCTGGCATCAACGCCTTGGGCATCCTGCAAATAGCACGGTACTACAAACCATCCAAGCCGAAGTGTTAGAACGAAACGCTCTCCTTACAACAAGCGGACAGGAACTTCGACGACCTCGCGCACGATGTTTCACATGCCCCGAAGCAGATCTTCAACACCAACCTTTTCCGTCACACCACAATCCAAGCGCACCTGCATACGCACCGATGGAAAAGGTTTACAGGGACATCTTAAACATGCCTCGAGACGACACTGAAGCCGACTTCAACTATGTCATAACGTTCATCGATGCAGCAACAAGATATGTTTGGCACTACAACCTCAAGACGAGAGACCAAGCCTTTGAAGCCTTCAAGACGTGGCTTCCCATCGCTGAACGAGAATCAGGAACGAAGCTCAAAAGCTTCCAGTCAGACGGCGCACTGGGATACCAGTCACAACGCTTCAGGACCTACTTGGCGGAAAGAGGAATCAGACGCTTGGTGTCTCTGCCCTACGCTCACCAGCAGCAGGGGGTCGCAGAACGAATGAACCGGACCTTGCAGACGACGATGCGAAAGCTGCTCCTGGGGATGAGACTGCCCAACACACTGTGGCCAGACGCGATGACACATGCAGTCCACCTGCACAATCTGCTGTCATCGTCATCGCTTCCCAACAACGCATCACCGCACCTGCTGAGGACACGAAAAAGGGGCAGCACAAAATTACTTCGAGTTTTCGGCTGCATGGTACAGTACAGACCTCACACAGCCCGAGCAGGACGCTTCACTCAACGAGCACGGTGGGGACTACACCTCGGCATCGCCAAACATTTTCACGCATGGAAAATCCTCGACATACAAGACAAAAATACAGTGGCATCACGTGATGTTATCTTCTACGAGCGACTGATGCTGCAGCATTACCTGGACAACATCGCCAACACACACGACCCCACCGACGGCCTCGCGGGCCTTCGTTCCTTCGCCGACCGTGCTGCCGAGGCTGACGCAGCAGAAGAAGACGTCCCTGGAGCCTCGGAAGCTGCCGGACCACTCCCTTTCTGTTCCGTACCTGTTCCACTCGACGAAGACAATCCTCTCGATAGCAACATCCTCGACACCCTCTACCACTTCGCTGACCAAGGTTACGCTACACCTCACCCGGTCGACACGAATATCTCAGAACGCATCGGCCCCAACTTCTTACCTGATCCAGAAGATGGTGACAAAGCAGCCTATTCCGGGAATGAAAATTCCCCTCGACACACACCCACGGGACTGCAAATCCTCGGCTTATGGGTCTCCGTCCAGCACCCGCCGCCGCCATCTCCGCACGAGCCAACGACTCTGTCGCAGGCTCTGGGGGGGGAACATAAGGCGAAATGGAAGGAGGCAATGGAAAAGGAACTGAAAGCTCTGCAAGACCGAAATACATGGAAGCTGGTACCTGCAACGAACATCAACGGGAAGAACGTTCTCTCGGGAAAATGGGTGTACCGCATCAAGACCAATGCGGACGGCTCCACCGAACGATTCAAGGCTCGCTGGGTCGTACGAGGATTTGATCAACGATACGGAACCGACTACACAGAAACATTCGCCCCAGTCTCTCGTCACACCTCCTTGCGCATCCTACTCGCCGTCGCGGCCACAAAGAAACTACCACTACGCCAGATCGACGTCGCAAATGCCTTCCTGTACGCACCTGTGGACGCCGAAATCTTCGTCGAGCAGCCCCACGGATTCATCGACGACCCCACAAAAGTATGCCAGCTGATAAAATCCCTTTACGGGATCAAGCAAGCCCCGCGGCTCTGGCAGCAGCATCTTCACGGTCGCCTCGTCAGAATCGGATTCCTACAGCTGCCGCATGACCAAGGCATGTACCGACTGCAGAAGGGAAGAGAGTATATCCTACTCATCGTTTACGTCGACGACCTGCTCTACATCGGTTCCACTACCGACATCGCCACCTGGTTCGAAGGGGAGCTGAAAGGGGACTTGACACTCACGGTGTCCGACACAGTGACCCAGTATCTGGGTCTGAATGTCGTCGAAGACAACTCGGCGTTCTACCTATACGCTGAAAAGTACGCAGGCGTTGTCGCAAAGAAGTTCGGACTAATACCAACTACAGTCGCGACTCCCTACCGCTACGGGAACAACAACGACACCTCTGCAAAACTTCCCGCGAAGCAAATCCGG
Organism: Closterium sp. NIES-67; assembly: GCA_027943415.1. NCBI lineage: Eukaryota > Viridiplantae > Streptophyta > Zygnematophyceae > Desmidiales > Closteriaceae > Closterium > Closterium sp. NIES-67. Next base: position 181,598 of record BQMB01000274.1, read on the forward strand.
GAGTATCAGCAGAAGCTCGGCTGCCTACTATTCGCAGCAGTAACCTGCCGACCTGACCTATCCTACAGCGCAAGCCAGCTGGCGACGCATCTGAAGCAACCGGAACAAGAAGATCTCGAAGAACTAAACCGGGCACTACTCTACTTCGTCTCCACGCCGACGACCGGACTTACCTACAGCAAAGTAACAACACCATCCGTACAACTACTCGGATACGTCGACGCCGACCACGCGGGAGACAGGGAAAATCGACGATCGAGAACGGGCTACATCTACCGACTAGAACCTATCGGGACTATCTCTTGGCAGTCGAGCAAACAGGAACTAATCGCACTATCTTCGGCTGAAGCAGAATATATCGCCCTCTGTACTGCGACCAAGGAAGGACTCTACCTGCGAGAGTTGCTCGAGGAAGCGAAGATTGCGACCCTGCCCGTCTTCTCACTCCTCTGCGACAACCAATCTGCGATCAAAATCGCGAACAAGGACGGCTTCGCCAACCGAACCAAGCACATTGCCCTGCGGTACTTTTTCGTCAAAGATGAAATCGCGAAGGGGAGACTTCAACTCAGTTACTGCCCTACAACAGAAATGGCCGCAGACTACCTAACGAAGAAACTGGCGAAGGCAAAGTTCGATTACTGCATGCTGCTGACCGGGCAGACAAACGTCACCGGATCTGAACACGTCAGCACTCCAGAAACGAAGGGGAGTGTTGGAAATATCTGAAGGACTTAAGCGTTTCTGAAGTGTAACACCACACTCGAGGAAGATCGTAACGAGTACGCGAGTCAACGGAGGTTACACGAGGGGATGGACAAAGAACACGAAAGAACTCGAAGGGTCGCAACCAGAGGTTGCGAGTGACCGTTACAACTGCAAGAATGGTAACCGAAGTGACAATCGAGTCGCTGTGCGACTCGATAACAGGGCCTCAGAAGTCAGGCCAAAAAGGCCTGAAAGCCTGTATATCAGGGTGTTTTCTGGGGCATACCCTGATTTTTCAGGTTTTTATTTTTATCAAACCTGAAATTTATGTGTTCCCATTTTCTAAGGCCTGAAATATAGTATGTGTCAAACATGTGTAGTCGTTATGTTTGTATAGACTGTATAGGGTCACCTCTTAGAGGGTACAATTCGTAGGTATATCTGTCTGTACACTCTCACTAGTCATCATTCAATTCTCTAGTTTTTGATATGGTATCACGCGTAGGTAGGATCCCCCCCCCCACCTACCGCTTCCGCTCGCCCCCTAGCTGGGCCCCGTCGTGCCTCCCTCCTAGCCCCGCCGCGACCCTCCCTAGCCCCATCGCGCCCCTTCAGGGCCCCGTCGCGCCCCTCCAGGGCCCTGTCGCGCCCCTTTCTGGGCCCCGTAGCGCCCCTCCTGGGCCCCGTTGCGCCCCTCCTAGGCCCCGTCGCGCCCCTCCTGGGCTCCGTTGCACCCCTTGTGGGCCCCGTAGCGCCTCTCCTGGGCCCCGTCGCGCCCCTCCTAGGCCCCGTAGCGCCCCCCCCTGGGCCTCGTAGCGCCCCTCCTGGGCCCCGTCGCGCCCCTCCTGGGCCCCGTAGCGCCCCTCCTCGGTTCAGTCGCGCCCCTCCTGGGCCCCGTAGTGTCCCTCCTGGGCCCCGTAGCGCCCCTCCTGGGCCCCGTCAAGCCCATCCTGGGCCCCGTAGCGCCCCGTCTGGGCTCCGTCGCGCCCCTTCTGGGCCCCGTCGCGCCCCTCCTGGGCCCTATAGCGCCCCCCCTGGGCCCCGTATCGCCCCTCCTGGGCCCCGTCGCGCCCATCCTGGGCCCCGTAGCGCCCCATCTGGGCTCCGTCGCGCCCCTTCTGGGCCCCGTCGCGCCCCTCCTGGGCCCTGTAGCGCCCCTCCTGGGCCCCGTATCGCCCCTCCTGGGCCCCGTCGCGCCCCTCCTGGGCCTTGTAACGCCCCTACTGGGCCCCGTCGAGCCCCTCTTGGGCCCCGTCACGCCTTCCGGCCCCGTCGCACCCGCCCGGCCCCGGCGCACCAGCCCGGCCCCGTCGCGCCCTGCCCGGCCCCGTCGCACCCGCCCGGCCCCGTCGCACCCGCCCGGCCGCCGTCCCGCTCGCCCGGCCCCGTCGCACCTGCCCGGCCCCGGCGCACCCGCCCGGCCCCGTCGCGCCCTGCCCGGCCCCGTCGCAGCCGCCCGGCCCCGTCGCACCCGCCCGGCCGCTGTCCCGCTCGCCCGGCCCCGTCGCACCCGCCCGGCCCCGTCGCGCCTGCCCGGCCCCGTCGCGCCCGCCCGGCCCCGTCGCGCCAGCCCCGGCCCCGTCCTCCTCACTGGTACGGTTCCCTCCACCCCGCCCTGCACTGCCCTGCTTCGTACCGCCCCGCACCACACTGTCCTGCCTTGCACCGCACTACACCGCACTGCACCGCACTGTACCGCACTGCACCGCACTGCACCGCACTGCACTGCACTACACCGCACTGCACCGCACAGTACCGCACTGCACCGCACTGCACCGCCCTCCACCGAGCTGCACTGCCCTGCACCGCACAGGGCTGTTCCTGATGGCGGCGGAGCTTCGCTTCGACGCTGAAGGCCAGCCCCTAGAGTTCGAGGCGTGGCTTGCCGACCTCCGCCGCCAACTCACTGGCCAGCGGCAGGATGGTGAACCGCTTTCCGCACATCTTGACGGTACGCTCCCCTGCCCAGACCCCCCTGCTATTCTGCCCGCTGACCCCACACCCACTGAGCGTGAGTCTACTGCTGCCACTGCCCGTGCGCGCTCTGTCTGGCTGTCTCGCGATGCTGTCGCCCAGCTTGCCATTAGCAACGCCCTCCCCCCGTCCGAGCGTCCTCGCTTTAGGTCCCTCACTACTGCTCAGGCATACTTAGATGCTGTCATCCAGCGCTATTCCACCCCTCCGGCTGCCTCGGTGGGTCGCCTGATCCTCCCGATGCTCTTTCCTGACCTTGCATCTTTCCCCACTGTCTCTGACCTCGCTGCCCACCTGCGCTCGATAGAGGAGACCTGGCGCGCCGCCTGCACTGACGCACAGCTTAGAGCCCACCAGCCGCCCATTACCTCTACCCTCTACCTGCTTGCCACCCGCCTCCCTGACCGCCTTGCTGTCGCCCGCGACCACTTCCTTAGCATTCACCCCGCCGATCTCACCCTCACTGACTTTGTAGACACCCTGACTGTGATAGAGACCCGTCACCGCTCCATCGCCCAAGCGAGCGGTGTCGTACCGGTCCCTATCTTTCAGGGTTGTGCCCCCGCCCAGTGTACCTTCTCCGACGGCTCTGTCGCCGTGGCTGAGACTGCTGCTGCAGCGCAGCTTCGTTCGGGGAAGGGCCGCCGCCCCAAGGTTGGGCGCGGCGGAGGCGGGGGTGCGGGAGGGGGTAGTGGTGGGGTCGGGTCGTCTGGTGCTGGAGCGGACGAGGGGACCCTGCCCAGTCCAGCTGAGCCGCCGCCCCTGCAGTTGCAGCAGCCGCAGCAGCCACCGCAGTCGCAGCCTTCGCAGCAGCCGCAGCAGCCGTCGCAGACGCGGCAGACGAGTGTCCTCCCGCCCGGGTGGCCCGGCGCTGGCGGTGGCCGGGCGCGTGGTGGTGTGTCGAGTGGCAGCTCTGGCGGCGGGCGCTGTCAGTACCAGATCCAGACCGGTCCTCACCGCGGCTTCGTTTGCGGTAAGATCGGTCACTCCACCCCCCGCTGTTTTCGTCGCCTGGACGACCTCTTTCGTCAGCGCTTCGGCCCGTCGCCAGACCTCCCGGACTGGCACAGTTTGATTAGTCGTAAGATTCAGATCTTTGATATGGACATGGATGCCATTGTTTCTGCTCTGCATGTGATGTATGCTGATGACTCTAGTGTGCTTCCAGCTTATTACTCACTATTGCCTAGTGTAGGTGTGCCTAGCGTAGTCTCCCCTGCTGCGTCAGGCGTAGGATCCTCTGCTTTGTGTAGTCTTGGTGCTTCCTCCGTCGTTCTGTCGCCAGAAGCCTCTGCTTCGCTTTCCTTCACCTTGGACTCTGGCGCTTCTCGGTGTTTCTTCCGCGACTCCACCACCCTGACGCCGCTTCCTGTTCCTGCTGCCGTTTCTCTTGCTGACCCCTCCGGCGGCCCGGTAGTCACCCGCAGTTCCACCACCCTTCCCTGTCCGGCGGTTCCTTCGGGCTCACTTACAGGTCTGCATATCCCCTCGTTCTCCAGGAACGTAGTTGGTGTCGGCTGCCTCCAGGACCTTGGCGTCACCACTACGTTCCCTGGTCACGAGCGGTATGCTGTCTGTACCGAGGCCGCCACGGGTGCCCCCCTGTCCACGTTCCCCCGGGACCCGGTGTCCGGCCTGTTCACTCTGGACACTGTGACCCCCCCGGCTGGGGCGCTCCCTCAGGTGCCAGCGTCTACCCAGGTTGCTGCTGCATGCTCCTGTCGGTCCCTCACTCACCCGACACTCCTTTGGCACCACCGCCTAGGTCACCCTGCGCTCCCGCGTCTGCGTCACATGTCCTAGCACGGTCTTGTCCTTGGTCTCCCAGGTTCTCTCCCCGCGTTTCCCTCCTCCCCAGCCCCACCTTGCACGCCTTGTGTCGAGGGTCGGCTTCGCCGTGCCCCTCACTCCTCCTCGTTTCCCCCTACCGTCGCGCCGTTGCAGACCCTGCACCTGGAAGTCTGGGGCCCTGCCCCCACACCTGGGCCGCGTCGAGAGCGCTACTTCCTTGTGCTCGTCGACGACTTCACTCGTTACACCACAGTCTTTCCCCTAGAGGGCAAGGCCGACGTGCCTGGCGCTCTCATCCCCTGGCTTGTCTCTGCGCGTGTCCACCGCGGTCTCCCTGTCTTGCGTCTTCACTCAGACCGTGGTGGCGAGTTTGCCTCAGGTGTCCTTGGTCGCTTTTGTCGTACGGAGGGCATCACCCAGACGTTCACCCTACCGGACTCCCCACAGCAGAATGGGGTCGCTGAGCGACGCATTGGTTTGGTCATGGAGGTGGCTCGCACCTCCATGATCCATGCCGGTGCACCCCATTTTCTGTGGCCGTTCGCTGTTCGCTACGCTTCTCACCAGCTTAACTTGTGGCCGCACCCTCAGCAGCCGCAGGTTTCGCCGACCCGTCTTTGGACTGGGTCTCCTGGTGACGCGTCTGCGTTCCACGTCTGGGGCTGCCTTGCTCACGTCCGTGACGAGTCCGTCTCCTACTACCGTCGCTTCCCCCACCGTGGTCCCCCGGTTACCCCCCCCCTGTTCCTGGTCACTCCTTCCCCGGTAGTCCCTGCCCCTCCTCCTCCTCCTCCCCGTCCCGCCCCCTCTGGTGTGTCCCACGTCACCCCACTTCCGTCGGTGGACCCGGTTGAGGAGTCTTCTGACTCTGGTGGCCCTCCTGTTCAGTCCTCGCCGGCCGCCCCTCCCCTGGCGTCCCCTCCCCAGTCCCCTCCTCCACCGCCCCTGCCGCCGCTGCAGCCGTCGTTGTCGCTGCCGCCGCCGCCGTCGTAGCACCCGTTCGCTGACTCTGGGGGTGCTCGTCCAGGTAGCCCTGGGGGTGGTCCCTCTGGGGGTGCTGGTGTGGAGAGTGCCGGTGGTAGCCGAGGAGCAGCTTGCGGTCCAGGTGTCGCCGTTGTGCCGCCGCAGCAGCAGTCCCCCCCGGTGTCAGCCCTTCGCCTGCTCGGCCTTCCGTCCCCCGACCCTGCGTCGGTCCCTCCCCGCCCGTCTCCTCCTCTTCCTGTCTACGGCCCTGTTTTCCCTCCGCCGGACTCGTCCCCGGCCCGTCTCCCCCCTCGTTCCCCTCCTGTGTCCCCTCCTCTGTCTCCTGACCCGACTCCTCCGTCGCACGTCTGGTCTCACCGTCCCTCCCGTGCGCGTCCTGCCTCGCCTGTCTTGCGCTCCCACCCTATGTTGCTTCGTTCCCACGCGTCTCGTCCTCCCCTTCTACCGTCGCCTCCTCCGTCCTCCCTTGTTGTTGCACCCCCCCCGCTGTCTGACTACCTTCGTGCCGCTCGTCCTCTTGTTCCTCGGGTCCTTGCCTCTCTCGTTACCGACCCGTCTGTTCCCGCCTCGTGCCTTGACGCTCTTGTCGCTGCTGTCGCTGACTTCGCCTCTACCCGCCGCCTTGACTACGCTACCGCTCTGGTCTCTGACCCTGCCTGTCCTCCGTCTGTCGGGGGTGCTCCTGCCCTTGGCAGTGACGTCCTGGAGGACCGCCAGTTCGAGCTTGCTTTCCTCTCCGAGGCTGCTCCCCATCTCTGTTCCATGCTGCTAGTCCCTGAGGGTGACCCAGACGCTTTCGACATCCCGACCCCTCGCACTTACGCTGAGGCGACTTCGGGACCCTGGGCCTCGCAGTGGATAGCTGCCATGGAGCAGGAGATGGCATCTTGGAGATCCACCGGCACCTTCGTCGACGCAGTTCCCCCACCTGGGGTGAACGTAGTCGATGGCCGCTGGCTCTTCAAGATGAAGCGCCCTCCTGGAGAGCCGCCTGTGTTCAAGGCGCGCTATGTGGCCAGAGGCTTCAGTCAGCGCGAGGGGGTGGACTTCTTCCAGACCTTCGCTCCGACCCCGAAGATGACTACTCTTCGAGTTCTGTTACACCTAGCTGCTCAGCGTGACTACGAGCTTCACTCCCTCGACTTCTTCACTGCCTTCCTTCAGGGCAGCCGACACGAGCAGGTCTACCTGCGTCGCCCTCCGGGCTTTACTGGCACCTTCCCTCCTGGTACCCAGTGGCTCCTGCGGCGCCCCGTCTACGGCCTGCGCCAGGCTCCCCGTGAGTGGCACGACACTCTCCGTGCTACCCTTGCTGACCTGCAGTTCTTTCCGTCTTCTGCAGACCCTTCACTCTTCGTTCGTGCTGGCCAGACTCCGTTCTACATCCTTGTTTACGTCGACGACCTGGTCTTTGCCACAGCAGACAGGGACGCACTGGCCTCCGTGAAGGCAGAGCTTCTGAAGAGACACACGTGCACTGACCTTGGAGAACTGCGCCGTTACCTTGGCTTGCAGATCTCCAGGGACAGAGCTGCGCGCACCATCACCCTGACTCAGTCACACTTGGTGCGCCAGGTCCTTCAGAGGTTCAGCCTTCAGTTCTCCTCTGCACAGCCCACCCCTCTGCCTGTAGACCAGAGCTCTCCGCTCCAGTGTCTGAGGAGTTGGTAGAGCCCAGCGGCCCCTACGCAGAGCTGGTGGGTTGCCTCATGTACCTGATGACTTGCACTCGCCCAGATCTCGCATACCCTCTCAGCATCCTGGCTCGCTTTGTGGCCACAGGCAGACACCGACCGCAGCACTGGTCTGCCGCTAAGAGGGTTTTGCGTTATCTTGCTAGTACATCGGGCATGGGGTTAGTGCTAGGAGGACGCAGGCCAGTGGTCCTTACTGGACACACAGACGCTTCGTGGGCAGACGACGCCGAGACACTCAGGTCTACCCAGGGCTACTGCTTCAGCCTTGGCTCAGGTGCCGTCTCTTGGAGAGCTACTCGCTCCTCGTCTGTTGCCTAGTCCAGCTGTGAGGCCGAGATCTACGCTGGTGCCATGGCGGCACAGGAGCTCCGCTGGCTGACCTTCTTGCTCACTGACTTAGGTGAGCGGCCTAGCTCTGCCCCGGTCCTGTTCGCTGACAACAAGGCCATGATCCTCCTGTGTCAGGAGCCTCGACTCGAGGGCAGAGCGAAGCATATTCAGCTACTGTACTTCCTCCTGCGCGAGCTATAGCAGCGACGCCAGGCTCGCGTAGTACACTTGGCCTCAGGTGCCAACACAGCTGATATCTTTACGAAGGCGCTTGCGCCTAAAGATCATCAGCGGCACTGTGTACAGCTTGGTCTAGTTCCTGTAGCCTCTCACTTGCTAGGGCCTTGACTTTGTACTGTCCTTTATATGTATACTCAGACTGGACTTGTGTCCTCTTCCAGTGGCTGGACTAGTAGTGCCGCCCTGGTCTTGTTCTTACCTTGTCTGTACTCCCTCTGACTGGTCTTTTAGACCCTTGTCTCAGAGGTTGGACTAGTAGTGCCGCCCTGAGCTGCTTGTTCAGGACATTCCCCTATGCAGTCTAGGGGGTGTGTCAAACATGTGTAATCGTTATGTTTGTATAGACTGTATAGGGTCACCTCTTAGAGGGTACAATTCGTAGGTATATCTGTCTGTACACTCTCACTAGTCATCATTCAATTCTCTAGTTTTTGATAGTATGTTCTTGTTTTACCGAGCCTGACGAATCAGCCTTACTCGAAATTCGCCCTGAATCTGAATCTTATCTGCCAAGGCGAGCTAGAGCACGCGTGAGGGGCATGGCTGGTCCTTGACCAGAATTACGCAAGTTCGAGGCGAGGTGGGGCAGGTGTGAGGGGCGTGATTGGTCCTTGACCACAATCACGGAACTTCAAGGCGAGCTACAACAGGTGTGGGGGACGTGATTGGTCCTTGACCAGAATCACACAAGTTCCAGGCGAGCTGGAGGAAGTGTGAGGGGGTTGATTGGTCCTTAGTTAAAATCAGGCAGGAATCTGACGAGAAGAATTGTACGCAATGAAGTCCGATCCGACCTACGGTAAGAATCAGAAACTACAAAAATGTAGGCCTGATAAGTCAGACTAAAAAAAACAATTGGCCTGAAAAAACATGCCACGCCCAAAACCCGACCCTGAAAAACATGGGCTCTCACATGGGCGACCCTGAGCAATCAGCCTCCCTAAAACCAATCTGAGGGCCTGCTCGATAACCGCCATTCAACTGTATTCTACAACTGCTTGTTTTCTACTTTCTATATATTGCTGTATGCTTGTTCACTTTAATCAATCACTTGTTCTCATATACTAGTACAAGGGTTCAACTACCTCAACTTCCGCTGCACTACTCAAGTCTTTTACAACTGGGACTTAGTCTCTGGAAAGATCCTAAGGGCATTTTCTCAGCCCAACAGGTGTCAATTCCCGATATGGCGCAACAGGGCTCCTCTTTTTCCTTTGCATACACCGCGTCCTAAGTTAGCTGGTTCATACACTAGGTGTTCAATTGCAGATACCAGTGGATATGATAATACCAGGCCTGGACCGAGCAAGCGCCTGCTGCGTGCACTTGAGCTGTAAGTAATCAGCCGGGCTGATAAAATCTAACAAGTCCATCGAGCAGGAGCTCACGAAGCTAGCTGACAAGCTCCGAGAAAAAACCCAGGGATCCACTCATGTGCCCTGTTGCAATGCGACCCATGCTGCCATGCACACAATGCGAGCTGTCTTTATTCACTGCACCACGGCAGATCCGTGCCGAGCAGCATGTGCCCGTCAGTCGTCGAACTCGGCGCCGTGCTCGAGCAGGTAATTGGCAGCCAGCTCCTCGTTCTTGTCGCAGGCAAAGAAGGCCTCGATCACCAGGTCGCGCTCAAAGCCCATCGCCTCCAGCTGGGGTGGGGAGGGGGGAGGGGGGGAGTGGAGAGGGGGGAGGGGAGGGGGGGAGTGGAGAGGGGGGAGGGAATGCACATGGGCCATAGAAGAAGGCCTCGACCACCAGGTCGCGCTCGAACCCCATCGCTTCCAGCTGGGGGGCGGTGCAGGCAGGGGGCCAGAGGCATGGGCATGGGGCATGCACATGGGGCATGGATATGGGGCATGCACATGGGGCATGCAGATGGGGCATGCACATGGGGCATGCACATGGGGCATGCACATGGGGCATGCAGATGGGGCATAGGTTCACACATGGAACACATTGAGAAGGCCTCCATCAGCAGACCACACTCAGACCCCATGGCCTCCATCAGCAGACCACACTCAGACCCCATGGCCTCCAGATGAACGAATGCACGCACATGGGGGTATGCCATTGGAGCACATGCATGGAGCACATGCATGGAGCACATGCATGGAGCACATGCATGGAGCATATGCATGGAGCACATGCATGGAGCAGATGCATGACGCAATGGCTTCCTGTAGCTACATTTAGCTAGTGTGTACTCTCACCAGCGCTGCGGCCCCGCTCACCCGTGCAATGGCCTCCTGCTCCTCGGGCGTCACTTGAATCGCTCTCACGCCGGGGGGAAGGCCCTCCCCTCCTGCTGCTGCCGCTGCTGCCGCCTCCAGCTGACTCATGAGCTCGCTGTGGGGAGAGGGGGGGGGGGAGGGAGGCGAGGATGGAGGGCATGGGTGTGGGGCAAGGGTAAAGGTGAGGTTGGGCTGCAATGCAGGCGGAACGCAGCGAGAGTGCAGGCCAAGTGTGAGAAAGGCCAGTAAATCAGGGGGGAGAAGAGAGTGGGCGGCACTGACCCTTCGGGCGGCGGCTCGTTGATGAGCTGCAGAAACTCGCTCTGGTGCGCCTGTATGAGCTGCAGCAGCTCGGGGTTCTGCTTGCCCAGCTCCTGCAGCATGGGCTGCCAGGGGGGCGCAGGGCGCACGGAGCAGAGAGCGGCGAGCAGGGAGGGGGAAAGGAAGGGGCTGGGTGGGCTGGGCGCTGAAGGAAAGAGCAGGAAGTGGGCTGGGCGCTGAAGGAAAGAGCAGGAAGTGGGCTGGGCGCTGAAGGAAAGAGCAGGAAGTGGGCTGGGCGCTGAAGGAAAGAGCAGGAAGTGGGCTGGGCGCTGATGGAAAGAGCAGGAAGTGGGCTGGGCGCTGAAGGAAAGAGCAGGAAGTGGGCTGGGCGCTGAAAGGAAGGAGCAGGAAGTCAAAAGTCAAAAGTCAAAAGTCAAAAGGCGCCTCAAAAGTCAAGCCGAACGGGAAGTGCGGACGGGAAAGAGAAGGGGTGGCTGGGCTGGGCGCTGAAGGCAAGGGAGGTGGCAGCGCGGGAGCAGCAGGTAGGTAGTTGCACGGACAGGCAAGGGTTGGTCTTGCAGACAGGCAAGACTTGATTTTGCAGACAGGCAAGGCTTGATTTTGCAGACAGGCAAGGCTTGATTTTGCAGACAGGCAAGGCTCGATTTTGCAGACAGGCAGGGGTTGAGGGCATCAACCAAGAGCGGGCAGGGGTGGGTGGAGCAGAGTGTCCGGTGCGAGGGGCGGAGGCGGTGGGAACTCAGCTATGAGTGGAGAGCAGTGGAGTACCTGCAGCAGTTGAGGCCGCGCTTGCACCATGGCTCTTAGCTCTTGGAACTGCCACGCAAGAGGGGCAGCAAGAGCAGCAGCATGGAAGAGGAAACCCGAAAACTGTTGAACAAGCAGTGAGTGGACGCGAGCACTGGCCTGCTGCAACAATGACCCCCCCCCTGATTCCTTCACACTGCAGTGAATCACCTACCCACACCACGCACTCTGTCACCACCTCGTTCATTCTACAAAATTCTACTCTCCAGCCCGACCTCCCCCCCACATGAGCACCACCTGACAGCTACACCCCTGTGACCAAATCCCATCGCCCTATTCACCCTCTCATGGTAGCGACCCGCCCTGCGAGGGTAGCCACTCACCCGGGGGTTGGCTCGCAGAAAGTCGAGCTGAGAGGCGGCTCCCTCCGCACCTGCCGCTGCCCCCCCTTGCCCCGGCTGCACAGGGTCCCGCACGGGGGAACAAGAAACATGGATCGTGAAACCATTTATGTGAAAAACACGCCAAATACGCCAGAAACCCTTTCAATGGAAGCGCGCATTCTGGGGAAGAGCGCAGGGCACCTGGGGGAAGAGGGCACTTGGGGGAAGAGGGCAACAGAGGAGAGAGCGCACCTGGGGGAAGAGCGCAACTGGGGGGAGAGCGAAACTGGGGGGAGAGCGCACCTGGGGGGAGAGAGCACCTGGGGGGAGAGCGCACCTGGGGGAAGAGGTTGAGCGGGGCGGTGTTGGGGCCGCCCTCCATCGCCACGTCCTCCCCGCCCGCCGCCTCCGCTCCCCCTGCCGACCCAGGGGGCGCTCTCGCCACAGGCGGGGCGGCCGTCTCTGGTATGCCCTGCGGGGTGGGGACGAGGAGTGTGGGGGGGTACGGCGAGGTGGCGTGAGGTGAAATGCGGTGCGCGCACAGACTGGAGGTGAGGTGGGGATCACGAACAGAGTAGGGTAAGGAGAAGTGATGTGAGATGAGGAGAGGTGAGATGAGGCGAAGTACGGTGAGGCCAGGTGTGGTAAATTGAGGGGGGATCGGGCCACGCACCGAGTAGAGGTATTCGACGGCGCGCTCGGGGTTGTTGAAGGCGGCCCTCAGCGCGCGTAGCACGGTCTCGCGGTCCCAGCTGCCGCCGCCCATCTCCAGGATCTGCGCCACCGTCGCCTCCAAGTGCGGCCCCGCCAGCAGCGCGGACGCCGCCTGCCCGTACACCCCCGCGCTCTCCGCCGCCGCGCCGGCCCCCGCCTGCTCGCCCGCGGCTGCGGGTGCGGCGGTGGCGGCAGGCGGGGCTGCGGCGGCTGCTGGAGCGGCAGGTTCGGCCGCGGGCGCGGGGGCGGGTGCTGCTGGCGCCGCTGGTGCTGCTGGCGCGGGCGCTGGTGCCGCAGCAGGCGCCGGTGCAGGGGTTGCTGCGGGCTGTGGGACAGAGAGAAAGAGAATAAGGTGGAAAAAGGCTGAGAATACTCAACAGTGTGCGAAGAGCCGCGGTTGCAAGGGCAGGAAAGCACGAAGTGGGAAGAGTCGTACCGCTGCTTGCGCTGACGACGACCCCCCCGCGGCTCCGGGTTTAGGCTGCGAGGCGGAGCGCACGCAGGGCGAGACGAGGGGTCAACAGGACGACGACGGCGTTAGTGGCACAGACGGGCAGGCACGCGCTGGATGCACGAGGAGCACTCAAGGCAGCGACGGGCGGCGGTGAACAGGGATGGATCAGCGGAGGGATGGACGTGCCACGGGGCGGACGTCACAAGAGAACTGCAGGTGACAAGAGGGGTGGGGTCGATGCGGCGCACCTTTGTGAGCATGACGACGAGGAAGCCATTCTCCGACACGTTGCTTTCGGCGAGCGTCGTGTCGTCCTTGAGCACCTTGCCCTGGTGGATCAGCAGCTGCTGCTCGCGGGGGAACGCCGCGCCCTGAATCTCAAAGATCTTCCCCTTCACCTCCGCCACCTGCGGGAGCCGTGGGGGAAGTGGGGGGAGAAGAGGTGGGGGGAGCGGGGGAGGGGGAAAGGTGTCAGAAAGGCGCACGGATTTACCACGATAAAGATTTACTACGATAAAGCATCTGCCGGCACGCAGGTATCCACCTGACGCACTTCTCTGACTCGACACAGCATCCATCGGCGATGCATCGATCGGGGATGCATCTATCGGGGATGCATCTATCGGATCTTGCCTTATCTGACGGCTCGACGTTGACGTCGAATTGAAGCCCCTTGAGGGTCTTCACTGTGACCTTCATCGCCCTGCTCTGTCCGTGTCTGTGTCCCTCTGTGTGTGTGTCTATGTCTCCCTCTCTCTCTGCTGCTGGCCGCTGCTGCCCGACCAATCGAAGTAACAAGAGCAACAACCTCGCCGATTTCCGCGACGCACTGGATTCTATCAGCGAATTCGAGGTTAGAAACTGCGCGATGTCGCTAACTCGGCCGAGCTCAGCAGATCCTGAAGGTTCGGAAGAACAAACGAATCTCATTTTTCTCTTGGGCTCTGGATCCATTTGCGAGTGACTGGGGAGAGGGGTCGGGAGGGGTGGAGAGTGCGAAGGAAGAGGTTGACGGGTGTGGCGGTAGAAGAGGGAGGAGGGGAGGGGAGGAAAAACCCCCATCTGCTGCACTGTCAGCGCCACGCCTGTAAGCGAGAGGCGCGAAACTCTATTCGGTTGCGTAACATTCTCATTTTAGGAACACTATAAGATTGGTGCCAGCGTATAATTAGAACACTTTGGAACGTAATTGTGTAAATGCTATTCGAGTTTCCCATTCCCTAGGTTCAGCTCCTGCAACCGAAGGGAATGCCTCGAAATTGTATTGTCAGGCCGAGCAACCACATTCGCCGAGCAGCAGTCCGCTTCTTTTTCAGGCATTTCCTGCATTGCTGGTCCTGAAACCACGTGACGTGACTGCTTACTGCGTTGTTCACCTAGGCATAAGCGGTATCTCCTGGTTCACCTATTAGCAGCTCTCTTCCGCTATTGACAGACGGTCTGAGCGAGATCGAGCAGATGGAGGGGTCGTTCGAGGCGTACAAGGAGAAGGTGCGCATTCCACCATTCATTCATTCGGATCTGTTACCCTCGGATCCCTAACGAGCTATGCCGTCTCGTCACTTCATCGCACTCGCATGATGCAACGCGTTTAGATTCGCGACTTTTAAAGGACCTTCGTTTCGAGATGCCTGCTGTCCCGATCCCGTCCTGCTTTCCTCCGCCTCGCTGTCCCGCTCGAGCCATTTCTCGCGGCCCTCAGATCTGCAGCTTGCGTCGCTCTGCTTTTCGCATACCACATCCTTGCCGCTAAAGCGTCCCATCCCATGCTACTCTGTCAGACCTGCTCGTGGGAAATGCCTCGCAATGTCGGGTGCGACGCCTTGCTTTTGTCGAACGGTTGTCGCAGGTGCTGCTGGGCGACGTGGCGTGGGACACGTACGTGACGGCGAAGCTGATAACGGGCACAGACTTCCAGCTGCTGCGCCGCTACGACCACCGCTCCAAGGAGGTCCAGGCCGCGCTGCTCGAAGAGGTGAGCGCCGCTCCAAGAGGTGAGCGCCGCTCCAAGAGGTGAGCGGCCCGCTCCTCCCCCCCCGGGTTTCGCCTCTCCCTCGCCGCCTCTCGCGCTCCTCGCTTCCTGCACGCACGGCATTCTCCAAACGCCGTGTCCTCATTGAAGCGTCGCAGGTGCTCCTGAGCCATGCGCTAGTGTACAGTCCCTGTGGCCTCGTCTGTCGTTACATCATCAGTTTTCCCGCCGCTCGTATCGCCCTTGCCGCAACGCCTCCTTCACTCATGTCTCCACCCTTTGGCCTTGCAGAACGGCGTCGGATACGTGCGCACATTTATATCCGTACTGAAGAATGTCTTTAAAGAGGAAACCGTGGAGTACACTATCGCCCTCATCGACGAGCTTCTAACACGTAACGAGTTGTGCTTGAAAATATGCCATTTAAGGCGCGGACAGGGCCATTTTGCGGAAATATATTTTTGGTCTGAGAAAGCACACCGTCATTGAGATTATGCTTTTCTGGACGCTGCTTCGTGCTTCTCCCTGTTTGCGCGTCAGGAGACAAGAAGAGGGCTCGTTTGTTTCACGACCCGTCGATAACAGACGATGTCTATGCGCCCTTCCTCAGGTGAGCTGCCCGTGGTCTCTGCGGCTCATGCAGTGCTCCTCTCGCCGTGATTCCTCTCTCATCTGTGCATTGCGTTGCTCGCACGCCCCGTGCCTTTCACGCATCACATCCACTCCTTCCCACCCCGTCCGCTGGAACCCAGTCGTTCTCACATATCTGTTGCTCTCGCATAGCTCACTCGCGCACAGCTCACTCGCGCACAGCTCACTCTCGCCAGTCTCAAGCCTCACCAGCCAACCTGCTCGAACATGAACTGTCCCTCCATGGCCCCGCACTGCCTGTCCCTCCATGGCCCCGCACTGCCTGTCCCTCCATGGCCCCGCACTGCCTGTCCCTTCACGCCCCCACCTGCCGCGCAGACTGCTGGGGCACACCAACTGGTTCGTGCTGGAGGCCACGTCGCGAATCCTGCCTCTCATCATCGTGTGAGTCGTCCGTGCCCCATGCATGCAACCATCAGGCCGGCTGCACTCGTGCTGCCTCGGACATCCGCGTCGTACCATGTCATGCCATTCTCATGGCATCTAGGCGCCGTGCCTCGTCTCTAACTACGGCTCCATTCCTTGTCGTACCGTTCCTCCCCCGCCACTCCACATTGCTCTCTACCCTCACCCGCCCCCTGTGCCGTCCTCTATCGCTTCCCACCCGCTGCCCTCAGCTCGCGGCCGCACAGCTCCTCGGCGCCTGCAGCAGCGCCCGGGGCATCACGGGCG
Organism: Closterium sp. NIES-67; assembly: GCA_027943415.1. Taxonomy (NCBI): domain Eukaryota; kingdom Viridiplantae; phylum Streptophyta; class Zygnematophyceae; order Desmidiales; family Closteriaceae; genus Closterium; species Closterium sp. NIES-67. The sequence continues at coordinate 197,428 of BQMB01000274.1, forward strand.
CCCGCGTCCTCAGAGGGCGACCTGGACTATGTGCTCGAGCCCTTCATTGCCTGGCTCTGCCATCAGGTCCGCGCTGCCTGCCTTCCCCTCCTCCCTCCCCCCCGCCGCCCCTCCCCCCCCCCCGTGCTCGCCTCTTTGCTTCCTCGCGTCCTCCTCGTGCCGTGCCAATATCCCCCCAATCCCATTACCTCTCCCCCGCCGTCCCTTCCCTCGTGCCGCTGCTAGCTTTCCCACCCAGTGCACCCGGTGCGCGCCGTGCCAGCGGCCATCACAGCGCTGGCGACGACGCTGAGGGACGTGTCGGCGCGCTCCATCTTCGCCAAGGCGGACGGCGTGCGCCTGCTGCTGCCCTACATTGCGCCCGTGGCTGGCCAGAACCAGATGCAGGTAGGACGGGAGATGCGCGTGCAAGCAATGCTGCATGCTCGTGTGGCGTTAATGCTGCATGTGATGGCGCACGCTGGTGTGACAGCGCATGTGCCATACACGCTCACCCAAAGCCCGTTTCTGTTCCCCTCTCTTCTCACCCCTCCCCCTCCCCCTCCCCCTCCCCCTCCCCCTCCCCTCCCCCTCCCCCTCCCCCTCCCCCTCCCCCTTCCCCCTTCCTCTCGCCCTCCCCCTCCCCCTCCCCCTTCCCCCTTCCGCTCGCCCTCGCCCCCTCAGCTGCTGTACGAGGCGGTGCTCTGCCTCTGGCTGCTCTCCTTCCACGAGCCTTCCCTGGACGCCATTCGCTCCGCGCGCATTCTACCGCGCCTCATCGACGTCGCCAAGAGCTCCGCCAAAGAAAAGGTAGGCAGCAAGCTGGGGGGAAAGGGTGGCGGCCTGACTCTTGATCCGCCATCTGACCTCACTTACATCAACTTCTGCCCACTCTGCTTCCCCTCCTTACCCCCTCCCCCCTTCCCCCCCCCTCCCCCCCCCCCCCTCCCCCACACGAGCACAGATAGTGCGCGTGGCGGTGCTGACGCTGAGCAACCTGATGACGCGCGGGCACCTGGGCGCGTCCATGGTGGAGCTGGGGCTGCCCAAGGTCGTGCAGAGCCTCAAGCTGCACGCGTGGCACGACGAGGTCAGGGGGGTGGCGGCGTGATGGCGCGATGGCGTGAGATGGCATGATGTGATGTGATAAGCTGCAAGCACCTTGTAGGTGCTTGCAGCACATCTGCCTCTCGCTCTCTTGCCCCCCTCCTCTCATCTCTCGCTGTGCTGCCACTCATCTCTCGCTGTGCTCGCACGTGGTGCCTCAGGCTGAAGGAGTTGCTGGACGTGGGGCTGCGCCACAACGTGCGGGTGATGAGCTCAAATGTGTCCCTCGCGTGCCTCACGTGCCCCATGTACGCCTCACTGCCCCATGCACTCACCAGGATCCGAAGGAGGGGCTGGAGGCGCTGGACGCCGGTCTGCGCCACAACCTGCGAGTGATGAGCTCAACTGTGTCCCCTGCGTGCCTCACCTGCCCCATGTGTGCCCCATGTGTGCCCCATGTGTCCTCCACGTGTTCCCCATGTGTGCCCCATGTGTGCCCCGTGTGTGCTCCACGTGTGCCCCATGTGTGCCCCATGCACTCACCAGGATCTGAAGGAGGCCTTGGAGGCGCTGGACGTGGGTTTGCGGCACAACCTGCGGGTGATGAGCTCGTTCGACAAGTACCGGCAGGAGGTGCTGTCGGGGTCGCTGGACTGGACGCCCATGCACAAGGACGCCGCCTTCTGGCGCGAGAACATCATGCACTTCGAGGACAACGACTTCCAGGTGGGGGGGGAGGAGAGGGGGGGGGGCACGGCCAGCTGACTGGTATGCTGTGCTGCTGTGAGGTGGCATGTCTCCTGGACGCCCATGCACAGGGACGCCGCCTTCTGGCGCGAGAACATCATGCACTTCAGGGACAACGACTTCCAGGTAGGAGCGATTGCTGGTGCTGGTGCTTTCCCTGTGTGGTGCGGTGCTGCTGTGAGGTGCGGCAGGGGGCGGGCTGCGTGGTGTGCGCTGGTGCTGGCCTTGTGTGGCTGCTGCCAGGCTTCTCCTGTCACTCTCGTGCACCACCTCCTCGCATCCCTCAACCCCCCGTTCACCTTCCAAGTACGTTTCTTCCCTCACCTCTGGTTCTGCCAGCCCTGGTCGCCCTGCTGGACACCAGCCACGAGGCTCGAACCCTGGCCGTGGCGTGCCACGATTTGGGGAAGTTCATCTCACCCTTCCGCCCGCCTGCTGCTGCTCTGACCTCAGGTGCTGCGAGCGCTGGTCGCCCTGCTGGACACCAGCCACGAGGCGCGCACCCTGGCCGTGGCGTGCCACGACCTGGGGCAGTTCATCTCGGCGCACCCAGCCGGCAGGGGCGTGGCTCACGACATGAAGGGCAAGGAGCGCGTGCTGCGCCTGCTGGACCACGGCGACCCCGAGGTGCGCAAGCAGGCGCTGCTGGCCGTGCAGAAGCTGCTGCTCTCCGCCAAATACGTCTCGTACCTGCAGTGAGGAGAGTACCCCTGCCCCCTGCAGTGAGGGGGGAGGAGTGCGCCCTGTGCCTGCACTGAGCGCGGGGGTCCCTGTCCAACGTTCAGTGAGGGGGGGACGTGGCCGCGGTGGGGTGAAGGCAAGAGGTGGCATTGTTGCTGGCAACTGGCCTGCCTGCCAGTATACTTGATGGCAATTTGCCACTGATGCTTTCCGTACTCCCTGCTCCTACTTCTCCCGGCAGGCCTGAGTAGTGCTGCTGTGCTATCCATGTAGTAGTACCCACGAGGTGTGTAGCTTGCCTTGCAACCACGGTATGCTCGTTTAGCTCACAACTCGTAGTGCGTGCCCACCATAAGGCCCCGGCCCATATAGACTCATGCATCCGGTAGCATTTCTCCTGCATCCAACCACTAATCAGCAAATGTGGGAGTCTAGTGGCTTGTAAAACTCAAATGATTCTGTACAATACTTCTGTTGCTGGTACTGTGGTGCAAGTAAGCAGCTGGCTAAATCCTACCGATACATGTCCTAGTGCACCAGCAGCTGGCTGGTGTAGAGTGAGTCAACCAAGCAGCAGGTCATCCGTAGAGCCAGTGCCACGAGCAGCAACCTGAATGCGCGCCAGCCTCCCCCACCTCCACTAAACCAACCCTCATTGAGTCATCGACCGATTCCTCTGAATTTCTCCAATCACTGCGGCGGCTTGTGCAATCTGAGCAGCAGCGAGCTGACCACCACCAGCACGGAGCTCCCCGCCATGAGCCCTCCTGCACGCCCAGGGGGGGAGAGTGAGGGGGAGAGGGTCGAGGGAGAGGGGAGAGGCAGAGAGGGGCAGGCAGTGAGCATTGAGAGGAGGAGGGGCTGCCAGCACCCTCCAGTGCCAGAGAGGAGGGGATGGACAAGGGGCCGCAGGAGAGACATGAGCAAGTTGGGTGTGATATTAATACCAGCAAGGGTGGGTGAGATATAACCCAGCAAGGTTGGGAGTGAGGGCTACCAGAAGGAGTGGAAGGGAAAATTACCGGCAAGCGTGGGCGTGAGTGCCACATCGTAGGCAGGGAGGAAGGCCCCGGCAGCGAGAGGCACGGCGAGGCAGTTGTAGGCGAGCGCCCACCCGAGGTTTAGGCGCACGCGGGCCATGGTGGCACGCGCCAGATGCACCGCGTCCACCAGCTGGGGAGGGGCGAGGGAGGGAGAGGGGGGGGGGTTTCGGGTTTAGGGTGAAACGGAGAGACAAAGTGAGACGAGGGTGTGCAATACATTGAGGTGCATGGCGGCATGCCACAGACTCACCTGAGTACGGGCGAGGAACAGACAACAAGGTGCAAGACCCGGCAGGAACCGGCATGCCAGTGAGAAACCACTCAGGGTGGTGGCGTCACCTGCGAGAGTCGGTTCCCAGCGGCACAAGGTCAGCGGCGTCAGCAGCGGCGCTCATGACGGCCAAGGCAGTTGTGAGAGGAAAACATGTGCAACGCCCTCACGGTGGCCTCACCTGTGTGAGTCGGTTCCCCAGCAGCACGAGGTCAGCAGCGTCAGCAGCGGCGCTCATGATAGCCGAGGTGGCACCTGGGGGAGGCACCGCCACTCCCACGTCCGCATGGGCCAGCGCCAGGGTGTCGTTGATGCCGTCGCCCACCTGACGAGCAGGGAGGGGAAAGGAAGGGGGAGAGGGGGCGTGGTTGGTCGCACATTTTAATCTGAAGCAGCAGAGCAATAGTCGAGTATCGACACACACGGATGGGTAATCCGACAGCCTCTGACTGATCACCTTAGCACCTGCCACTGAGGTTCCCCCCTGAGCCCCTCCACCCCTACCATCTCCCCCGCCCCCCTCAACTGTGTCTTGCCATACCCACTCCCCCTTGCACCATACCACATCCGCCCATCGCTCACCATGGCCACCGTGTGCCCTTCCCTCTGCATCCGCTCTATCGCCTCCTCCTTGCCCTCCGGCAGCAGCCTTCCCAGAACATTCGCACTGTCAGTGATGCCCACTGCCTGCGCCACCCGGTTGACTGCGGCCTGTCGGTCGCCCGACAGCACAGCAGCTGACACCCCCAGAGAGGCGAGGCTGCAGTTGAATCAATGGGGGCGGGGGTCGTGAGATACAGGGAGGTTGGGAAGGGAGCGTGGCCACCCGGCTGACTGCAGCCTGCCTGTCGCCCCACAGCACTGCGGCTGACACCCCCAGGGAGGCGAGGCTGCAGGGAGTTAAGGTTGCAGCAAGGAGGATGGAGGGTGTGAGATGCAGGGCGGGAGGGACAGGACAAAAGAGAGAGCGTGTTTTCCGGTTGACAGCGGCCTGCCTGTCGCCCGACAGCACTGCGGCTGACACCCCCAGAGAGGCGAGCCTAAAGAGAGGTTGGGTTGAAGCAATGGGGATGGAGATGCAGGGGGGTTGACACAGGACAAGCGAGCGTGGGCCACCTGGTTGACTGCGGAAGCACTGCGGCCGACACTCCCAGAGAGGCGAGGCTGCAGAGAGTTTGGATCGAATGAATGTAGACGGAAAAGCAGGGAGGTTGAGAAGAAAGTGTGGGCCACCTTGTTGAGTGCTGCCTGCCTGCCGCCTGATAGTGCTGCAGCTGACACGCTGAGGGAGGCGACACTGCAGAGGGAGCGAAACGGAAACACCCAAAACCATTCGAACGGGAATGGCTTGTTCAAACCATAGGAACACCCAGAGTTACGAACGAACCCCAAACATACGAACGACCAAACATACGAACCCCAAACATACGAACCCCAAACACACAGTACAAACGACCAAACATATGAACACCCAAGCGACTGCGTGCCGGTCACCCGACAGCACTGCAGCTGACACGCCCAGAGAGACGGGCGAAAAACCCGGGGGGAGGATGAATCCGGGCAAAAGATGAAGCGGGACTTCATTGCGATTGTTCCTCGCTCGCTCGTTGCACCTGGCTCATGTGAGCTGGTGACCCCTCCTCGCCTTCTCAGCACGTTATCTTCCCTCCACCTCCTGCTCTCTAGCCCCCCCCTCCCGCCCTCCCCCAACCCCTCACCTGCTCACGGTCTGCTGGGCTTCAGTGCGCACCGAGTCACTCACACAGATGCACCCTAGAATGCCACCCCCGCTCCTCGACCCCCCTCCCTGCCCCCTGCTCCCCTCCACCCCCTCCTCGCCCCTCCTTTCCCCCTCACTCCGCACTTCGCCCACGTACACAAACGTGTGGCTGCTGCTGCTATCCCTTCTGTCCCCCTCTCCTCCCTCCCCCTCCACACCCCCACACTCCCCACTCAACACCCCCTCCTCCACTCTCCGCCATCTCTCCCCTTCCACCCCCCTCCTCTCCCTCTCCCCCTGGCCCCTCAGGCAGTGTTTCGCCACCCAGTCAAATGCTCCCACGTGGATCTCCCTGCCATCCACCACTGCCACCACGCCCCGCCCAGGCACAGTAAGTGCCGAGGAAACGGGCGGCAGTGGGGCGGCGGAGAGGCGGGCAGCGTGGGTGGTGATGGCGGCTGCGACCGGGTGGCGTGTGCTGGACTCTGCTGCTGCTGCCAGGCGGAGGAGAGAGACGGTGTCAGCGACGTTAGGGTCAGCAGCATTGGTGTCAGCGCCTTGCATGCGTGGCGCTGGGAGGGCTGTTGTGGGTGAGGCAGGGACTGCATAGGAGGACGCTACTTGTGGTGAGGTGGCTTGATGGAGTGAGAGAGGGAGGGCGGCGACTGGCAGGTGGGAAGCAGGCACCACAGCCGACACCTGGGGTTGACCCGCTGTCAGCGTGCCGGTCTGCACAGCAAGGGGGTGGGGGATGGAAGGGGAGGGGTGCCATGGGTGAGGCAGACGAGACGGTGGGAGAGAGGAAGGGGTGAGGAAGAGGAAGGGGAGAGGAAGAGGAAGGGTGAAAGGGGCAGGGTGAGGGAGGACGGCAGGATGGAGGGCGGCAGAGAGGAGCGGAGAGCAGTGCGCCATGGTGGCAGCATTGTGGATGCCTGGGCTCACCTAGTCAACGCCGCCACATCCACTGCTAGTCGCTCCCACACACCCTTGCTGCAAACAAGCCCATGCTTTTGACTTGCCTGGAACAAATACCATAAACCCCACCTTGTGAAAGGGTGCCACATCCACCGCTGCCTGTCGCTCCAGCATGCCCTTGCTGCAGTGTGCTTCTCCGCCCACTGAAAGACCCACCCAACCGACCCATGCGCCTCACCTTGCTGAACGCCAGCCGCCAGTTGCTCCAACACACCCTTGCTGCAGACTAGCCCGCCCCTGCTCTTATCCCATACCACCCATCCCCCCCATCCACCCCATCCCAACCATAGGACCAATCCGCCCCATCGGATCCGCGTCACCTTGTCAAAGGCCACCACATCCATGGCCGCCAGGCGCTCCAACACATCGCCCCCGCGCAGCAGCAGCCCCCTCCTGGCGCCTGCCACACGCACCGCAAATCAACCCAACACACTGTGAGAGGTATGAATGGCAGGCATGGTGCGCTGTGAGAGGTACGTATGGCAGGCATGGCCCGGCATGCGACGGATGGCATGGGTGGTTGATGGTGGCACCGAGGGCTGTTACTGTACACTGGCCGTACCGAGGGATGTGCCGACGAGGATGGCAGTGGGAGTAGCGAGGCCGAGCGCGCACGGGCATGCCACCACCTGCAGGGTGAGAGGTGTGGGGGGGTTAAGGTGCGCGCAGCAGCGGGTGGGGTCACGGGATTCGGAACACATAGATGTGCTGACGCTTAGGGGAGGGAGGACAAGCGAAAATCAAGTAGAAAAAGGGCAGGGATACTAGGGTACAGGCAATAATGGGTATGCATAATACAGTAATCAAAGTGCATGAAGGGAGCAGAGCATTAAAGAGAATGACGCGGCACTGAAAAAGAGCACAGGTGCAAAGAAGAGCCGTTCAAAAGCACATCGCCAAACAGTAGCAGCGGTCGCCCTTACCAGCACACTGATGGCGAGCCTGAGGCTGAGCACGAGGGGGTCCGAGTCGTCGCCTGCGTAGTCCGACAGCAGCACCTGTGGGTAGAGGTTCACTCCCACAGTGTACCTGGTGGGGTGGATGCATGGAAAGGGGGTGATATGGGGGCTTGCAAATCATGCAACGACATGCCTCAAGCAGGAGCACCGGCGGGTACCATGTGCCAGGTGGGGTGACTGCAGGGGGGGCATCGGAGAACTAAGGGATTTGAAGTCTATGAGATATGCCGCCCACATCGCCATATGGTGAACCCCTCGTTATACGGCGACCCCCTCCCCTTACGGCGACCCCTCACCAACGGGGACCCCCCCCCCCTTACGGCGATCCCTGCCAAAGGGCGAACCACTCACCATATGGAGAACTAGGCATGTTCAAATGTTGGGCCTCAGGCTGGCCCGGCACGTCACGCACGGGCCGGGACGGGCCTGGGAGGGCTCGGACCAAGCTGTCTTGGGACGGGACGACCATAAAGGGGGGCCCGTGGCCCGTGGCACACGCCGGGCCAGTGCAGGCCCGCCAACGGGCTGGGCTGGCCCGTGGGCCCACGGCACCCCCCCCACCAAACAAGTACCCACATCCCAACACGACATCTCAGATCGCACGGGCCATGGGCCGGCCTGGCCCAAGCCAGCCCATCGCCTCGGGCCAGGCCAGGGGTCAATGGGAGCCCGAGCCTCGTCAAAACCGGGCCACGGTCGGGCCGGGCAGGCCCGAGCCCGTGCGCTGAATACCCCTATGCCGAACCTCTTGCTATATCGCAAACCCCTCGCTACATGGCGACCCCCCTCACCCAAACCCCTCACCATATGGCGATCCCCTCCCCATGTGATGACCCCCTCGCCCACCACCTCCCCATGCTCCCTCGCCATGTGGTGACCCCTTCCCTTTATGGCGACCCTTCCCTGTATGGCAACCCACTCGCCATATGACGACCCACTCGCCATATGGCGACCCCCTCCCCATATGGCGAACCCCTCGCCGTATGGGGACCACCTCCCCATGCTCCCTCGCCATGTGGTGACCCCCTCCCCCTATGGCGATCCCTCCCTGCATGGCAACCCACTCGCCATATGACAACCCCCTCGCCATATGACGACCCCCTCGCCATATGACAAGCCCCTCGCCATATGACGACCCCCTCGCCATATGACGACCCCCTCGCCATATGCCGACCCCCTCGCCATATGCCGACCCCCTCGCCATATGCCGACCCCCTCGCCATATGACGACCCACTTGCCAAATGACAGCCCAATCGCCATATGGTGACCCCCTCACCATAGCAACCCTCTCGCCATATGGCGACCCACTCCCCTTATGGCGAGCCCCTCGCCATATGGCGACCCACTTGCCATATGGCGACCCACTCGCCATATGGCGACCCACTTGCCAAATGACAGCCCAATCGCCATATGGTGACCCCCTCACCATAGCAACCCTCTCGCCATATGCCGACCCCCTCGCCATATGCCGACCCCCTCGCCATATGCCGACCCCCTCGCCATATGACGACCCACTTGCCAAATGACAGCCCAATCGCCATATGGTGACCCCCTCACCATAGCAACCCTCTCGCCATATGGCGACCCACTCCCCTTATGGCGAGCCCCTCGCCATATGGCGACCCACTTGCCATATGGCGACCCACTCGCCATATGGCGACCCACTTGCCAAATGACAGCCCAATCGCCATATGGTGACCCCCTCACCATAGCAACCCTCTCGCCATATGGCGACCCACTCCCCTTATGGCGAGCCCCTCGCCATATGGCGACCCACTTGCCATATGGCGACCCACTCGCCATATGGCGACCCACTCGCCATATGGCGACCCACTTGCCATTATGCCATATGGTGACGCCCCCCCCATATGGCGAACCACTCGCCGTATGGCGACCCCCTCCCCTAATGTCGAACCCCTCGCCATATGGGGACCCCACCCCTTATGGCAACGCCCTCGCCATTTGACGACCCACTCGCCAAATGACAGCCCAATCGCCATATGGCGACCCCCTCGCCATATGGCGACCCACTCGCCATATGGCGACCTTCTCGCAATATGTCGACCCCCTCCCAATATAGTGACCCCCTCGCCATACGGCAACCCCCTCGCCATATGGCGACCCACTCCCCTTATGGCGACCCCCTCGCCATTTGACGACCCACTCGCCAAATGACAGCCCAATAGCCATATGGCGACCCCCTCGCCATATGGCGACCCACTCGCCATATGGCGACCTTCTCGCAATATGTCGACCCCCTCCCAATATAGCGACCCCCTCGCCATACAGCGACCCCCTCGCCATATGGCGACCCACTCCCCTTATGGTGAACCCCTCTCCATATGGCGACCCCCTCGCCATATGGCCACCCCCTCGCCATATGGTGACCCCCTCGCCATAGCCATATGGCGACCCCCTCGACATAGCCATATGGCGACCCGCTCGGCATAGGGCGACCCACTCGCCGTATGGCGACCCCCTCGACATATGCCGACCCACTTGCCATATGGTGACCCCCTCCCCTTATGGCGAACCCCCCCCTTATGGCGACCCCCTCGCTATATGGCGAACCCCTCGCCATATGGCGGCCCACTCGCCATATAACGACCCCCCCGCCTTACGGCGACCCCCCCCCCCTTATGGCGAACCCCTCGCCATATATCGACCCCACCCGTTATGGCGACCCACTCGCGACATGCCGACCCGCTCGCCATATGGCAACCCGCTCGCAATATGGCGACCCACTCGCCATATGGCGACCCACTCGCCAAATGGCGATCCACTCGCCATATGCCGACCCCCTCGCTATATGGGGACCCACTCGCCATATGGCGACTCCCTCGCCAAATGGCAACCGCTCGCCCTATGGCGGCCCCCTCGCCCTATGGCGACCCCCTCGCCGTATGGTGACCCCCTCTCCGTATGGCGACCCCCTCGCTGTATGGCGAACCCCTCGCCGTATGGCGACCCACTCGCCTTATGGCGAACCCTTCGCCTTATGGCGACCCCCTCGCCTCATGGCGACCCCTCGCCATATGGCGAACCCCTCGCCATATGTCGACCCCACCCCTTATGGCGACCCACTCGCGACATGCCGACCCCCTCGCCATATGGCGACCCCCTCGCCATATGGCGACCCACTCGCTATATGGCAACGCCCTCCCTGCGAAGGCGTCTTGCACTGCACCCGCGCAGTGTCTATTCGGGGTTAGATTTCAAGGATTTGAGGTCTAGGGCTTAAGGCAACAGGCCAGGCCCAAACCAGAAGGCCAAGGTGGCAGATGCAAGCGACATGATGGACAATGGGCCCCGCAATGGCGTCCGCCAGGTGCTACACTGACGCTGTGCATAGGTGTTCTAGCTCACGGGGTTTTATGGGTTTGGGGTGTAGTATAGGGCTTAGAGCAGGGGCGCACCAGAAGGTAAAGGTGGCGGCAGCGAGCGACATGATGGTGAAGACAAACGGCCCTGCGATGGCATCCGCCAGGCGCTGCACCGGCGCCGTGCGCTGCTGGGCGTCCTCGACTCGCCGCGCCATCTCACACACCGCACAGCTGGCGCCCGTGGCTGTTGCTGCCACCACTATGGGCCCCTCCTGTTGTGGGGAAAAGGAGACCAGGGGGAAAAGGAGACCAGGGGGAGAGGGGCACGGGCAGAAAGGGGGGGGGGCATGAGAGACAAGCTGGGCACAGCAGTGCAATCGCCACCAGGAGCAATGCAGCTGCCACTGGGAGCAAAGGGTTGTGCCTTTGTCTCACTGACAACATGCTGCGTGCAATGTCCCTTGACTCACCCAGTTGACCGTGCCGGCAGCCACAGCAGCACCCCTGCGCTTGGCCACTGTGGCTGCCTCGCCCGTCTGCAGGGACTCGTCCACGGCACTGCGCCCGTGCACCACCGTGCCCTGTGATCGCATGGAGTGACGCAGGGCAAGGGCAAGGAGGGGGGAAGTGCAGGGAGAGGGGAAGACGATATGAGGGATGGTGTATTGCCACCGTGGCTGCCTCGTCCGTCTGCAGCGACTCGTTCACGGCACTGCGCCCGTGCACCACCGAGCCCTGGGTGGAGGAGGGAAGAAGTGCGACGAGCAGCACATGCATCACTGAAACAGGGCTAAAGACTCTTCAGCCGTTTCCCTCCCTCCGTCTGTCTGCAGGGAGGGACTCGTCCTTGGCACTGCGCCCACACACCACCGAACCCTGGGAGGGAGGGGTGTGGAACAAACGATCGCAGCATGCTGGCACAATGACAGTAGCCACAGGGCAGTGAGTCCACTGAGCTGCGACTTGACACAGAGGGGATAGAAAGATTGCATAGGATGACGCCACCGATGCATGTGGTCGCTTGATCTATAGCCACTGGCATTCGCCATCACCACCATCTGCAGCCTCCCACTCCAGCATCTAGGCACTCACATCCACAGGGATGACGTCACTCACATCCACAGGGATGACGTCACCAGGCAGCACCAGGACCTTGTCCCCCGGGCGCACGTGGTTGGCTGGCACCTGCACCCACGCCGCCATGCTCAGCGCCAACCCCCCCTCGCCCTCCTCCTCACTCCCACTCTCCATCCCGCCCTCACCACCCCTGCCCCCCGCCCCCTCAGCCTGCTCGCCTTCAGTGCTGTCGTCGTCAACAAGCAGGCGGGCCGTGGAGGGCAGAAGGGACTGGGGGGCAGGTGGGGAAGGAACACGAGGGGGAGCAGAGGCAGGGGATCAAAGGGAGCAGCGGAAAAGAAGAACAAGTCAAGGAAAGAAAGAGCCCTCTGGCTGCTCTGCTCCCCCCTGCCCCCCCGCCCTGCTCGCCCCCTGCGCTGTCAGTGTGGGGGAAACAGGGGAAGTATGAGGGGGGCGGGGGGGGCAACAGAAAGATAGGGACGACCACGGACCCCCACCGCTCCTTGTTGGCCCCTCCCCTGGCCGTCGAAGACAGCAAGGGGGGAGATGGGTTGTGCAAAGAGGTGGGGTGTGGGGTGTGGGGTGTGGGGTGTGGGGGGTGGGGTGTGGGGTGTGGGGTGTGGGGTGTGGGGTGTGGGGTGTGGGGTGTGGGGTGTGGGGTGTGGGGGGTGCTCACAAGGCTCGATGGACGTGGGGTGGGCAAGCATAAAAAAGCGGCACGGAGCACAAAGCACGAGGCATGAGGCATTTGGCCTCGCCTACTGGCATCTTGCAAAACTTGCTCTCCTCAAAGAAGCCTCGCCACGGGCTCACCGAGCCTCACCATGAGCGCACCGAGCCTCACCATGAGCGTACCGAGCCTCACCATGAGCGCACCGAGCCTCACCATGAGCGCATTGAGGTCGGAGGAAGCCTGGGCCCGGGCAGAGGCCTCCAGCGACCGACCCAGGAGCACCACTGCCAGCAGCATGACCTGCAGGGATGGGCGCGCGGGGAGAGGGCGGGGGACACGTAAGATACAAGAGAAACCGGGGAGAGGGCAGCGGGCAGCGGGTTCGCATTACCAATAGACTGTTTAGAGCAGGCAGCCGCCCACCGTCCACCGCCAACCGCCCACCGTCCACCACCCACCGCCCACCGTCCACCGCCACCGCCCACCGCCCACCGCCCACCGCCCACCGTCCACAGTCCACCGGTGGACGCCATCCATTGTCTACGGTCCACCGTCCACCATCCACCGTCCACTGGTGGACGCCACCCACCATCGACCGTCCACCGTCCTCCGTCCACCATCCACTTTCCACCATCCGCCGTCCACCGTCCACCGTCCACCGGTGGAAACCGTCCACCGTCCATCGTCCACCGCCCACCGTCCACCGCCCACCGGTGGATGCCGTCCACCGTCCACCCAGTGGACGCCGTCCACCATCCACCGCTCACCGTCCACCGTCCACTGCCCACCAGTGGACGCCATCCACCGTCCACCGTCCACCGTCCACCAGTGGACGACGTCCACTAGACATGGTTAAAAAGCGATGCGATGCAATATCGCATCGCCGCGATATGTTTTTGGAAAAAATGAAATCGCATATCATGATTTTAGCGCGATTTTTTTTTTTTTTTTTTTTTTCGCACTGCAGAGTGTGATGTATCGCGCGATGCGATAATTTATCGCATCGCCAGGGGTACATTTCAAGGAAAATTAGAGTGCACCGGCAAATTGGATAGGGAGCTATGTTGGAACTGCCATGCGGTATTTTTTTATCGCATATCGCATGTTATCGCGCAAAAAATAGAGCGATAAAAACGCGATATCGCAAATATCGCGCGATATTATCGCATCGCATCGCCGCGATATTCTCTTTTTTTTTCTTTCTTTTTTTATCGTTATCGCAAAATGCGATATAACGCGATGCGATGCGATTTAACCATGTCTACCGTCCACCGTCCACCGTCCACTGCCCACCGGTGGGCGCCGTCCACCGTCCACTGTCCACCGTCCATTGTCCACCGTCCACCGTCCAGCGCCCACCGGTGGACGCCGTCCACCGTCTACCGTAAGGGAGGAGGAAGCAGGGAGCAGGGAGCAGCACTCACAGGCTCGTCAGTGAAGGAGGAGTCGAGGCCGAGGTCGGGGTACAGCTGGGCCACCTGCAGGGGCGGGGGTGATTGGGGGGGAAGGAGGGGGAGTGGGCGGGGGTGATCGAGGGGGAGGGGTGGGGGAGTGGGCGGGGGTGATTGGGGGGGAGGGGTGGGGGAGTGGGCGGGGTTGATTGGGGGGGAGGGGTGGGGGAGTGGGCGGGGGTGATTGGGGGGGAAGGAGGGGGAGTGGGCGGGGGTGATTGGGGGGGGAAGGAGGGGGAGTGGGCGGGGGTGATTGGGGGGGAAGGAGGGGGAGTGGGCGGGGGTGATTGTGGGGAAGGAGGGGGAGTGGACGGGGGTGATTGGGGGGAGGGGTGGGGGAGTGGGTAGGGGTGATTGGGGGGGAGGGGTGGGGGAGTGGGTAGGGGTGATTGGGGGGGAGGGGTGGGGAAGTGGGCGGGGGTGATTGGGGGGGAGGGGTGGGGGTTGGGGACTTAAAATGGAGGATGGTTAGGTGAGATACGAAGACACAGAATGCCGCTGCAGGGGCAGGAGGACAGGGATGTGCTGCTGTGCTGTTGGGGGGGGGGGCGGTGTTGAATGGGGACAAGCGGGAAGGGAGAAGCGAAGATGGAAGGGGGGAGTGCAGGGGGTAGGGGAGGAGGAGGGGAGGTGGGAGTACTAACCATGCCGATGCAGAAGGGGGAGAGTGAGGCGAGGAAAAGGAGAACGTTCAGGATGAAAGACGGGGGGGGTGTGGTGGGGATAGGAGTGTGGTGGGGATAGGAATGTGGTGGGGGGAGGGGGGGTACTGACCACGCCGATGCAGAATGCAGCGAGGAACGCGAGGCCCTCAAGGGAGTTCATGTTGGAAAAACAGGAGGGGAGGGAGGCGAGGCCCTCTAGGGAGAGGAGGTGGGGGAGTACTGACCACGCCGATGCAGAAGGCCGCGAGGGAGGCAAGGCCCACAAGGGAGTTCATGTTGGGCGACAGGCGCAGCAGGGCCCTCATGCCGTCCCACAGCAGGTCTGGTGGGGGGAGGGGGGGGTTGGGTGGATGGATGGAGTGATGGGGAGGGGGTATGGGAGGCGGGGGGGGCAGGCATGAATAGCGCATGTTGGGCAACAGGCGCAGGAAGGTCCTCATGCCGTCCCACAGCAGGTCTGGTGGTGGGTGGGGGGGTGTGGTGGGTGGAAGGGGGGAGGGGGAAAATGGGAATGGGGGCGTGGGAAGAGGCCACGAGGACGAGGATGGGCATGAGCCGCTGCTGCTGCGTGTGAGGCGCGACAAGGCGCTCAGCCCGTCCCACAGCAGGTCTGGTGGGGGGGGGGGTGGGGGTGGGGGGGGGGGTGGGAAGGCGGATGGGAAGAGGGGACAAGGACGGGGGGGGGGGAAGGAAGGGATGGCTTTGGTGCGGCAGTGGATTCACGGGAGAAGGGCGGTGGGCGCACGGGAGGAGAGTGGTGGGTGCACGGGAGGAGAGTGCAGGCCGAGTCCGAGAGGGTGGTGGGTGGCAGAGGCGAGCGAGATAGGTGAGGCAAGGAAAGAGTGTGTTACCAGCAGTCCCTCCCTCTGACCAGCATGCTTCCGGGATTCCTACCAAATAAGGCACAGTACCTCTGGCGGGTCCCAGCAGCGCCACAGCAGCGATGGCAGACCGCACTCTCACGTCGTCCAGCACCGCCATCCACGGGCCTGGCGGGGCGGGGCGCAGGCAGGAGCGCAGGCAGGGGCGCAGGCAGGGAGAGAGGAGGCGAGGAAACGGCAGCACAGGAGCTTTTGAGTGCACTGAACGATCAGCTCGAGGGTAGTGCTCTGACATCGCCCAACACTACCATCCACGTGCCTGGCAGGGCGCGGCATGGGCCGGGGCGCATAAAGGGGGAGGAGAGGAGAAGAGAGGAGAGGGAATGGCAGCACGAGCGCTTTGAGTGGACCATGGACCATGACCAGCTGGCTGGCTCTCGCACATCCCCAACACAGCCATCCGCGGGGCCGGCAAAGTTTCAGAGAGGAATGGGAGCGATTCTAACGAGTTTAACACCCACCTCGCAAGTTCACTGACGCAATGCATACCGTGCCCAAGGGAGGCGTGCAGCCCCATGCATGCAACCGTGGCATGGCGTGGCGCTTGCTATTCATGGCGTGGCGCTTGCGAGTCACCTGGAACCAGGCGCGCACAATGCGTACCGTGCGGGGGTGTGCAGCAGCAGGTGCCCCACGTGGTGCGCAGCACAATAGCACATCACCCCCCGGCTAACACCATGCAGACCATGGGAGAGGAGGGCAAAGGGGGTTATAGGCAATACCGTGCGCCAGGGCGTGCAGCCCCATGCCTACCGTGCGCCAGGGCGTGCAGCCCCATGCCGTGCAGCAGGTGCCCCACGTGGTGCGCGCAGCACAGCCCCGCCAGCACCCCCGCCACCGCCACGTCCACACGCGCCCGCGCCACCGCGCGCTGCCTCCGCTCCGCCGCTTCCCTCCGCCGCGCCTCCGCTGGCGGGGGTCGTGGGGAGGGAATGGGAGGAGGGGAGAAGACGGAGAAGGGTGGGGTGGGGGGGGGGAAGGGGGAGGAAGATAAGCGAAGGGAGAGGGAGCGGTGCTAGAGTGGTGAATATTGATCCTTCCTCTCTAGTCCCTACCTCCCCCATGCGTTTCCTCTACTCCCTTGTACCTCCGCTTCCCCCCACTACCTTCTTCGTCCGCCTCGGCCGCACTGCGCACGGAGCACGGGAACCCCGCGTCATCCACCAGCTCCGCCAGCTCGGCGCGCAGCGAGTCGAGCTCCGCCGCCTCTGCGCTCGGCTTGGCGGAAGCGGACGGAAACGACGCGGAGGGGGAAGCGGGGGCGGTAGGGGAGCCGGAAGCCTCAGGCGCGCGGAGCGAGACAGTAACAGCCGCGGATTCAGTGACGAGGTTCACGCCGGCGCTAATGACGCGCGGATGCGCGGAGAGCACCTGGCGCACGGCGGCGGCGCAGCCCCCGCACATCATCTCGCGCACGTCCAGCAGCACCACCGCCGTCGCTTCAGCTTCCGCTGCCCGCCCCGCGCCATTTCCGCCAACCTCCGCGAGGTCCGCCGATTCCCGCGATCGCGCGTCTGCCGCAGCGGGGGAAGCCGCCTGGGCTCCTTCTTTCGGCGCCGTTACGGCCGACGCGCGCACGGCTTTCCGTGAGCTGCGGGGAGACGGTGGTTGTACTGTTCGCTCGCCGACGCGAGGCTCGGCGCGCAATGGCAAGGAGCGGCGCGCGGCTACGACGCGTTGGCGTAAACTGCGGTCTCGTCGAGAGGAGAGGTTTGTATGTGGCAAGGTTGAGGAGAGGAGTCGCAAGGTGGGATTGGCGACGGCACGCGAATGAGACAGGCGGCGCGACTGTACTACGGGCGACGACATGGACATTGAGGTGACCCGCGGATCAGACATTGCGACAGCTGCGGCGATCTGCACCGCGGCCATGGCGAGAGGGGTAACTATCACGCAATGTGCAATACGGAGCCGCAGTCAGCTGAGAATGGCGACTAACGGCTCCGCCGCAGCCCAAGACGCGAGCGGCAATGAAGTGAGACTAGACAGGTGAATTGGCTGTAGTGAGGAGGAACAGCGAAGTCTGCAGGTGGTGGTGGCGAGTCTGCTGGTGAGTGACAGCAAAGTGAAACTCGCGGGGAGGCTGATGGGATGATTGGAGGCGGTTGCGGTGCAGAGTGGTGGTGGTGGCGATAATATCCAGACGGACGGCGAAAGCTGGAAACTTTTCGCACAGGACACGATGCTGGTTTAGTCTGATGTTACACGGGTCACTGGTTCGCAAACCATGCACTTTTTGCCCTGCGACAAGATGCGCTGCTCGGGGGAGGAACGTAGGCCAGAAGGCCTGACCTTAGTGGTTGAGAGGAGATTGTGCGAGCGTGCGATTGGCGGCTGAGCTCGGCTTGCGTCGGTTCATGCGCCTGACGCGCATTCATCCCCATACCCGCCGATTCCCCCACCCCCCCGCTGTCAGAACTGCGCGCAAGTTTCCCCGCCAACCTAGCAGAAATGCTCCGCAATTTTCCCGCTCCGCGCAAAGTTTCTTGGGATCTTTGATAAAGCTCACACTGTAGAAATTTACTTGTTTTGTTTGCGCATCATGCATTACGAGTACGAATTGCTTGGAACCCTTTCCCCTGCTTGTTGAGTGCAGCACACGCAGACTCCAGCAAGGCCAAGATCAGACCCACAGATCGCCTAGATAATACCGTTTCCAGACTTGCGAGTCGCTTCCTTGGCGTTCAGCTTCAGTCTCGGAGAGCCGTTAATTCGCCTGAGAACGTGGACCTCTGGTTGCCTGGTTGCTACTAACGTAGCTTGGACATTAGGTTAGGCTTTCAGTCGTATCGAAGCTACGGTGGTTTTTCCGCTGACAGCGGCGTACATCTGAGCGCAGGGTGTTTCTCCTTGTCGCACGGCTATCGTCCGATTCCGCTTGACGTAATGGCCGATTCAGTGACCTTCGGATCCATCAGCCATGGCCAGATGTCGTTTCACAATTGGCTCATTCAATCGCGATACGGTACGTGGATGCCATCTGGTCGTCTGGTCTGGCTCAGCGCACGTCGATTGACACTTCGAAGTCATGCTTCTCGAAGTACATTTTAAAGGCAAATGGCTCTTTTGCCTCGCATTTGTTGTTCTGTTCGACTCTGCTTTATATTGAATTTAATTCAATTTCTAGGATTTTCTATGATCTCTCTTTCCCCGTCTCCCTCCGCCCCACCATTCGGCGCAGTCAACGGCGGCGACGACTTGCAGGGGAGGCGGAGGAAGGGCAAGGCGCGCAGCACCAAGGGGGAAGAGCACGACCCGCGCAACGCGCAGGCGCACTCCCATGGTGAGACGGGTGGTGATGTGTGTGCGTCTTCGGGCTGCATGACGTGCGCCCATAGCCATGGCGATATTGCACGCACCTGGCCATGGCGATATTACCACCTTCCCCTCACACCATGTGTGTCTTACCCCTCTTCGCCATGTGCTGACACCTTCCTTTTTTCTCTCCCCCCCCCTCCCCCCCCCAGCCGTGATCGCCTCCTCCCTCATGCTGCCACCAGACGCACTGCCGCTGTCAGGCAAGGTATGTGGCGTCCATGGCAAGCACCAGGTTGGCAGTCTCTTTTATTCTTCTCACCAGAAGACCTCTTGCCCTGCTCCTCTTCCTCTTCCCTCCCCTCCATTTTCTGATTGCTGCTGGCCCACTGCAGGCTCCCTATCTTTCAACCTTCCCCTCCCAATCTTCCCCAAAGCCCCTCTCCCCCCCCCTTCTCTCTTCCCCCGTGTGTCAGCGCAAGGCAAGAAACGGCTGCTCAAGGACATGGCGGGGCCGCTCACGCACGGGGCCCGGTGGTTCTGATTGCAGCTGACCCACCCACCCACTACAGACTCCCATCTTTCCACCCTTCCCTGCACAATCACTCTGCTCTCCCCCCCCTCCCCTGTCCCTCCCCACCATCAGCGCAAGGCGCGGCGGTGGGTGAACGAGCGGCTGCTCAAGGACATGGCGGGGCCACTCACGGGGCCCGATGTCACCTCGCTCTATGCGCCGCCGCCCTGGGGTACGTTGCAAGGTGTTTTAGAGCATTCCCTAGCCTTGTTCCTCTGCGCTCTCTGGTTTGACACCCTTCTCTTCTCCCTTCTCGCATCGTCTCTCTCGCAGGCGAGAAGACGGAGCGGCCAGTGCTGGAGCGGCTGTCAGACGTGTCTCTAGCCACGCCCTTTGAGGCATTTGTCTGCCAGCAGTACCTTGCAGGGGCCACCTTCAACAAGGTGAGTCGCTGCGCCAGCTCTTGCCACACTGAGCCTCTGTCAAGCAAGAGTGTGTCTGGAGGCGCCCCTTTTGAGGCCTTGTCTACCTGCAGTACCTCATGAGGCCACCTTCAACAGGGTGGGTTTAGAGGGTTGGTGGGTCCCTCTCTCCTCTCACTCGTACAGCTTGCAGCTCTCTTTAAGCCCATTCGGGAACGTCTATTGTAAGCTGCAATGAATGCAGGCAACATTCTCCTGGTCTTCCTGTCTGTCTGTCACGCCGCGCCTCCCCTCTCCGCCCACAGCTGCCATCCCGCAAGGCCAAGGGGAAGAGCAAGCGAGAGCAAGAGCAGGCTGGCACTGGCGACCAGCAGTCGGTGGCAGCAGCAGGGGCGGCAGCGGTGGCGGCCTCGCAGGCAGCATGGAAGAGGGTGCCTGAAGCGGCGAGAGGGGCCATGAGGCGTGCAGCAGACTGGGCTGTGGTGGGGTCCGTTGAGGTGAGTGAGTGGCATTGACAGGCGGTCTGCCTTTGACATCACATGCATCGGATGCAGCATGGAAGCTGGTATCTGAAGCACCTAGAGGGGCCATGAGACGGGCGGCAGACTGGGCTTTGGTGGGGTCCGTTGAGGTGAGTGGCTGTTGAAATGAGTGGCATCAGCAGGTGATGTGCCTTCCACATGCACCACATGGGGGCTGTGCCTGCAGCAGCCAGAGGGGCCATCAGGGGGCCGGTAGACTGGGCTGTTGTGGGGTCTGTTGAGGTGGGGCGCGCATCAAGAAACTGTTGTGCTACGTGCAGCAGTTTTGGCACAACGCAGTTACTGCGTGGTGCGGCTGTATCGAGGTCGATGCATGCTCTGTGAATGCTGAAGTTTGTGCAATCGCTGTGTGCTGTGTCTATAGCAGGATCAGTCCGGTCGCCCGCACTTTCCCCGTCCCGTCTGACTCCTTCTGCTGTCTCTCTCCCCCCACCCCCTTGTCCTTCCCTCCCTCCCTCAGTCACTGTTGGTCGCCTTCCTGCAGCCACCTGCTGCTGCTGCTGCTGCTGCTTCGTCTGCTGCTGCTGCCACGGTTGCTGCTGACGCCACCACTGCCACTGCTAGCAGCGCTGTGGGCACGGCTTGCAGTGGCAATGGGGACATCAACCCCAGCACCGCGGATGGCAGCAGGGAGGGCAGCAGCACTGCTCCGTGCGCAGCAGGCCTCGCTGGGGGTGGTGGTGAGGAGGAGCAGGAGGGGCAGCAGGAGGTGCAGCAGCAGCCTCAGCAGGAGGGGGTGCAGCAGGAGCTGGAGGGTGGGGAGAGGGAGCATGACGAGCATGGAGGGCTGGGGAGTGTGTTGCCGGATTGGTGTGTGCAGGCAGCATGGGGCGACGTGGAGAGTGCCCTGGGGGCGCATGGCGTGAAGGGGGGCGCTGCAGAGCGAGGGGTGTTGGTGTTCGCTGCAGAAGACGCCTTCCTCAGACTGCTGCTGCACGGCATGTGCCAGGTGGGAGGCGCACTGCACAGCATGTGTTATGTTTGCCCATGTGTGCAACTCTCTGACCATCCCGCTTCCACTCCGCTTCACAACCTTCCTCAATGCGCTCCCCTCCTCAATGCGCTCCCCTCCACTCTCCTCCCACCCCCTCCTGCCATGCGCCCCCCCCCCCCAGTTCCACGGCATGCGCTCGCTCTCTCTCCCCGCGCCCCACCTGCCCGCCCACCTCCTCCTCGCCTTCCCCCCCCACCTTGCACCCTCCACTCTCACCGTCGCCTGGCTCCCCCTCGCCCTGCCGTCTCTCCCACCCGCCACTGCCGCACCCGCTCATCATAACACCCCACATCCTCAGCCTCAAAGTCTGGCATCCCCTCCGTCTCAAGATAGCAGCTCTGTCACAGCAGACCACTTCATTCTGCCCTCCCACCACGTGCGCCTGCACCACATACTGCCCGCCTGCCCACTGCCTGTTCGCACATAGCATAGCTTTCTCGAGCTCACTCGCGTGCGGAGAGCATGAATGAACCTCTCTCCACACTTGAAGCGCTCCACGGGGTGCTAGGCTGCTACCACTGTTCCTGGCAGCATGCAGAATTCTTTTCCTCCAGCGGAGAAAGCTGTCGGCCAAGCGGCAAAGAACCACGGCCTCCAGCGTCACGCTTGACAGAACCAATCGCCTCCTCTGCTTCAACGCCTCTGCCTATCCTTCGCGTCACCCTGACCTAACACGGACCTGGTTGTTTAACGATAGTTATTGCCGCCCTTAGTCACTCGTGTTTGTCAGGATTGCGGTTCGCGGTACAGGGTGGAGAGAAGGCCTCTTCCTCCTGGCTCTCCGGCTGGACAGTCAGCGCTGCTGAGTGCTGAGCAAACATTGTCTCGATCCTGGGTATAGTAGCACCATCTGTGTTCCCAGTACGGAATGTTTGGTTTGGTTATTTATGTATGACCACTAATAAAACTTGCTACAGAAGAAAAGGGCAACGTGCACCTTGCTTGCACTCTCACACCCCACCACAAGATACCCTGTAGAAGCAGACCACCTCCCCCCACACCACACCCAGCCCCCTCATACCCCGCCCCCCAGCACAGGGCTCTCAGCACAGCACCCGGCCCTGCCCTCACCGACGCGTGCGCCTGCACCACTTACTGCTTGATTTACCCCGGCCTCGTCCAAGTTCCAATCTCGGGTCCTCTCACAAACGCACTCACTTCCTGCTCTGCGGTGCATGTATGATGGCAAGCAACTCGTTCCCACCCTCAAGTAATTTTAGCTCGCATAGTGTTTCTCAAGGAGGTCTGATTTACAGAAGGATGTTTCTCATGCAAAAATAAGAAATATTTATATGTGTGTTCTGATTTGCATGGGGGTGTAGCTCACATGGTAGAGCGATCGCTTCGCATGCGATAGGTAAGGGGATCGATACCCCTCACCTCCACTTCGCCATTCCGTTTTTCCACTACGTGCCTTCACCTTTTTTCTCTCCATTCTTGCAACTCAGGCCCTTGCGCGCATCATCGCTCCACCCGCATTCGCACCTGCGCGCTCGTCCGCGGGGTCTCGTGGCCATGGCGTCGCCGCGGCCGGTGTGGCTGGACTGCGACCCAGGTGCGGTGGGGGGATGCGCTGGGGGCGGCGCAGCAGCGGGAGTAATCGCGCTGTAGAGGCCGCGCTCCTCGCGCAGATAGAAATAGAGCGCGAATTCGCCGCCCCTTCGCTTGAGTATCCGCTGTTCCGCCTTGCGCCAGCGCCCAGTGCATGTGTTCCCTCATACTTCGCACTTAATGGTGGTTCCCCCCCGAATCTCCCGTGCAGCAACCAGGCGCGCGGAAGTGAGGGAATGTGCCGTCACCCCCGCTGGAGCATCCGCTGTTCCGCCTTGCGCCAGCGCCCAGTGCATGTGTTCCCTCATACTTCGCACTTAATGGTGGTTCCCCCCCGAATCTCCCGTGCAGCAACCAGGCGCGCGGAAGTGAGGGAATGTGCCGTCACCCCCGCTGGAGCATCCGCTGTTCCGCCTTGCGCCAGCGCCCAGAGCGTGCCTCTCCTCAGCTTTCGCACTTAACGTTGGTCCCCTCCCGGATCTCCCGTGCAGCAACCAGGCGCGCGGAAGAAAGCAGCGCGGAGGGGAGCAATGTGGTCGCAATGGAGGGGGCAAATGGATGCTATGATGGCCGTAGTCGCGACCTGGCTCGTAGTCATCGCCGCATTCAGCGACACGTGCGTTGCTTTCTTCGAGGATGACGTTGTGCTGACTCATTGCCTGCAATGCTGATGTCATGCTGACTCACTGCAGGTCACGATGACGCCATGGCCATCATTCTTGCTGCCCACACCCCGTCCCTGCACCTGCTCGGCATCAGCACTGTTCACGGCAACCAATCAGTGAGTGCCACGTGCTAGAATAATCCTTGACTTCCCTCCCCACGTCCCTTCCCCCGCCCTTGGCACCTCCTCTCCTCGTGCTATCGCTCCACTCCACTCCCTCCCATAACCACTCCCCAAGCCCCCCCCCAACCCCCTATTCCCACCCGTCCTACACCTCCGCCCTGCAATCCCCAACCCCCCCAACCGCGCCAGGTGCACAAGGTGACAACCAATGCGAGGCGCGTGCTGCTGCTGTGCGCGCGGCCTGACATCCGTGAGTCGCTCGCTGGCTGGGCCCAGGGTAGCTGCAGGACTTGGGGGGGGGTGGGGGGGGGAGAGACTACCCCAGTGCTTGGATGCCGCCTGTGCGCCGGCCTCCTTGTTCGTGCCATCATGGTAGGCTTGAGCTCGTGCCAACATGGCAGGCTTGAGCTCACGCCTGTAGCACCACTTATTTTCTCTCTTCGCTTCCCCTCACCCCCACTTTCCCCCACCACCAGCCATGTGCTGCGGGCGGGCGGGCAGGCCCCCAGAAGGCCTGTCCCCTGATGCGCACCAGAAGGCAGTGTGCTCAGATGAGATGCACGAAGAATTGGCGACTCGTTCTTGTTGCGCTTTCCCCCTCCCATCACCCCCCTCCCATCACCCCCCTCCCATCACCCCCTCCCAGAATGAGTTACTGCCTCCCATCCCGCTACGCCATCCCAACCGCCATCCCAGTCCTTTCCCTTGCCCCAACCACCAGCCGTGTTCTGTGGCCAGCTTCGCCCCTGATGCGCGCCAGGCGGCGCTGCACTGAGATCCACGGGGAATTGAGGACTCACGTGCTTGCCGTGCTTCCCCTCCCTGCAACCCGTCCCAGCTGTGCTCTGTGGCCTAGCTTCACCCCTGATGCGCGCCAGGCCGCACTGCGCTGAGATGAGATCCACGGGGAATCGGAGTCTCAAATCCTTTTGCGAGTTGTTCCCGCTCCCTTCACCCTATTCGCTACCCCAATGTCAGCCGTGTACTGCGGCCAAGCCAGCCCCCTGATGCGCGCCAGGCGGCACTGCGCCGAGATTCATGGGGAATCCGGGCTGGATGGGCCCGACTGGGGGGAGGCTCAGGGGGAGGCGCAGGGGGAGGCGCAGGGGGAGGAGCAGGGGGAGGCGCGGGGGGAGAGGAAAGCGGGGAAGGGGAAGGAAGGTAAAGGGAGAAGGGAGGATGGGGAGGAGAGCGCAGATGGGGTTGGGGAGGAGAGGGGGGAGGGGGAGGTGACGCCGCTATGGGGAACGGCAGAAGAGGAGGCGGAGGAGGTGGCTGGGATAGTGAGGGAGACGGGTGGGGGAGGGGAGGAGGGGGGGAGAGAAGGGGAGGGGGAGGGGGGTGAGGAGGAGGGGGATGTGCCCACAGTGACTCAGATGTACCGACACATCCGACGGGCGTTCCTTGAGAGGTAAGGACGAGAGAAGGAGCGTTTTGTGGAGGGTAATGGAACCATGTTTGACAGGCAACAGAGGTAGAGCAACGGTGACTCGTGTGTGCCGACACATCCAACCAGTGTTCCTTGAGAGGTAAGAGAGTAGAGTGGACAGACATGCAAGGTGCTTGGCCGGATGGAATGGCCCTGAGAAGCAGATTGTTGCATTTTCATGCAACTCTGCTCTTATCTTGTGCGCCACGTGTCTGCTTGTCTCTGGCTCCTGCAGGCAAGCAGCGATGAAGGGAAGCCAGCAGGAGTCAGGAAGGGAGAAACGATGTTGCAGTATGGAGAGGAGAGGCAATGGGGCCGTGAACGAGGCAGCAGTGGGGAATGGGCATGCAGCAGAGGGCGGGAAGGTGTATGAGGATGCAGCTGGGGCAGGGAGAGTGGATGCAGGCGGTGCTGTGAAGGAACCTCCAGCAAAGAGGAAGCGAGAGGCAGAAAGTGATCTAGAGGCAGGGGTGACGGGATGGATGGCTGACACTGCTCATGCTGCTGCTGCTGCCGCCGTTGGCAATGTTGTTGGCGCTGCCACTGCTGCCTCAGGGGGGAAGGAGGATGTGCGGGAAGGGAGGAAGGAGGAGGGGGTGTGGGGGGGGAAGAGGGAGAGGGTGGCTTTAGTGTGCACGGGCAGTCTCACCAACGCGGCTCTGCTGCTCACACTGCACCCCCGGGTCAAGACTATGATAGAGGTGAGTCCAGTCAAGCACGTGGGTTTCCATTTCAAGCATGGCAATCCTTGCAGTTGTCACTCAAGCATGGCCCTTCAAATTGCATTGCACTTTGCCTTTCCATTGCCTTCTGCGCCTTTCAGACCCTCCGTGGGAAGGAAGGAGGGAAGTGTCATTCCCCGTTGTGCCAAACACATCCACTGCCCGCCTTCTCCGCTCCCTCCTCTCTCCCTCGCCCTCGCCCCGTCCCTCGTCCATGCCCGTCCCTCGTCCATGCCCGTCCCTCGTCCATGCCCGTCCCTCGTCCATGCCCATCCCTCGTCCATGCCCTTCCCTCGTCCATGCCCTTCCCTCGTCCATGCCCTTCCCTCGCACGTCCTTTTTCCATGCATCAACGCCACGCACCTGTCGCACATCGCTCATCAACATCCGTCAACATGGGCAACGCACAAAGATCGTCATTATGGGTAGGTGGCACGAGAACTGTTTGCGTCAGTAACGTTCATCGTCGATGTTCCTGCTGCCCCATTTGAGTCGACTCAAAAGTCACCTCGTCATCGTTCCTGCTGCCCCATTCTTTCTCCCTGCTGCCATTTCTCACCCCTCCTCTCCCCTCCCTCTCCCCCCCCACCCCCCACCCTTCCCCTGTGACTGTCCTCTCCTTGACCTCTCTTCTCGCCCTCCCCTTCTCTTACGCCCTCAGGAGGTTGTCTCGGCCTCGGCAACACTGGTAAGAAACGACTCACCTCCCTTAACCTCTCATGTTTCGCTCCTCCTCTACTTCTCGTTTCCTGCCGCCTCTCACTACCTGCTCCTTCCCCTTCTCCCACCTCTCTCTAAGAGGTGTGCGCCCCTCTCTCTTGTTTCCTCATTCTCCATTCATCCCTCTCATCGCCCACTCCACTCCCCATGTGTCATTCCTCCCTCACTCACCCCGCCCCTGGCAGGCGCGGTAGTGGAGTTCAACATCCAGGTGTGGGGGAGAGGGGTGGTAGAGGGGTGAGGGGTGGAGAGGGGTGGAGTTCAACAGCTAGGTGCGGGGGAGAGGAGTGGATCGTGTTGGAAAATGCTTTGCGAGGCAGCGGTTCTGAGAGCTTGAACGTAAACGGATGGACAGAGGTTTTGATTAAATCAGGATGAACTAGTTTCGGCTTGAAAAAGCCTTCACCAGCAAGTGCAGAAGTGGAGTTCAAACATGCAGGTGCGGGGGAGAGGGGTGGTAGAGTGCATCCTGGGGGAAAGGTAGGAGGGATATGCTGAGGGGTGTCGTTTGTAAAGTGTCGGGTGTCGGGTGTCGGTCGTCGGTTGTCGATTGTCGTGCTGGTTGTCGGTTGCCAGTTGCCGATTGTCGGGTGTCGAGTGTCTGTTTCAGTCCCGCGTTGTCACCTCATAACCCCGTCACCTCATATCCCCGTCACCTCATAACCCCGTCACCTCATAACCCTGTCACCTCATAACCCCGTCACCTCATATCCCCGTCACCTCATATCCCCGTCACCTCATATCCCCGTCACCTCATATCCCCGTCACCTCATATCCCCGTCACCTCATATCCCCGTCACCTCATATCCCCGTCACCTCATATCCCCGTCACCTCATATCCCCGTCACCTCATATCCCCGTCACCTCATATCCCCGTCACCTCATATCCCCCGTCACCTTAAACCCCTCCTGCGCCCATTGCCTTCAGTGCGACCCAGAGGCAGCAAGCATAGTATTTAACAGCGGGTGCCCCCTCACCATGGTGCCGCTTGAGGTATGTTATGTGCAACCCGCTCCCACAGCCCACAGTGCACTGCCCCCATGTACTCATGACCCATGAGCACGATGCAATACCAGCACCCTTCGGGGCAGCAGGCATTGTATTCAACAGCGGCTGCCTGCCCTCTCACCATGGTGCAGCTTGAAGTAAGCTCGGCTCAACCCACTCCCGCGCAAACATGCGTTGCCACGACTGTGCCACGTGCACAGTGATTGTGGGACGTGCACAGGGATTGTGCGACGTGGACAGGGATTGTGCGACGTGCACGGTGATTGTGCGACACGAACGCTGATTGTGCGACGTGCACGGTGATTGTGCGACCCGCACGGTGATTGTGCGACGCGCACGGTGATTGTGCAACGCGCACGGTGATTGTGCGACGCGCGCGGTGATTGTGCGACGCGCACTGTGATTGTGCGACGCGCACTGTGATTGTGCGACGCGCATGGTGATTGTGCGACGCGCACGGTGATTGTGCGACACGCGCGGTGATTGTGTGACTTGTGCGACGGGCGCGGTGATTGTGCGACGCGCGCAGTGATTGTTCGGCCCGCACGGTGATTGTGCGACGCACGCAGTGATTGTGCGACGTGCAGGCTAATTATGCGACGCGCACGGTGATTCTGCGACGTGCACGGTGATTGTGCGACATTCAAGCTGATTGTGCGGCATGCGCGGTGATTGTGCGACGTGCACGGTGATTGTGCGATGTGCACGGTAATTGTGCGACGTGCGCGGTGATTGTGCGATGTGCACGATGATTGTGCGACGTGAACGGTGATTGTGAGACGTGCACGCTGATTGTGCGACATGCACGTTGATTGTGCGACATGCACGGTGATTGTGCAACGCGCACGACGATTGTGCGACGACCACGGTGATTGTGCGATGTGCACGGTGATTGTGCGATGTGCACGGGGATTGTGCGACGTGCACGCTGATTGTGCGACGTGCACGACGATTGTGCGACGTGCACGGTGAATGTGCGACATGCACGATGATTGTGTAACATGCATGGATGGTGTTTCAGCGACGTCCCCGGTGATTGTGCGACGTGCACGGTGATTGTGCGACGTGCGCGGTGATTGTGCGACGTGCACGGTGATTGTGCGACGTGCGCGGTGATTGTGCGACGTGCACGGTGATTGTGCGACGTGCACGGTGATTGTGCAACATGCACCGGGATTGTGCGACGTGCGCAGTGATTGTGCAACGTGCACGGTGATTGTGCGACGTGCACCGGGATTGTGCGACATGCACGGTGATTGTGCGACGTGCACGGTGATTGTGCGACGTCCACGGCGATTGTGCGACATGCACGGCGATTGTGCGACATGCACGGCGATTGTGCAACATGCACTGGGATTGTGCGACGTGCATGGCTGATTGTGCGACGCGCACGGCGATTGTGCGACGTCCACGGTGATTGTGCGACGTGCACGGTGATTGTGCCATGCGCACAGCGATGGTGCGACGCGCACGGCGATTGTGCAACGTCCACGGTGTATGTGCAACATGCACGGGGATTGTGCAACATGCATGGTGCTTGTGCAACATGCATGGTGATTGTGTAACATGCATGGACGGTGCTTGTGCGACGCTCACGGTGATTGTGCGACGTGCACGGTGATTGTGCGACGTGCACGGTGATTGTGCGACGTGCACGGTGAATGTGCGACGTGCACCGGGATTGTGCGACGTGCATGGTGATTGTGCGACGTGCACGGTGATTGTGCGACGTGCACCGGGATTGTGCGACATGCACGGTGATTGTGCGACGTGCACGGTGATCGTGCGACGCGCACGATGATTGTGCGACGTGCACGGTGAATGTGCAACATGCACGGGGATTGTGCAACATGCATGGTGATTGTGCAACATGCATGGTGACTGTGTAACGTGCATGGACGGTGCTTCTGCGACGTCCCCGGTGATTGTGCGACGTGCACAGTGATTGTGCGACATGCACGGTGATTGCGCGACGTGCACTGTGATTGTGCGACGTGCACGCTGATAATGCGACGCGCATGGTGATTGTGCGACGTGCATGGATGGTGATTGTGCAACGTCTCTGGTGATTGTGCGACGTGCACGGTGATTGTGCAACGTGCGCGGTGATTGTGCGACATGCACGGTGATTGTGCGACATGCACGGTGATTGTGCGACGTGCGCGGTGATTGTGCGACGTGCACGCTGATTATGCGACGTCCTTGGTTATTGTGCGACGTGCACGCTGCTTGTGCGACGCGCATGGTGGTTGTGCGACGTCTCTGGTGATTGTGCGACGCGCACGGTGATTGTGCGACGCTCATGTTGATTGTGCGACGTGCACGGTGATTGTGTGACGTGCACGGTGATTGTGCGACGTGCACGGTGAATGTGTGACGTGCACGGTGAATGTGCAACATGCACGGTGATTGTGCAACATGCACCGGGATTGTGCGACGTGGACGGTGATTGTGCGACGTGCACGGTGATTGTAAGACGCGCACGGTGATTGTGCGACGCGCACTGTGATTGTGCGACGCGCACGGTGATTGTGCGACGCGCACGGTGATTGTGCGACGCGCACGGTGATTGTGCGACGCGCACGGTGATTGTGCGACGCGCACGGTGATTGTGCGACGTGGATGGTGATTGTGCGACGTGCACGGTGATTGTGCGACGTGCACGGTGATTGTGCGACGTGCACGGTGATTGTGCGACGTGCACGGTGATTGTGCGACGTGCACAGTGATTGTGCGACTAGCACGGTGATTGTGGGACGTCCCAGGTGATTGTGCGACGTCCAAGGTTATTGTGCGACGTGCACGGTGAGTGTGCAACGTGCGCGCTGATTGTGCGACATGCACGGTGATTGTGCGACGCGCACGGCGATTGTGCGACGCGCACAGCGATTGTGCGACGGGCACGGCGATTGTGCGACGGGCAAGGTGATTGTGCGACGTGCACGGTGATTGTGCAACATGCACGGTGATTGTGCAACATGCATGGTGATTGTGTAACATGCATGGACGGTGCTTCTGCGACGTCCCCGATGATTGTGCGACGTGCACGGTGATTGTGCGACGTGCACGGTGAATGTGCAACATGAATGGTGATTGTGCAACATGCATGGTGATTGTGTAACATGCATGGTCAGCGCTTTTGCGACGTCCCCGGTGATTGTGCGACATGCACGGTGAATGTGCAACGTGCAAGGTTATTGTGCAACATGCACAAGGATTGTGTAACATGCATGGTGATTGTGCAACATGCATGGTGATTGTGTAACATGCATGACGGTGCGTCTGCGACGTCCCCGGTGATTGTACGACGTGCACATTGATTGTGGGACGTGCACGGTGATTGTGCGACGTGCACGCTGATTCTGCGACGCGCACGGTGATTCTGCGACGCGCACAGTGATTCTGCGACGTGCACGGTGATGATGGAACGTGAACGGTGATTGTGCGACATGCACGGTGATTGTGCGACGTGCACGGTGATTGTGCGACGTGCACGGTGATTGTGTGACGCGCACGGTGATTGTGCGACGCGCACGGTGATTGTGCGACGCGCACGGTGATTGTGCGATGCGCATGGTGATTGTGCGAGCGCGCGGTGATTGTGTGACGTGCGCGGTGCTTGTGCGACGTGCGCGGTGATTGTGCGACGTGCACGGTGATTGTGCGACGTGCATGGTGATTGTGCGACGTGCACGGTGATTGTGCGACGTGCACGCTGATTGTGCGACGTCCACGGTTATTGTGCGACGTGCACGTTGATTGTGCGACGTGCACAGTGATTGTGCGTCGTGCACGGTGATTGTGCAACATGCACCGGGATTGTGCAACATGCATGCTGACATGAGGCTCACATGGCATTGTGAGCTGACACGAGGCTCACATGGCATTGTGAGCTGACATGAGGCTCACATGGCATTGTGAGCTGACATGAGGCTCACATGGCATTGTGAGCTGACAAGAGGCTCACATGGCGTTGTGAGCTTCAGGTCACACATTGCTTCTTCTGAACGCTTCTCCTTTTCTCCTTGCTCTCGACCTTCTTCCCTCACCCCCCCTCATTTTTGGCCTGCTTCCTTCCCCCCATCTCAACCCCCTCTGCTCTTCTCTCCCTCCCCTCTGTTCTCCCTCCCCCTCAGGTCACTCACACCGCCCTGCTCTTCCCGTCAGTCGCAGCTCGCATCTCCTCCCCGCCCCCTCACTGCCCTCTCTGCTCACCCACCACCCATCCTGCTCCTCCTCCTTCCGAATCCTGCAAGGGAGGGAGAGGAGTCACTAGCGGAATCGACCATGCTGCTCCTCCCCAATCCTGCAACGAAGGGGGTCGGGAGGCGAGCTTGCAGGAAGGGAGGGGAGTCACTGGCGGAACCACCCATGCTGTTCCTGCTCCCCCGTCCAGCAAGCCCCCATCGATCTCCACTCCCACTACCGCTGCAGCCGATGGCAATTCTGCCCAACCCACTGCTCCTGCTGCCAGCAGTGGCACATGCGTGGGCTGCGACACGGGGAGAAAGCTCCGGCAAACAGGTAAGCGACACGTGGCACGGCGCTGACGCCCATCTATCACGTGGCGCTGGCGCTGACACTTTGTGCATTCTGCTCGAGATTTGCGATTTGGTGTCCTGCTCTCTTAGCACATTCAGGGGCCAAAGGCAGAGGAGGCGCTAGGGGTGACACAGAGGGGTTGTGGGAGGAGGGCGAGCGGGTGAGTGGGTGAATGGGTGAGTGGGTGAATGGGTGAGTGGGTAAATGGGTGAGTGGGTATGTGGGTGAATGGGTGAATGAGTGAATGGGTGAGTGGGTGAATGGGTGAGTGGGTGAGTGGGTGAGTGAGTGAGCGGGTGAGTGGCTTAACAGGTGAACGGGTGAGCGGGTGAGCGGGTGAGTGGGTAAATGGGTGAATGGGTGAATGGGTGAATGGGTGAGTGGGTGAACGGGTGAGCGGGTGAGCGGGTGAACGGGTGAGCGGGTGAGTGGGTGAATTGGTGAATGGGTGAATGCGTCAGTGGGTGAATGGGTGGTGAATGGGTGAATGGGTGAGAGGGTGAATGCTCCCCTCTGCCTATCCTCTCTCCCTCTCCCCCCACCCACAGTATTGGCCCTCATGCATTTCTTCGCCTGCACATACCTCGATGTCTTCGGCTTCCAGCGCCCTCTATTGCATGTCCCATCCACCCCCTCCTCCCATGACCCCCTGCGCACTCCCCTCCGTATATCCTCTCTCCCCCCCCCTTCCGCTCCCCACAGTCTCTGCCTTGATGCATTTCTTCGCCCGCACATACCTCGACGTGTTTGGATTCCAGCACCCCCCGCTGCACGACCCCTGTGCGGTCGCCTTTGTCATCGCTCCCTCTCTCGTCAAGGTAAGAGTCACGTGCTTGTTTCCCTTTTGTCACATGCTAGTAGTGCCTGAATCACTCAGCTCTTTTCCTTCCAGCACCCTTCCCTGCACGACCCTCGAGTGGTCACACTTGTGATCGTGCCACCTCTCTCATAAGTAAGGGCCTCCTGTTCCCCTTCCCAGTCCTCGATTCTTTGCACCCCTTGTTGCTCCTCTCCCATTATGTTTTGTCCCGCCGCACCAGTCTTGGCATTCTGTGTTAATTTACGTGCGCAAGTGCACCTTTGTACCACTCCACTAGAACGTCACTGCTGCCAGCGCCCTGCTTTGAGTCGACTCAGAAGCGTACGTCACTGCTGCCAGCGCCCTGCCACCCTGCCTGCCTGAACCCCCAAGTCCCCGGTTCCCTCAATTGTATCCCTTGAGTCTGGGCGTGTTCCCTCTTCCTGTCTGCAGACGGAGCATCTTCGAGTGGACATTGAGACCAAGAGCGAGGTGAGCTATGGACCGAGGAGTGAGCACTGTCTCGCTGTGGAGGAAGTATCTTTGAGTGAGAGTTAGCATTGAGACAAAGAGCGAGGTGAGCGGCTAGGTGACCCCAGCACCGCCAGCACCCAGCACTGGTTTACAGCACGGAGTGAGCACTCTCTCTCTCTGTGGACGAAGTATCTTTGAGTGAGAGTGAGCATTGAGACAAGGAGTGAGGTTAGCGGCTAAGTAGTGACCCCAGCACCGGTTGACAGCACAGAGTGAGATGAGCCGTTGGCCATCCTTGCCGACCCCCTTGCTTCTTTCTTGTGACCCTTCCGATCGTTTTGATTGGCTATAAAATCACACTTGCACAACCCAACCAATCCTGCTCTTCCCTCCCTTCACTCCCTCCTTACTCTCTCGCATCCCCACCAGCTGTCAGCAGGTCAGACTGTGTGTGATGCTTGGTGGCAGAGCGGCCGTGCGGCCAACGCCCACGAGGCTCACTCTCCTTCCCTCCCTCCCTCTACACCCCAATCCTCCCTTCCATCATGTGCCCGCTCCCCATCCCCACCAGCTGTCAGCCGGCCAATCTGTGTGTAACGTGGCAGGGCATCAGAACAGCTCTGATCTCGTCTCACTCCGTCCCCTCCCCTCCCCACCTCCCTATGCCGCTCCCATCATGTCCCCACCAGCTGTCAGCAGGCCAGACAGTGTGTGATGTGTGGCGGCAGAGCGGCCGCCCACCCAATGCACATGTGGCTCGCAGTATGGACGTGCGTGGCTTCTGGGACCTCATGGTCGCTGCTGTTGACCGTGCTGCTGCTGCTGCTGCTGCTGCTGCTGCTGCTGCTGCTGCTGCTGCTGCTGCTGCTGCTCATGCCGCCCTTAGTCACTGAGTGAACAAAACAAGAGCCATGTGGCTTGCAGCATGCACGTGGATGCCTGCTGGGACCCCATGGTTGGAGCAATGGACCGTCCTTGTGGCTGCATAGTGCTGCTGCACATGCTGCAGCTGCTGCTGCCCTTGTGGCTCGCAGCATGCGTCTGGCATGTGTATGGCTTTTTTGAAGGATTTATGGCAGTTAATCATCTCGGTGCTATCGACCCAGGCGCTGGGTCGGTAATTGCCCAGCACTGTGAATGTCGGGAGGCTGACCAACTCACAATTCGGCAGGTGCTTCTTGAACCCACCATTCTAGCATCATGTGTTTTGGGGTGCCCAGCAAGCATGAGTTGGCTGCTTAGATGTTTATTGCATGTACGGTACAAGGTAAACATTATGCATCGAGAATTCATGCACAGCACCATTCACACAGCACAGTGTGTTGCAAACAGCTCAAGCTACACCCACCATCAACAAATGTTTAATGAGATAAATGGTAGGTTATACATAGGTACAGTTGAGAGGAGCAGCAGCACAGCCTCTACTCAACGCATCCAGACACAGCAGCACTGAGGCAGAGGCAGAGGCAGAGGCAGAGGCAGAGGCAGAGGCAGAGGCAGAGGCAGAGGCAGAGGCAGAGGCAGAGGCAGAGGCAGAGGCAGAGGCAGAGGCAGAGGCAGAGGCAGAGGCAGAGGCAGAGGCAGAGGGCAGAGGCAGAGGCCAGAGGCAGAGGCAGAGGCAGAGGCAGAGGCAGAGGCAGAGGCAGAGGCAGAGGCAGAGGCAGAGGCAGAGGCAGAGGCAGAGGCAGAGGCAGAGGCAGAGGCAGAGGCAGAGGCAGAGGCAGAGGCAGAGGCAGAGGCAGAGGCAGAGGCAGAGGCAGAGGCAGAGGCAGAGGCAGAGGGCAGAGGCAGAGGCAGAGGCAGAGGCAGAGGCAGAGGCAGAGGCAGAGGCAGAGGCAGAGGCAGAGGCAGAGGCAGAGGCAGAGGCAGAGGCAGAGGCAGAGGCAGAGGCAGAGGCAGAGGCAGAGGCAGAGGCAGAGGCAGAGGCAGAGGCAGAGGCAGAGGCAGAGGCAGAGGCAGAGGCAGAGGCAGAGGCAGAGGCAGAGGCAGAGGCAGAGGCAGAGGCAGAGGCAGAGGCAGAGGCAGAGGCAAGAGGCAGAGGCAGAGGCAGAGGCAGAGGCAGAGGCAGAGGCAGAGGCAGAGGCAGAGGCAGAGGCAGAGGCAGAGGCAGAGGCAGAGGCAGAGGCAGGCAGAGGCAGAGGCGGGTTCAACTGAGGCAGCAGTTGCACCAGGCAACCAAGACACCCTTCACATCCCGACCCCTCGCACCTACGCTGAGGCCACCTCGGGACCCTGGGCCTCTCAGTGGATAGCTGCCATGGAGCAGGAGATGGCATCTTGGAGATCCACCGGTACCTTCAACGACGCAGTTCCCCCGCCTGGGGTGAACGTAGTCGATGGCCGGTGGCTCTTCAAGGTGAAGCACCCTCCTGGAGAGCCGCCTGTCTTCAAGGCGTGCTACGTCGCTCGAGGCTTCAGTCAGCGTGAGGGGGTGGACTTCTTTCAGACCTTCGCCCCGACCCCGAAGATGACCACTCTTCGGGCGCTCCTACATGTAGCAGGGCTCTCCCTCTCGCCTAGCTTAAACTGCGACAGGTCAAACTCAAAGCCCCCCGATATGCGATGGTCAAACCCACCTGGGCCCACAGCCCATCATTGCCGGCATCCCCTGTGCTACTCTCTTCCCCTTATGCTTTACCCCCCTCACTCTCCCCATCCCCATCTACTGATACTCTGCACTGCTGCTAGTGCAACGCCTACTGATAGGCTGCACTGCTGCTAGTGCAACACCTACTGATAGGCTGCACTGCTGCTGGTGCAACACCTACTGATAGGCTGCACTGCTGCTAGTGCAACACCTACTGATAGGCTGCACTGCTGCTAGTGCAACACCTACTGATAGGCTGCACTGCTGCTAGTGAAACACCTACTGATAGGCTGCACTGCTGCTAGTGCAACACCTACTGATAGGCTGCACTGCTGCTAGTGCAACACCTACTGATAGGCTGCACTGCTGCTAGTGCAACACCTACTGATAGGCTGCACTACTGCTAGTGCACCACCTACTGATAGGCTGCACTGCTGCTAGTCCAACACCTACTGATAGGCTGCACTGCTGCTAGTGCAACACCTACTGATAGGCTGCACTACTGCTAGTGCAACACCTACTGATAGGCTGCACTGCTGCTAGCAACACTAGCAGCAGAAAAGGCCTCACGCTAAGCAGTGGTGGGGTCAGCAGGGAGGGGATCAGGCGCGGGGGGGCGGGGAAGTAAGCCATCAACATGCACAGCCAGGGAGTGCCCATCCGGACGCTGGCCTGTGAGGTGACGGCGGAGATTGACAAGCCAGGCGGCCTGTGATCGCGTGCCCCTCCGCGTCCAGGATGTGTACAGCGTCCGCCATCGTGCGACCTCAGCGGCACAGCTCCACGGCGGCACGGTGACACATCGACACAGGGGCACAGCGGCATAGCGACTCAGCGGCATGGCGACACAGCGACACAGCTACACAGCGGCACAGCGGCGCGGCGGCAGAACTCTCCGGCGGGAAGACCGAGCGGAAGGCCGAGCGAGGCTCACAGGGCCAGCGGCGCGTAGAAGGGCCGGCTGGGGCTCACATGGCTAGCAGAGCGCATAGAAGGCCGGAGAGGCGCGATGGGCTGGCGGGGCTCGAAAGGGGCGGCGTGGCGTGCTACGGGAACGAAGGCCGTAGAGGGCGCAGGAGGGACCAGCGGGGCGCGAAGGCCGGGCAGGGCGCGAGGGGCGCAAAGGGGCCAACGGGCACGCGAGGGGTCGTCGGGGCGCTAAGGGCCGGCGGGGAGCTAGGGTCAGGTGGGGCACGTAAGGGACCAGCGGGGCGCGCTAACAGGGCCGGCGGGGCGTGCTACGGGAACGGCGGGGCGGTAGGCTAGGGCGAGGGCGGAAGCGGGTGGGCGGACCTAACCTACTATGATACCATGTTAGAATAGTGAAATGATTAGAAATGACAGATACAGAGGAACATATGGTTGGGTGTTGTACTCTTTAAGAGCACGAACCCTTCTAGCCTATAACTATACATATGCAAATATGTATAAGTTGACAACCACAAGATAAGCGCCTAATAGTAGACAAAGGGTCTTCTATTACTAGGGGGTCTTATATCCGGGATTAGTCTCCTGCACCACCTTTCAAATTCTTTCATGGTATGAGAGCTGTCTGGAATTAAGACTTCTGTCAATTCGACTATCAACAATCATGACTTGACCATCATCTGCTCCATCATCTGGTTCTTCAACAACTGGACATACGGGTGTTACAAATCCTACAGTCAACACTGGTCAAGCAGGGAACTCTGCAGCTGGAAACTTTCCACCTGCTTATTCTTCAATTGGGATGCCACAACAGCATCAAGGTTTGCCTGTTGTGCATCCACCGGGGACTTCGTCCTCTGCACCTGCAACACAACAGCAACAAGCAGCAGCATCAATATCAGCAACTTTTAGTGGAATGAGCATTGATGGCTCCAACTATGCAAGGGCTGCAGCCGCTCCAAGTTCTGGTTCTTCGTTTGCGTTTACACTTGCTCAACATCAACAATTTCAATTTCTTCAACAACAGCAGCAAGCGCAACAACAGTTTGAGCAACAACAGCAACAACAACAACCGCAACGGCAGTTTCTGCAGCAACAACAGACTTCTCTCACTGGTCCTGTCCTTCAAGCACCGAATCTTTTGAGCAATACACAGATCAAGACAACTGTACCTTTTAATGGCGTTGACTTCTACGCCTGGAGTTTTGAGTTCGAGCTTCTCACGAAATCCGTTGGATTGTGGCCGTTCTTCAGTGGCGAATATTCTTATCCTGTTACGGGAACACAGATGGAAAAACAATGTTTTATTCATGCTTCACTCAGCTCGTACACCGTCCTTGTCCGCAATTTGTCGCTGAAAGAGCAGCTTGGTATACGCTCTCTTCACACCATTTTGACTCCAGCAGAATCTGCGTGGAAACATTTGAAGGGATTATACATGGCACGGGATACAATATCCGTGAGTAAAATTCTCTCACAACTGACAACTGTACATATGCAGGGCAACGAGAATGTTTCGGATTACGTCAACAGGGCTCGAACACTTCGCGACCAATTGGAAAAGTGCAGCGGGTACTTCCCGAAGGACATGTTTGTAACCGTCCTTCTTGCCAGTCTTGAAGCAGAATGGCGGCAGTGTCGATCCCTCCTTCGTCTTCAACCCAATCTTTCGGAAGCAGAAATATGCTCCATTCTTCAAGCAGAGCAACAAGATCTTGACTTGCAAACAGCACATAACAAGAAGGGAGCAGTTAACATCAGTTTTTATTCAACACCTA
Source organism: Closterium sp. NIES-67 (assembly GCA_027943415.1). Classification (NCBI taxonomy): domain Eukaryota; kingdom Viridiplantae; phylum Streptophyta; class Zygnematophyceae; order Desmidiales; family Closteriaceae; genus Closterium; species Closterium sp. NIES-67. The sequence goes on from BQMB01000274.1 coordinate 235,973, forward strand.
CGAAACGCGTCATCAAATACTTCTGTCACTACTGCAAAAAGGATGGACACAGCAAAAAAAATTGTCACAAGCTTCAAGCTGATAGGAAAAGCGGGGGACAGCAGCAGCAGTCGCAGCAGTTCAAGCAACCCGCGAAGCAGAATCCATCGACAACAACTCCTGCAACATCAGCAAAACACGTTTTTAGCTGCGTTACAACAGTTCATGCAACAGACTCAGATTTCGACGACGACGATGACAAAAATTCTATCCAGCAACCTGAGAACATGGTTTTACCTCAAGTTTATGCTAACCTTGCTCGGGTCATCGCAGGACCGAACACTTGACAGTTGCTGCGGACAACACATGTGCTCTGCCGAGACGCTCTTCATTACTCATCAGCGTCCGCTTCGTCGTCCAATACCTGTCACAGTCGCAAATGGACAAACGATAATGGCAAAGTCAATTGGGAGCGTCATGTTGGATTCAGTGGATACAGGTTTTTCCTTACATGTTACAAATGTCCTCATCATCGAGGGACTCGGCTTTAATCTTCTTTCAACGGCTCAACTCCTACGACATAAGATCCGGACACAAGGAAACTGTGAGACAATGGATCAAGAAATTTATCATAATGATTCAAACACTTACATCGGGAGAGCCGCCACTCAGTATGGGATCTCCGTTCTTCAATTCGAGTCGCAAGGAACTACTGGATCTTCTGAAAGAGTGTTGTCTCTTGGACCTTGGCAACATCCCGAAGAAACTGACTTCCAGAACGTTGACATCGACTTCCGTGCAACTGCAGTGCCAACAGGATCTCGTACAGCAGCAGCGGTTATCACGGCTCTTGATTCCTGGCCAACAAACACAGCAGAGGAAGACACATTAGCATGGAGGAATTATAACGATACTTTACAACAACTTGACAACAAACCTATACAACCTTGGGGACCCAGCAGCAGCAGTGAAGCAGAGGAAGCAGAGCAGCAAAGTAGCGGTGAAGCAGAAACAGGGATTCTGGTCGGTCAACCTGCAGCAGATTCACAAGACACAGAAATTGAGAAAGGGGAATTACTTTTTCAACCGGAAGAAGTTCTTAACGTAGAAATAAAAACCACGAAGTTACCTCTTAATCGCTTCGTTCCCGGCGCACTCGATAGCGCAACCCATGTACCACGCTCTCACATGTGCTCCATCTCGCCTCGGACTTCCTGCATGATTTTAGTGAAGGGCCGATAATGTCCCTCACACACGCTAAGAAAGCTGGAAAATTACAAGAAGTTATTGTGCAGTGGACAGGGTGATAATTTTAGTACCAAGTACATTCAGGGTACTTATCATTTTTTACAAATTTACCCTGATTTTCAAAGGGTGACAAAAAAATTACCCTAAGGGACATGGTAATTTTTTTAGGTACATTGATTACTAAGGGTGCCCCTAAACCAATTTCGAGCCATGGTGTGGGTGTGTGTGGGCTTGCCACTACCAAGCCTAGGGGGTGTGTGGAATTATATATGTTATATAATTGTAAGCTTGGTAGGTGTTATTGAAACCTACTGTAGAGGGTACAACACCCCTCCGTGTATCCCTCCCTCCTACCGTATTCCCCCGTATACAGCACCCCAGAAAATTGAACGCCCATGGGTGGCTTGAGCGGACATGGGTGCTTAATTAAAGTGGATATACATACCACCCGTCTTTTTTGTCTGCAAATATTTGAACACCCCCCCGACACTTTCAACATCACTTTTGAGTTCGAGTAGCATAGACGAGCGATACCCTCTTTTTCGACCACTGCTGCTGTGCCATCACCTGAGCGTGCGAGCTAGTGGGAAACTTATCGAGGAACCTGTTAAATTATATATTGTGTTATATTATTGTTAGGCTTGGTAGGTTACCGAACTATACTGTAGAGGGTACAATCCTCTCCTTGTATCCCTCTCTCTTTCTAGTTCTCCCTCTTTTCTCTCTCAACTTTCCTAGCACCTAAAACCTCGCCATTTCCATGGCTCCTCCTACTCCTAGCTAGAACCGTTCTAGCTCTCTTAACATGGTAACAGAGCGGGTTCCCCCTCCCGGGCCTGCTCCCCACGCTTCCGCCGCGTACTCCTTTCACTCGCGCGCTGCCATGGCGGCCGCGTTGAGCTGCTGTGGCGGCGTCGTCGTGCCGCGTGCCGCGTTGTGCCGCGGCCGTCTCGACGCGCTGCCATGGCGTCGCGCCGCCGTGGCGTCGACGCTGCTCTGTGACAACGTCGTCGCCGCGCGACGCCTGTGGCGCCGCTAGATCTGATGTCACGCCAGTAAGCGTCACGCCATCCATGGCGCGTCGCTGAAGACTCGCCTGCCGTCCCGCCAGTAAGCGTCGCGCCGTCCATGGCGCGTCGCTGAAGACCCGCCCTCCCCCCATTTTCCCCTCCTCTGCCTTGCCATCTCCTCCTCGCCACAGCTATCGCCTGACTTGCGGGGGTCCTCACCGTCGTTGAGACTGGACACGCCGCCGAGAGGGCGGGGGCCGCTGCCGTCGCCGCTGTTGTCGAAGCCGCTGTCGTCGCCGCTGCTATCGCCGCTGGCCGTTGCCGCCGCACGCCGCCGTCGCCACCGCTGTCGTCACTGCCGCGGCTGCCGCCGTAGCCATCTCACGGGCCGTGGGATTGGCCCCACTGGAGTAGTCGTGGCTGCTGCTTGAGAATGGGGGTGCTAGGTTAGGGGGTGTGGGTGTGTGTGGGCTTGCCACTACCAAGCCTAGGGAGTGTGTTAAATTATATACTGTGTTATATAATTGTTAGGCTTGGTAGGTTACCGAAATATACTGTAGAGGGTACAATCCCCTCCTTGTATCCCTCTCTCCTTCTAGTTCTCCCTCTTTTCTCTCTCAACTTTCCTAGCACCTAAAACCTCACCATTTCCATGGCTCCTCCTACTCCTAGCCAGAACCTTTCTAGCTCTCTTAACAGAACCTACCGTATACAGCTCGGTTCAAGATGTGTGACACAGGAAAATTCGGGACCCATTTTGACTGCCCGAACAAGTGGGTCCCTTGAATCCTCGTAACTCAATGTTCGCTACTTGACTTTCGGGTCGCACTCGCCTTCCCGCCAAGAAAATCGTGCCATGCCTCCTACGGATTGGCTGTTTGGTGTTTCACTACTTCCATACGCGATGTCGAGGGGAATAACAAAATACAGCAGAGTACGACAGTGCACTTTGTTTAGGAAATACAATATCACATACGCATGTTCCACAACACCCAAGCGTTATACAAAATTAGTCACTAATCACACCCCCCTCAAAATTTCGAGGCATTTTGGTTACCACCCTAGGGTGCTTTATACGGGGGAATACGGTATTCTCGACCAAGGCTGACTTTATCAGACTATTTACTCTGATTAGTCTGAAATCTCAGACCTGTTTTTTGGCCAAACCTGAATTTCCAGATAAGGCATTTTCCCAATCCTGATCCCTTCAGAGTACGATTCTAGGGATCCTGAGAAAATCAGAGTTGTCGCTAACCCAGTACTGAGTTTTCAGAGCACAGCGCGTACAGACCCTGACTCATTACCTGTATAGTACCAACCTTCGGAAAAATTGGTGAAGTCCCCAATCGCTAGACTGAAAGAAGTCCACCCCCTCGCGCTGACTGAAGCCTCTAGCCACGTAACGCGCCTTGAACACAGGCGGCTCTCCAGGAGGGCGCTTCACCTTGAAGAGCCAACGGCCATCGACCACGTTCACCCCAGGTGGGGGAACTGCGTCGACGAAGGTGCCGGTGGATCTCCAAGATGCCATCTCCTGCTCCATGGCAGCTATCCACTGAGAGGCCCAAGGTCCCGAAACCGCCTCAGCGTAAGTACGAGGGGTCGGGATGTCAAAAGCGTCTGGGTCACCCTCAGGGACTAGCAGCATGGAACAGAGATGGGGAGCAGCCTCGGACAGGAAAGCAAGCTCAAACTGGCGGTCCTCCAGGACGTCACTGCCGAGGGCAGGAGCACCCCCGACAGACGGAGGACAGGCAGGGTCAGAGACCAGAGCGGAGGCGTAGTCAAGGCGGCGGGTAGAGGCGAAGTCAGCGACCGCAGCGACAAGGGCGTCAAGACTCGACACTGGAACAGACGGGTCGGTAACGAGAGAGGCAAGGACCCGAGGAACAAGAGGACGAGCGGCACGAAAGGAGTCAGACAGAGGAGGAGACGCAACGACAAGAGAGGACGGAGGAGGAGACGGGAGGAGGGGAGGACGAGACGCGTGGGAGCGGAGCAACATAGGGTGAGTGCGCGGGACGGGGGAGACAGGACGAGCACGGGAGGGGCGGCGAGACCAGACGTGAGAGGGCGGCGTCGGGTCAGGAGACAGGAGGGGACACGGGTGGGGAACGAGGGGGAAAACGAGCCGGGGACGAGTCCGGCGGAGGGAACACGGGGCCGTAGACGGGAAGAGGGGGAGACGGCCAGAGAAGAACAGGCGCAGGGTCAGGGGACGGAAGGCCGAGCAGACGGAGGGCGGACACCGGCGGGGACTGCTGCTGCGGCGACACAACACCAACGCCAGGGCCACAAGCTGCGCGACGGCTACCTCCCGAACCCTCCACACCGGCACCCCCAGAAGGGACACCCCCAGAGCCCGAAACCCTGCCAGCACCGGTACCACCCCCAGGCCCGCCGGGACAAGCCACGACAGGAGCCCCGGGACTAGTACCCACCTCAACGCCAGCACCCCCAGAGTCCACAAACAGCGGCAGCGACGACGGCGGCGGCGGCGGCGGCGGCTGCAGCGACGGCCTCGACGGCGGCGGCGGCGGAGACGACGGCTGCAGCAGCTGCGGCGACGGCGGCTGCGGAGGCAGTGGAGGAGGAGACACCGGGGGAGGGACAGACGGCGAGGACTGCGCCAAAGGACTATCAGAGTCAGAAGACTCGTCGACCGGAACGACCGACGGGAGGGGGGTGACGTGAGACACACCAGAGGGGGCCGGACGGGGGGGCGGGGGGGGGGAGGGGCAGGGGCCACCAGGGAGGGAGGAACCAGGAACGGGGGGGGAGTAACCGGGGGACCACGGTGGGGAAAGCGGCGGTAGAAGGAGACGGACTCGTCAAAGGTGACGTCGCGAGAGTGAAAGAAACGGTGAGACGGCGGGTGGTAGAAGTGCCAGTCGGACGCGTCAAGGGGGAAACCGAGGAAGACGCAGGGGAGGGTGCGGGCAGTGAGCTTGTCCGTGCCAGAGGCACGAACGTGAGCAAGGCAGCCCCAGACGTGGAACGCAGACGCGTCACCAGGGGACCCGGTCCACAGAAGGGTCGGCGAAACCTGCGGCCGCTGGGGGTGCGGCCACAGGTTAAGCTGGTGAGCGGCGTAGCGCACGGCGAACGGCCACAGAAAATGGGGTGCACCGGCGTGGATCATGGAGGTGCGAGCCACCTCCATGACCAAACCGATGCGTCGCTCAGCGACCCCATTCTGCTGCGGGGAGTCCGGCAGGGTAAACGTCTGGGTGATGCCCTCCACACGACAGAAGCGACCAAGGACACCTGAGGCGAACTCGCCACCCCGGTCGGAGTGGAGGCGCAAGGCAGGGAGACCGCGGTGGAGACGAGCAGAGACAAGCCAGGGGATGAGAACATCAGGCACGTCGGCCTTCCGCTCCAGGGGAAAGACGGTGGTGTAACGAGTGAAGTCGTCGACAAGCACTAGGAAGAAGCGCTCGCGACGCGGCCCATGGACCGGGGCTGGGCCCCAGACGTCCATGTGCAGAGTCTGCAGGGGTGCGGTGGTAGGGGGAAAAGAGGAGGAGTGAGGGGCATGGCGGAGCCGGCCCTCGACACAAGGCGTGCACGGTGGGGCGGGGGATAAGGGAAACTCAGGGAACGAACCGGGGAGACCAAGGACGAGACCGTGCTGGGACATGTGACGCAGACGCGGGAGTGCAGGGTGACCAAGGCGGTGGTGCCAAAGGAGAGTCGGATGAGTGAGGGACCGACAGGAGCACGCAGCAGCAACCTGGGTGGACGCAGCTACCTGGGGGGAAGACCCAGCCGGGGACGTCGCGGTGTCAAGTGTGAACAGGCCGGACACCGGGTCCCGGGGGAAAGTGGTAAGGGGGGCACCAGTGGCGGCCTCGGTACAGACAGCATACCGCTCGTGACCAGGGAACGTAGTGGTGACGCCAAGGTCCTGGAGGCAGCCGACACCAACTAGGTTCCTGGAGAACGAGGGGATATGCAGACCGGTGAGCGAACCTGAAGGAACCGCCGGACAGGGAAGGGAGGTGGAACTGCGGGCAACGACGGGACCACCGGAGGGGTCAGCAAGAGTAACTGCAGCGGGAACAGGCAGTGGCGTCAGCGTCGTGGAGTCGCGGAAGAAACACCGGGAGGCGCCAGAGTCCAAGGTGAAGGAAAGCGCAGCAGTCGCGCGGGGCGACAGTGAAGCGGTGGAAGCACCGAGGCTAAGCAAAGCAGGAGATCCTACGCCTGACGCAGCAGGGGAGTCTACGCTAGGCACAGCTACACTAGGCAACACGGGGTAATAAGAGGGAAGCACACTAGAGTCATCGGCATACATCACATGCAAGGCTGCTACAATGGCATCCATGTCCAAGTCAAAAATCCGAATGCTACGCCTAAGCAAGCTGTGCCAGTCCGGGAGGTCGGGCGCCGGGCCAAAGCGCTGGCGGAACAGGTCGTCCAGACGACGAAAACAGCGAGGAGTGGAATGACCGATCTTACCGCAAACGAAGCCGCGGCGAGGACCGGTCTGGATCTGGTACTGACAGGGCCCGCCTCCAGAACCACCACCCGGTGCACCACCACGCGCACGACCACCACCAGCTCCAGGCCACCCAGGCGGGAGAGCACTCGCCGGCCTCGTCTGCGGCGGCTGCTGCGGCTGCTGCGGAGGCTGCTGCTGCTGCGGCTGCTGCAACGGTGGAGGCAGCGGGGCAGCTGGACCGGGCAGGGTCCCCACGTCCGCACCGGCACCGGACGACCCGCCTCCACCACTACCCCCACCCGCACCCCCGCCACCTCCGCCGCTCCCAACCTTGGGGCGGCGGCCCTTCCCCGAGCGGGACTGCACTGCAGCAGCAGTCTCAGCCACAGCGACAGAGCCGTCGGAGAAGGTACACTGAGCGGGGGCACAACCCTGAAAGATAGGGACCGGTACTGTACCGCTCGCCTGGGCTATGGAGCGGTGACGAGTCTCTATGGCAGTCAGGGTGTCAACAAAGTCGGTGAGGGTGAGAGCAGCAGGGTGGATGCTAAGGAACTGGTCGCGGGCGGCGGCAAGGCGGTCAGGGAGGCGGGTGGCAAGGAGGTAGAGGGTAGAGGTCATGGGAGGCTGGTGGACTCTAAGCTGTGCATCAGTGCAGGCAGCGCGCCAGGCCTCATCTATCGAGCGCAGGTGGGCAGCGAGGTCAGAGACAGTGGGGAAGGACGCCAAGTCAGGAAAGAGCAGGGGGAGGATCAGGCGACCCACTGAGGCAGCAGGAGGGGTAGAATAGCGCTTGATGACAGCATCGAGGTAGGCCTGGGCGGTAGTAATGGTTCTAAAGCGAGGGCGCTCAAGGGGGGGAGGGCATTGCTAATGGCGAGCTGAGCAAGGGCATCGCGGGAAAGCCAGACAGAGCGGGCAAGGGCAGCGGCGGCAGTGGACTCGCGCTCAGCGGGCGTGGGATCAGCAGGCAGCACAGCAGGGGGGTCAGGGCAGGGGAGCATACCGTCTAGGTGTGCAGAAAGCGGGTGGCCGTCCTGCCGCTGACCAGTGAGGTGGCGGCGAAGGTCAGCCAACCACGCCTCGAACTCCAGAGGCTGACCCTCAGCATCAAAACGAAGCTCAGCAGCCATGAGGGGCAGTGGAGGACAGTGGAGTGCGGTGTAGTGCTGTGCAGTGCGGTGCAGGGCGGTGCAGTGCGGTCCAGTGCGGTTCAGTGAGGTGCAATGCGGTGCAAGGCGGGGCAGGAAAGTGCAGGAGGGTGCAAAGTGGTGCGGGGAACGGGGGACAGTACCAGGAAGTATGGAGGGCCGGGGCAGGCGCGACGGGGCCGGGCAGGCGCGACGGGGCCGGGCAGGCACGTCGAGGCCGGGCAGGCGCGACGGGGCCGGGCAGGCGCGACGGGGCCGGGCGGCTGCGACGGGGCCGGGCGGCTGCGACGGGGCCGGGCGGCAGCGACAAGGCCGGGCGGCAGCTACGAGGCCGGGCGGCTGCGACGGGGCCGGGCGGCTGCGACGGGGCCGGGCGGCTGCGACGGGGCCGGGCGGCTGCGACGGGGCCGGGCGGCAGCTACGAGGCCGGGCGGCAGCGACAGGGCCGGGCGGCAGCTACGAGGCCGGGCGGCAGCGACAGGGCCGGGCGGCAGCGACGGGGCCGGGCAGGACACAGCAGGGCCGGGCGGGGGCGACGGGGCCGGGCGGGCGCGACGGGGCCGGGCAGGTGCGACAGGGGCCGGGCAGCTGCGACAGGGGCAGGGCGGGCGCCACGGGGCCGAGAGGCCGCGACAGGGCCGAGCTGGGGCGACGGGGCCGAGCAGGGGCGACGGGGCCGAGCAGGGGCGACGGGGCCCAGGAGGGTGGATACGGGGCCCAGGGAGGAGCGCGGCAGGGCCCAGGAGGGGCGCAACAGGCCCAGGAGGGGCGCTACGGGCCCAGGAGGGGCGCAATGGGGGCCTAGGAGGGGCGCGGCGGGGCCCAGGAGGGGCGCAATGGGGGGGGGCCCAGGAGGGGCGCTACGGGCCCAGGAGGGGCACTACGGGCCTAGGAGGGGCGCGACGGGGCCTGGGAGGGGCACGACGGGGCCCAGGAGGGGCGCTACAGGGCCCAGGGAGGGCGCGACGGGTCCCAGTAGGGGCGCTACGGAGCCCAGGAGGGGCGCGACGGGGCCTGGGAGGGGCGTTACGAAGCCCAGGAGGGGCGCTACGAAGCCCAGGAGGGGCGCGACGAGGCCCAGGAGGGGCGCTACGGGGCCCAGGAGGGGCGCTAGGGGGCGCGACGGGGCCCTGGAGGGGCGCTACAGAGCCCTGGAGGGGCGCGACGGGGGCCTGGAGGGGCGTTACGAAGCCCTGGAAGGGGGGCGCGACGGGGCCTGGAGGGGCGCTACGAGGCCCTGGAAGGGGCGCGACGGGGCTAGGGGGAGGGGTCGCGACTGGGCTCAGGAGGGGCGAGGCGAGGCTAGGAGACGCGACGGGAGGAGCGGAAGCGGTAGGTGGGGGGGGGGGGGGGGGGGGGGGGGTTGAAACCTACTCGTGATACCATATCAAACCTAGAATTGAATAATGTGAGAGAGAGAGTACACAAACATATACCTAAATGTTGTACTCTCTAGAAGGTGACCCTATACAGTCTATACAAACATGATAACTACACATGTTTGACACAACCCACCCTAAATTTCGACTAAGGCATGTTGTCAGATACAGTCCTCCTTAACACCTGGAACAACCCAGAAGTTTTGAATGAGACTTTCACATTTTTTTTTTAACTGCATTGGAATAAGAGTAAATTCCGCATTTTTAACATAGGGAAATTCTCGCCAGTTGCCCGTTTGGTCAACTGAAAGTCTACCAAAATGTAACGGTCACGATCGTTTGCGATCGTTTCGACATATATCAATCGTTCGATGTTATGTTGTGATTAACGTCCAAGATTTCCCCACCGGGGCGCTGCAAGGGCGCGAAATTTCTCCCACCGTCCTATTCCCCAGCTTCCCCCCTCCCTGCCGTTTCGATTCCCCCCCCTCCCCTCTGTTTCAATCACTTCCCCCTTCCTCTCCGTTTCGCTTCCCCATCCTCTCCGTTTCGACCGCCCCCCCCTTCCCCCCCCTCCCCTTCGTTTCGCTTCCCCCCTCCCCTCCATTTTGATTCCCTCCCCATTTCCCCGTCAGTTTCGATTCCCCCTCTCCTCAGTTTCGTTTTCCGTGGCAGTGCGATTTTACCCCCTCGTTTTTTAGGAATGACTTCCCCGTTTCCCACATTTAACAACTACGCAAAACGAGGGTATGACAAGGTTGCTGGTTGGGGGGGGGCGCGGGCTGTGGGAGGATTTTTTATGGCTGCAAGGGACTTAGCCAGGGCCTATTTTATCAGAGTAATTTACTCTGTTTCTCTGAAAATCAGAGTCGTTTTTGAAAACTACTCTAGGGGCCCTGAGTAAAAAAATAAATTATTTTTTTTACTCTGATTTTATCCGAGTAAACCTTTGTACCACTCTGATGGTCCGTGTATAGGGGGTACCGTATATATGTGATTATGTTCCTGTCCCCTATAGCTGGCTGTGCCCATGTGTCCCGCGGAACGCGTCATGTCACACGCACCGGCGAAATCATTGTCTGGTCCGTGCTCGAGGTTGTGTGAGGGTGCTACGGTAAGTGTCCCTTCACCAAAATCACCTCGCCAATTGTGCTGGAAGGTGCGTGAGGGCGTTGATTGGCCCTTCGCCAAATCTAGGGGTCAAGCGAAATGCGCTGTTGGCTGTGTGAGGTCGTCTTGGTTGGGCCCTTCACCGTATTTGGGGCCAACGTGTGCTTGCAGGGGGAGTGCAAGATTTCCCATCCCCGCCCCTGCTGTGTCGACCTCTCCTGCCAGGTCGATTCCCCCTGCCCCTGCAATCTCGATTCCCCCTGCCCATACAATCTCTCGATACTTCCCCTTTGTTCCACCCCCCATCTCCTGATCTTGCCCCGCACGCCTAGAGAACCCTGCTGCAAAGAGTTACTTCAAAAACCCCTCTGCATTGTCAGTGTAAAATTTTGAGAAATATAAAAAACCCTGGAAAATCAGAGAAACCATTGGGGAGCACTCTGATTTTCAGAGTGATGGAAAAAGCCACTCCCTAATTTCAGAGTAGTAAAAATCCAAAAGTAGGCCCTGGACTTAGCCGGATTTTTGGGAGGTGTAGGAGGGAGGGAAGTTTCTCGCTGTGGGGGTGTTTCCCGTGTGTGACTCTGGTTGTACGTCCTGGACCCTGAAAAAATCAGACTCGCTGAGTTCTGGACCCTGACATTTCAGACTACAAAAATTTCGGCTGAAGGCCCTTCAGACTTTTTTTTTTTTGGGGGGGTTGGCTCAGAGTGCCTTTTTTTGAAACGTCAGCCCTGTTCTCGACCCCTTTTTCTCTCGTCAACTTCCTTGTAGCTAAACCCTCACGCCATTCCATGGCCGCCTACCCTTCCTAGCTACCTAGCTCTCGTTAACAATTACTTCATGAAGCATAGAACCATTTGTACCAATATAAGCCAGCTGAAATTGTATTGAATGAAAGAAATAAGGTATAACTTATATACCTGCGACGAGCAGCAGCATCTAGCTGATGCCACAATCGCCATCACAAGGAACAGTAGTAGCAGCTACAGCCGCCAGTGGTGGATTACCCTCAATACTCAAGCCACCCTAAACACCAGAAAACACCCACTGCTCCCTCTTGTCCAGCTGCTGCCCCCCCTCAGCCCTCGCTGCACCAACCTCCTCCTCACCACCAGCCTCCTCCCCACCACCCTGCTCCAGAGGCCTACCCACTTGCTCCATCCGTGAGGCAGAAGCAGAGGCAGAGGCAGAAGCGTAGGTGGAGGCGGAGGCATCGCCAGGGAAGAAGTGCGGGGCCCCAGGGCTCTCCCTCTCCCCCAGTTTGAACTGCGACAGGTCAAACTCAAAGCCCCCCGATGCGCCAGCCTCAAAGCCCCCCTGACCCAGACTTAAAGCCCCAACATTGCTGGCACCCCCCCGGCTGCTCTCCTCCTTCCCCGCACTCACCTCCCCGCCCTCACTGCCCCCCTCTCCCTCGCCATCACTGTCCCCATCCCCCAGGTCACCAAACACATCAGTCGGCGCCTTGCCGCTGCCGGGAAAGAGGGCCGGCCCAGCCCCTATTGATGGGTCTGCATTGGCGGGCGAATCATCAGGGTACCCCGTGCTCTGGAAGACGTTGGAGCTGTCTGCACTGTCGTCCTCGTCCATATCGCCCTCCGCCACCTCCCCACTCTCGCCATCTGCCTCCCCACTCTCCTCACCCTCCCCACTCTCCTCACTCGCCCCACTGTTGTCCTTGCCCCCCTCCTCACCTTGCTCGCTCTCTCCGCTCTCCTCATCCCCCCTGCTCTCCTCACCCTGCTGGCTACCATCCCCGCCCTGCTCGCTCTCAGGGTACTCGCTCCTCTCAAACACATTGCTGTCACCACCGCCCCAGTTGCCTGCACCAGCATCACTGGCTGCAGCCGCGTGGTGCACAAACGGATTCACCTCCTCTGGCTGAGTCGCACCACTTGCCCCCACTCTCCCACCGTCACTGCCCCCGCCCTCCTGCTCGTCCTCCTTCCCATCCCCATCAGTATCCGGGTATCCAGTGCTCTGGAAAACGTCATCATTACCGCCAACCTTCTCCTTTCCGCCCTTCTCTTCCGCTCCTGCACCAGCATCTGCGCCCGCACCCTCCTCTGCCCCCACCGCTTCCTCCGCGCCCACTCCCCCATCCGCGCCGTCATCCCCTGCCCCTTCCACATCGAACGGGTTAGCAGCACCGGCAGCACCGGCAGCACCCTCCTTGTCAGTAGCACCCTCCTTATCACCGCCATCAGCATACCCTGTGCTCTCAAACACATTGGACCCTGCACCCGAATCGTCTGCGTTCCCCCCAACCTGCCCCGCGCTCCCCTCATCCTCCCCCCTGTCCCCCTTAGCGGGGTCAAATTGCCCCGGCGCCAGGAATCGCCCCACGGCCTTTCCCCCCACCGACAGATCCAGCCCTGCCGCCTCCGCCTCCGCCACTCTCGAGTCCTTCACCGTTCGCGCATCCCCATCCCCCCCCACCGCAGCTTTTTCTGCCTCTCCCCCTACCACACTGGCTGCCGCGGCTCCCAAGCCTGCAGCAGGTTCGGCAGGAGGTTCGGTGTCAGCCTCGGAAGCGGTGACAGAGTCGCAAGGGAAGCCGAAGAATTTAGGGCCACACTGACCCTGCATGACCGAGAGACCGTTGATGCAGCGGCCAGTGATTGGGTTGAGATTCGTGGGCAGCAAGAACCGCTCTCCACCCCTCCCCACCGCATTGTACTGCACCGGCGGGGCATCCTTGCTCGCATACTCCGTGCCCCAGTTGTTCCCGCACAGGCCCATGGCCTCCCGACCCTCCTTGTCGAACCAGGACAGCAGGTTCGGGTTTGCCGCAGCTGCGGCAAGCACATGGGCGAAATTGGCAATGAGCCCGTCTAAGGCCCGGTCCCCATTGGGGTAGGCGTTACCTGGGGAAGCTGCGTGCGTGCACTGGGGGATGAACCTGGACGGCATGCCTGTCCAGGTGAAGTGCACCGTGCTGACGTCATGGAAGGCGCAGAAGGAGGAGCCGAAGCCAGCCATGTCAACGTCTTCAGAAGTAAAGACAGCGTAGACGGCTGAGTCGTGGCGGGGGAGAGTGCGAGAGCGGATCTGAGAAAGGAACAGCCAAGGTGAAAGAGGGAGAGTGAGTCAAAGGGACGGAAAAGGCAAAGACGAGCTGGAGATGGGGCATGTGATGTGATGTGTGATGTGAGCTGTGTGATGTGGACAGCTCCGAGGCGGGGGAGAGATCGGACGGCAGATTGTGACGGGGAGGGGAGGGAGGGGACGGGAGGATGGCGCCACTTGGGAGCGATAGAGAGTCACCTGAGAGGCGACGGTGACGTCACCCACCTGGAAGTTGATGATGGCGTTGATCTCGTTCTTGCTGGCGGGCGGCTGCCCCTCGCTGCTGGGTGCCGCATCTATCTCCACCTCAGGGGTCTGCATGGGGGAGAATGGGGGCACATGCACGCACAGATGCAAACATTAGAGTTGATCTCATGCACACAGGGCGGCGGTAACCTCGTTCTTGCTGGCGGGCGGCTGCCCCTTGCTGCGGGCGCTGCGTCAATGGACACTTCTGGCGTCTGCATGGGGGACGATGGGGGACGATGGGGGACGATGGGGGAGAATGGGGGATAATGGGGGATAATGGGGGAGAATGGGGGAGAATGGGGGAGAATGGGGGAGAATGGGGGAGAATGGGGGAGAATGGGGGAGAATGGGGAGAATGGGGGATAATGGGGGATAATGGGGGAGAATGGGGGAGAATGGGGGAGAATGGGGGAGAATGGGGGAGAATGGGGAGAATGGGGGAGAATGGGGAGAATGGGGGATAATGGGGGAGAATGGGGGAGAATGGGGGAGAATGGGGGAGAATGGGGGAGAATGGGGGAGAATGGGGAGAATGGGGGATAATGGGGAGAATGGGGGAGAATGGGGGAGAATGGGGGAGAATGGGGGAGAATGGGGGAGAATGGGGGAGAATGGGGGAGAATGGGGGATAATGGGGGATAATGGGGGAGAATGGGGGAGAATGGGGGAGAATGGGGGAGAATGGGGGAGAATGGGGGAGAATGGGGGAGAATGGGGGAGAATGGGGGAGAATGGGGGAGAATGGGGGAGAATGGGGGAGAATGGGGGATAATGGGGGATAATGGGGGATAATGGGGTTGAGCGGGGCACACCCGCCAATGTCCGTGCCTTAGTCAAGAATCGCGGCTGCCCTTGGCTGCTGCGTTGTGCGCTGCCTCTGGTGCCGCCTCTGGGGTGTGCATGGGGGCACATGGATGCATACACGGAATTCGAGTGTACACACACATGCACATGGCGACAATGGCGCCCGGCCCAGAATCAGGTCGACTCCACGGTCCACCCCCCTCGCCTTGCATCCAGCCCTAGGTAAGCTACTCACCCCGAGGATGACGCTCCCCGTCACGTGCTCGCGGCCTGCGTGGTACAGCCGGTTAGCGTCCCACCCACCAGTCCCTCACGCTGCCCGGCTCGTTGCCCAGCCCCCCCCCTTCCAACAACGACTGCACGAACGAGCGCACGGGCGCCTGGGCGCCTCGCAGCAGCCTTGCCCCCATCCCTATGAAGCCAGCTTACCCCGAGGACGGCGCTCCCCGTCACGTGCTCGCGCCCTGCATGGTACAGCCGGTTGGCGTTCCACCAGTCACGCACACTCCCCGGCTCGTTGCCCAGCCCCCCGTCCGACAGCGACTGAATGAGAACCCCCCTAGGGGGCCGTGCTCTCAAGAAAACTCACATCCCCAGACAGTGACTGCACAAGCGCGCGCACGGGGGTCTCAGAAACCTTGCCCCCATCCCAATAAAGCAAACTCACCCCGAGAGTGACGCTCCCAGTGACATGCTCCCGCCCCGCGTGGTACAGCCGGTTGGCGTTCCACCAGTCGCGCACGCTCCCCGGCTCGTTGGCCAGCCCCGCGTCCGACAGCGACTGCACGAACGCGCGCACGGGCGCCTTGCGCTCCTCAGGCCACGTGCCGTGCCAGATGAGGTAGACGGTGATGGGGTCTGAGAGCACTGCGCCGCCGTGGTACGAGACGGGCTTCGGGGCGAAGTCGATGGCTGTGTAGAGGAGAACCGGGGGAATCATGGGAGAGCAAGGGCAACGTGCCGTGCGAGATGAGGAAGACGGTGATGGGGTCCGAGAGGACTGCTCCGCCGTGGTACCTTTTGAGTCGACTCAAAAGTCGCTCCGCCGTGGTACGAGATGGGCTTGGGAGCGGAGTTCACGGCTGGGGGAAGGAAAAGTGGGAGAGGGGTGAGGGAGACGGGAAGCGCGCCGAGCCAAATGAGGCAGACAGTTATGCCAGATGACGCAGTCGCACGGGTAGGGCGACTGTGCATGGCGGCTGGATCTAGACTACAAGTCCCGCAGCAAGGCACGGCGGAGAGAACGTACGCTGGTCGGTGTAAGGGAGCATCCAGCCCTTGGACTTGAACACTGGCGACGACGAAGGGGAGGACGATGGGGAGGGCGATGGGGAGGGCGATGGAGCTTAGAAGCAGCGAGGAACTATTGATATGAATGACGCAGCGAGCTTACGCTGGTCGGTGTAGGGGAGCTTCCAGCCCTTGGACTTGAACACGGGCGCCGATGATGATGAGGATGAGGACGCCGGCCCACTGCTGCTGTCCATCGCGCCATTCGCCAGCGCGTTGACGACGCTCGCGTCATTCCCCGCCGCCACGAACGGCCCGGCTCCAACGCCGCCATCAGCGGCGGTATCGGCGCTAGCGCCTTGAGCGGCGTCCTTGAAGTAGGGGCCGATGCCCAGAAGGCCGATGGACTTGCGCGCATCCGACGCTGCCGCGACCACCGGACCCTCTGGGGGAGGGAGGGGGTGGGGGGGGGGAGAACGGGGAAGAACGGGGATAAGCGGCGGTGGTGGCTTAAGCGGCGCCCTTGAAGAGGGAGCCGATGCCCAGCAGCCCGATGGACTGGCGCGCCGCAGAGGCGGCCGCCACCACCGGGCCCTCTGGTGGGGGAGAAAGAGCGGGGGAACGACATGAGGAGCGGAGGAGCGGGGGAGCATGAGCAATCAGGAAAAGTGGGTAGGTAGTCGGAAACACAGCAGCCGGAAGGACTTGCGCGCGGCCCGACGCTGCCGCCGAGCGGATTCTCTGGGAAGAGAACGGGGGAGGGTGGCGGGAGGGGAATGAGGAGAAGCAGCGGGGAGAATGAGGAGAGGGGGAACGACGGGGTTCGCGGAGACGAGGCCCGTAGATGTTTGCCTTCATGCACACGAGCTTGCGCGCAGACGACGCCGCCACGACCGCCGGCAGAGCGTGGGAGGGAGAGAAGCAGCAGAAGGGCGCGGGCACAACAGACGAATGGAGGCGAAAGGGGAGGAGCGAAAAGGATGAGGCAGGTCAGCCGACCGAGGCGACTGACGAGGTAGTGAGCAGCATAACGGGCGCCTCGAAGTGGTAGGTGAGCGAAAGAGAATACTACGTTCTGGTACGCACAACGCAGTGAGCAGCATAACGGGCGCCTCGAAGTGGTAACCATCAGCGTACCAGGCGCGGCGGAGGGCGTCTGGCCGAATTTCACTTCCTGCGCCACGCGCCGGTGGCCGAAGGCGCGCGACCACCGCTCCCCCACGAGCACGCGCGCCTTGCCGTCTACGACGGCCTTCACCGCTGCGAGGGGTCAGAGGAAGCGAGAAATAGCAGAGAACTAAGGAACATCAGGGGACATGAGGCTCGTTAGGATACACAGCACGCGCGCATTGCCGGCCTTCACCGCTGTGGACGAGGCAGGGGAAGCGCGGGTAGCACCAAGGGAGTGCACGGGACAAGGAACAAACGGAGGGGGAGGAGGGGGAAGCAGGGAGCGTGGATGATTCAGGAGGCTCGAAAAGCGCGCAGGGCTGCAAGTGGCGGCCTTCCCCGCTGGGATGGGGCAGATGCACAGGAACTATCAGCGAGTTGGTGTTTTAGAATTCTCAGACACCAACTCAGATGCACAGGAACTATCGGCGGAGCTTTTAGGACGGGCCTAACTGCTTCTCAAGATTTCGGCTATGGAGATGAGCTTTTATTGGCGTCAGCAAAACCGTAGCCACGACGAATCCCGGCTCTAGACAGCACTCGCGACAAATCCTGGATTCTGTCTATCTCGGCTCTCGCCAGAACTCCCGACCTTGGATATATTTCGGCTCTAAACAGCACTCGCGACTAATCTTGGATGCTGTCTATCTCGGCCCTATGACAGCACTCCCGATCGACCTTGCATTCCGGTTAATTCGGCTCTTGATAACACTCGCGAATGACCTTGGACTATCTCGGCTCTAGACAGCACACGCGACTAACCTTTGATTCTGTCTATTTCGACTGTTGTTGATAACACTCCCGATTGAACTTGCATTCTGTCTATTTCGGCTCTTAGTAACACTCGCGACTGACCTTGGATTCTGTCAATCTCGGCCCTTGACAGCACCCGTGAATCTGTGAGCTTCACAAACTGCGCTGCTAACGCGCAGACGAGCAGCAGCAGCAGCGACTGATGCACGCCGCGTAACCTCATGATGCTTATGCCGATGCTCAAGCCGATGCCGATGCTGATGCTGATGAGACCCCAACCGAGCTAACCCTAATGCGTTTCAAAGGAGAAACTAGTTTTAGCACAGAGATCCCCGAAAATCCGGTGGCGTACAGTCCAGGTAAAGACTGGTACCGAGGCGGACACTACTAACAATGCCTCCTTTAACCCTATACGAATCGACGTGTCTTCCTCTTTCTTCCTTCGCGGTAAGTCACTCCTTCAACCACCACACGTTCTAGAATCTACACATCCTGCCTGACTGATGATGAGCACAGTACAGGAGCCTTGCTGAGACTGACAAACTGGAGCAGGCAAGGGTTTGCTAGGGGGAGGTGTGTCAGGCGTACACGAGGGGGAGGTGATGCCATGGTTTGGAGTTGTCAGCCAGGAGGAGAACCGCCAGAAGTGGGAAGAATGGGAAGGGAAGAGGAGTGCGGTGAGGTGCCGAGGTCTCTTGGGAATGGGGAAAGTGGCAGGCAGATCCTGCGTCGCGCGACGTAAACGAAAAGGAAACCAGCTATACGAGTAAATCACGACGTTCGTTGGGCTAGTGTGGATTCTTGTTCCTGGAGCCCCCAAGTCATCATCCCTCCCTGGCAGAATGTATGGGGGTTGTTGCTCCAACTCCCCCAGTTGGAGCAAGCGGATTTGCTCCAACCTGTCGTATTCGCTGCTCGTTGTACTGTACAGTATATCGCCCAGTGTTTTGTGGGGGTTTGGTTGGTGACTTTCGGTTGTGCTGTGCCGTTCTTTCAGTCGCCTGAAAACAAATCTGCTGCGAGGAGCCACCAACCACCGTCCAATCTCAACGGACCAGGTCATCCGCCTGCGACACGGTTACCCAGCTCTAGCTTTGTTGTTTCTGCAGATTCTGTGTTTGGGAGTGTCGTCCTCGTCGGGCTCAAACCAGCTTTGAACCGGAAAACGAAACTAGTGAAACAATCTTGAAAATTTTGGCGAGGGGCTCTGTTTTGCGCGGCGGTCCGGGACTTTGAGTGTTCAAATTGACACGAAGTAAAAATGTCTTTCGGCGTGAGCAATTCGAGGCTCTGCAGAGTGACATCAAGTTGTACAATGGTTTCGTTGTTCTTCGTTGAGTGCTACACGACCTCTAGTTGGGCGAAATACACAAAGGCTCTCTCTGTATTCACGAAGCTGGTGAGTGGTGAGGTGTCGCAGTACCAGCAGCTTCACCAACCGAGCCTATGTTGAATCTTGAGACAGCGGGACATTGCAGGGTCCATATTACACGTCACCACGCATCTCAGTTGACGCATCCTGGCCTTGCTGGATGCTGTTCACGGGACCACGGAGGGATAGGGCAACTGAACAGTGCGAATCTGACAAAACAGCGTTTTCTGCCACCAAGCCTGGCGGCCCGTTGGCTGGGCTTGGGAACTGGTTTGGGTGAATGGGACAACAAAGCAGCCAAATCGCGCATCCTCGATAAAGGCATCACCAAAACCTGTGGTACAGTTCACCTGTAAAATATCAACGGTCCTTTCTGAGTTCTGAGGGTATGTCCTAGGCGTTCGTTTCTTGGCCAAAACCCTACTGAACCGTTTTACGGAATGATTCGATCCTTCTGAAACGCAATCCAGCTCACTCAACCGCATCCGGACGTACACTTAGGACACGCCCTGAATCCTCCTCATGCCGTGTGCAGGTGTTGCTTGCCCATAGCACTTGGCCAGCCATGATCATACAGAACGTAGGAACCATAGGCTCCTTCGTCATCGTAAGCAGCTGACTCATAACCTAATTGTTCCATTCCAGCCGTTTCAGACACCCGCCATTTCAGAATCGAGGCCTCTCCGCTGCATGTGCCTGTCCCCTAATTATCAGCATTGTGCTTATCTCCAGTGACCGTTGCATTGGACTCATTTTGTTGTCGTATCAAGCAGTTGAATAGTACGACGTCACGTCTGTGACGTCGAGTCACCGATTCTGAACGTACAAGAAGCTTCTCGGACGTGAGAAAACGCTGTACCGCGCTGGGACGTCGGATGACGTCGTTGTTCTTACACTTTATACTCGCCCTTAGCTCCCTCACAAGCACGCTTACATCATAAGGTCCTAATATTTAATTTATTCTTTCTACCGCGTTCATTAATGGGATGGGTATCGCTTTCGTCGTACTGTTGACGTCTAGCTGACTCGACCTGGACCAGAATTTCTTTCCTCGATAGCATACCTTTCGTTGCGTCTAGATTCATTGAACATGGCGGCCGATCTGACGTCCGACATTAGGGTGCTGGTGGGGATGCGCGACGACGAGCACTGCCGGCAGGCGTTAGAATGGACGATCAGAGAATTCAGCCGGCGGAAAGACAAAACCGTCTGCCTCCTGCTGACGCACGTCGTCACCGAGCTCCGCAACTCAGGTTCGCCACGTGGACTGCTGATGTGGCTCAGGTGACGTGTCAGTTACGGATGGCAGGTCATGATACGGGTAACGGTCATCTGAAACCGCGTGCTGGCAGCTTATTCCCTTCATTTTGAGGTTCCCCTTCCGTCTTCCCCCCCATTTTCCCCCGTCTCCCCTTGCCCCCTCGCATGCAGCGGGCAATGTGGCGAGGTTAAGCGCGGCGGACAGGACGAGCGCGGTGGTGCGCACCTGCGACCGCGTGCTGCCAGCACACCCCTTTCCGTTGCCCTTATCCCCCGTCTCCCGTCATTTCTCCTCTCTTCGCTTCCTCCAGCGGGCAATGTGGTGAGATTAAGCGAGGCGGACGGCCCGAGCGTGGCGGTACACATCTGCGACCGACTCGTCTCCCCCACCTCCTCCTTTCCCCCCTTCCCCCCCTCCCCCCCCCTCCCCCTCCCCACACACACATCCAGCGGGCAATGTGGTGCGCCTATCGGAGGCGGACGGCCCGAGCGTGGCGGTGCACATCTGCGACCGCGTGCTGCCGCTCCTGGAGGCCATGCAGGACGTCAGCGACGACGCGGGGGTGAGTGATTCGGTTGGGCTTGGTGCATAGATGTGCCGCATGGGGCAAGGTGCATGGAGCAGTGACCGCGTGCTGCCGCGCCTGGAGGCCATGGAGGACGTCAGCGACGACGCTGGGGTGAGTGATTCGGTAATACGTGGGACCGGATGCTGGGGTGAGAGGTTGGGTTAGGTGCATAGGTGTGCCGTATGGTGCACATCTGCGACCGCGTGCTGCTGCTCCTGGAGGCCATGCAGGACGTCAGCGACGACGCGGGGGTGGGTGGGGTGAGGGGCATGGGAGAGTGGGGTTTTGTGCGCACTTCAATGCTGCGTGCTGCCGCTCCTGGAGGCCATGCAGGGCGTTAAGGACGAGTGGGTTAGGGTGCACGAGGCATGCTGGTGAATCGTATAGCACCGAAGAAGGGAGAAGGGAGGGGCTTGGAAGGGGGGAGGCTGTCTGTGGAGGATGGGGAGAGGAAGGGGGGTTAAGACACGGAGGTAAGCAGTTGAGGGAGGGAGGTAGTGATCAACGGTTAAGACACTCTATTCACCCCCCACCCCCACCCCCCCCCCCCCCCCAGCTACCTTCGGCGGTGCATTGTGATAAATAACGAGGACACAGGAGCCGCCATCCTCACTCCGCATTCCCTGTTCTCCTTCTGTTATCCCCTCTATTCACTCTCCCCCCCCAGCTACCTTCAACGGTGCACGTGATCAAGAACGAGGACACGGGAGCCGCCATTCTCGAGGCAGCATCGAAGCTGGAGGCCACCCACATCGTGCTCGCCTCTGCTGCTGCTAAAGCTGCCAGCCAGTGAGTATCTTTGGAGTGGGTGGGTGGGGCTAGAATCACAGGGTATGCGCAAAGGGTCACGCTAAGGAGGGTGCAGCGTCGAAGCTGGAGGCCACCCACATCGTGCTCGCCTCTGCTGCTGCTAAAGCTGCCAGCCAGTGAGTAGGTTGGGAGTGGGTGGGTGGGGCTAGAATCACAGGGTATGCACAAGGGGTCGCTCGAAGGAGGGTGCAGCATCGAAGCTGGAGGCCACCCACATCGTGCTCGCCTCTGCTGCCGCCAGGGCCGCCAGCCAGTGAGTTGGTGAAGAGTGAGTGGGGTGGGAAGTGGGTGGGAGGGGCTAGAAGCACGGGATGCACAAGTGGGTGAGTCCTAGGCCTTCCTTAGAAGCACTAAGATTGGCCTGATGGGCGAGCGGGCCGGCGGGCGAGCGGGCAGGCGAACGAGAGGGCAGGAGAACGAGCGGGTGGGTGAACGGGCGGGCGGGCGAACAAGCGGGCGGGCAAGCGGGCGAGTCCAAGCTACCAGCTGGTCCAACCCTGTTCATTATTGAAGACTCATGCTAGCTGTGCTGTGTGCCTGTATGCCTCTTTTGTGCCTGTATGCCTCTGTTGTGCCTGTATGCCTCCTGTGTGCCTGTGTGCCTGTGTGCCTCCCGTATACACAGGTGGCACACCATCAATGCGTGCTCAGATGCGTCAAACCTTCAAACCTGCCACCGGGTGCACTTTTGAGTCGACTCAAAAGTCACCTGTGCTGTGCGCCTGAATGCCTCCTGTGTGCCTGTGTGCCTCCTGGGTGCCTCCCGTATGCACAGGTGGCACACCATCAACGTGTGCTCAGACGAATCGAAGCTCCCACCGGGGGCGACGCTCTTTGTGATTGAAGATGGGAAGAAGCTCAGAACCATCACCTCGGGCCAGCCACCTGCTGCCACCTCTGTGAGCCTTTCTTCTTCCACTCCCTGCTGCTCCTCACTTGCTCCAGTCACTGCCCTCAAAACCATCACCTCGGGCCAGCCACCTGCTGCCTCTGTAAGCCCTACATCCACTCCCTGCTGCTGACATCTCTCGCGTGTTATGAGTCCATTTTTAGTCGACTCAAAAGTAGACTCATAACACTCCGGCCAGCCACCTGCTGCTACTTCCGTAAGCCCTTCTTCCTCCATTCCCACCTGCTGACGAATCGAAGCTCCCACCGGGGGCGACGCTCTTTGTGATTGAGGATGGGAGGAAGCTGAAAACCATCACCTGGGGGCAGCCACCTGCTGCCACCTCTGTGAGCCCTTCTTCTTCCACTCCCCGCTTCTCCTCACTCGCCCCAGTCACTGCCCTCAAAACCATCACCTCCGGCCAGCCACCTGGTGCCACCTCTGTGAGCCCTCTCTGCACAGCGGGGATGTTAGCAGTGGGGAACGCAAACCCTTCTTCTTCCATTCCCTGCTGCTGTCATGCCTTCCGCCTTTGCTCTCCTTTTGAGGCGACTCAAAAACCACCAGCTGCCACCTCTGTAAGCCTTTCTTCTTGCATTCCCCGCTGCTGACATCCCTCTCGCCTTTGCCCTCCCTGTACCTGTCATCGCCACACTTGCCCCATTCAATGCCCTCTTATTTTTTGCCTCATGCTCCCCCCTTACTCGTTTCTCTTCCACCTGCTGCGTCCGTTTCCCGCAACGCACAGGCCATCACAGGATGTGTTTTGTTTTGGAGGGATTTCAAGAACAAAACACTGCCTCATGCTCCCCCTCTTACTCATTCCTCTTCCTCCTGCTGCGTCTATTTCACGCAATGCACAGGCCATCACAGCAGGGTATGCGGCGCGGCACCAGCGTTCGAGCAGCAGCTGCCCGGCATTCAGGAGCAGGAGGGGGGCGGCGGCACATACAAGCCATGGTCATTCCCTCAACAACTCCCTTCCTGCTGCCCCACCCCCCCGCCCCCTCTTCTCCTCTTTTCCTCAGACCGTCACAGCGGGGTACGCCACGCCAGCGTTCCAGCAGCAGCTCCCAGGCATACAGGAGGGGGGCAGCGGCACACATGAGTCCTCCCTGGCTCCGACTCCCGCCCCTGCCCTGCTGCCGCTGGGGGTGGGGGAGCAGCGGCAGCAGCAGCAGGTGCAGGGAGTGCTCCAGGAGACGAGGGGCTCTCCGCCTTAGAGCTAGCCCGGCGCAACTACCGCCTACAAGCAGCTGCTAAGGCCAACGCTGAGGGGGGCGCGGCTGGAGGGGGCGCAGGGGGAGGGGCAGGGGAAGGCGCAGGGGGGGGCGCAGGGGGAGGCGCGCCAGGTAAGGGGAAGGGGAAGGTGAAACCCCCAGTGGCGGCTAAGGTGCGGCTGGAGAAGAAGCTTCAGGAGAGAGAGGGGCAGTCGAGCAAGCGGTTGAGCCAGAACAGCAGTGGCCCCGCACCTGCAGTATCAGGAACAGTAGCAGCAGGAGGGGCAGGAGGGGCAGGAGGGGCAGGAGCAGAAGGAGGAGGAGGAGGACGAGGAGGAGGACGAGGACAAGGAGCGGGAGGAGGAGGGGGAGAAGCCACAGCAGGAGACAGCACGAGCAGCAGCAGCATCCCTACAATCGCCAACCCGCCCACATCAAACCCCCTCGCCTCCTCCCTCTCTCTCCGCCTCTCCACCTCCGAACCCGACGCGCTCCCTCGGCAAGATTTCAAGCAGTACACTCTTGAAGAACTACAGGCGGCTATGGACCATTTCTGGCCGAACAACATCTGTGGGGAGGGCAGCTATGGCGTTGTGTACAAGGGGTGGCTGGACGGGCAAGCGGTGGCGATTAAACAACTCAAGAACCCCGACGCCAAGGCGGCACTCGATGAGATCGAGAGAGAGGTGGGTGGGTGTGTAAGCGTGTGTGAGAGAGAGAGAGGAGGTGAGAGTGCGTGCAAGTGTGTGTCGAACAGCATCTGTGGGAGGGCAGCAACGGCCTGGTGTACAACGGGCTGTTGGACGGACAGCCCATGGCGATCAAACAGCTGAAGAGCCCGAGGCAGCAGTGGATGAGATGGAGAGAGGGGGAATGTGTGTGTGGGAGAGCGGCTCAGCGGCTCAGCGGGTCAGCGGGTCAGCGGCTCAGTGGGAGGGTTGGTCACTGGTGCCCGAGTTCCTCTGTGTGAGATGCCTCTCTCACGCCCCTCCCAACCCCCATCTTTGAGGCGCCTCAAAAATAGACTCCTCACGCATAGTTTTGAGGTGCCTCAAAAATAGACTCCTCACACATAGTTTTGAGCCGCCTGAAAACTAGACTTCATCCTGCATGGAGGGTTGGTCACTGATGCCCGAGTTCCTCTGTGTGAGATGCCTCAATCACGCCCCTCCCAAACCCCATCTTCCGATCCCCCAGGTGGAGGTGCAGAAGCGGATCGACCACCCCAACGCAGTGCGCCTGCTGGGCTACTGCATGGAGGACCGCTCCCTGGTCTACGAGTTCCTCTCTAACGGCTCTCTGGAGGACCGCATGCTCTGTGTGGGCGGCACGCCACCTCTTATGTGGCCGGAGCGGTGCCGAATAGCCATGGAGGTGAGTCAACGCATGGCAATGGCACTTGCTCTGTGCCTGTGAGTTGTGTGTCATTGGAGGACCGCTCGCTGGTTTACGTGTTCCTCTCCAACGGCTCTCTGGAGGACCGCATGCTCTGTGTGGGTGGCACGCCGCCCCTCATGTGGCCGGAGAGGTGCCAAATAGCCATGGAGGTGAGTCAACGCATGGCAACGACACTTGCTCTGTCTCTGTGTTGTGTGTGCTGTGAGTTGTGTGCTGTGAGTCATCGGAGGACCGCTCGCTGGTCTACGAGTTCCTATCCAACGACTCTCTGGAGGACAGGATGCTCTGTGTGGGCGGCACGCCACCTCTCATGTGACCCGAGAGGTGCAGAATAGCCATGGAGATGAGAGCTGTGGGTGACAGTTGTGAGAGTTGGTGCAAGTGGTGATTCTGTGTGGGCGGCACGCCACCTCTCATGTGGCCCGAGAGGTGCAGAATAGCCATGGAGGTGAGAGCTGTAGGTGACAGTTGTGAGAGTTGGTGCAAGTGGTGATTCTGTGTGGGCGGCACGCCACCTCTCATGTGGCCCAAGAGGTGCAGAATAGCCATGGAGGTGAGAGCTGTGGGTGAGAATTGTGAGAGTTGGTGCAAGTGGTGGTTCTGTATGGGCGGCACACCACCTCTCATGTGGCCCGAGAGGTGCAGAATAGCCATGGAGGTGAGAGGTGTAGGTGACTGTAGCGTCACGGGTGTGGATGTAGCCTGTGGGTGACTGCAACGCGTGGGGTGTGGGATGTAGCCTGTGAGTGCTGCACATGCACGCCGCCCCTCATGTGGCCCGAGTGGTGCCAAATAGCCATGGAGGTGGGAGATGGTGCAAGTGGTGATGCTGTGTGGGCGGCACTCCGCCCTTCATGTGGCAGGAACGGTGACGGATTGGCCTGGAGGTGAGTCAAGGTCATGGCCGCGGTGCTTGCTGTGTGTCTGTGTCTTCGGTGAGTCAAAGCATGGGGGATGCATGGGAGGATGCATGGGGGGATGCATGGGGGATGCATGGGGGGGATGCATGGGGGGGATGCATGGGGAGATGAATTGGGGGGCATGCGGAAGAGGGGGGGATGCATGGGGGGGAGATGCATGGGGGGATGCATGGAGGGGATGCATGGGGGGATGAATGGGGGGGATGCGGGCGGGGGGGATGCATGGGGGAGGGGAGGATGCATGGAGGGGGGATGCATGGGGGGGGGATGCATGGGGGGGGGAATGCATGGCGATGGATGCATGGTGGGGGGATTTGCATGGGGGAGGGGGATGCATGGGGGGGGATGCATGGGGGATTGGAAGAATGGGGGACTGCATCCGCATGCTCTGTGGTTGTGGAATGTACACAGCTCTGCACGCTTCTGAGGTTGTGGAATTGACGCCGCGTCTTGCCAATGGGCTTCTCAATCAATCCCCCCCTTCCTTGTCTGCCCTCTCCCCCCTCACACCAGGTGCCAGCAGGCCTGCAGCACCTGCACACGCGGAAGCCCCCCATAGTGCACCGGGACGTCAAGCCCGCCAACGTGCTCCTGGACGAATACTTTACTGCCAAGCTCGGGGACGTGGGGCTGTAACGCCTCATGGGGGACCTGGCTCGGCTCTGACTCTCCCATCCACCTTTCTCCTCTCCGTCCCGCCCAACTGCCAGGTAGCAGCGGGTTTGCAGCACCCATAGTCCACCAGGACGTCAAGCCCGCCAACGTGCTCCTGGACGACAACGTCACTGCCAAGCTCAGAGACGTGGGGCTGGCGAGGCTCATGGGGGACCTTATAGGGGACGTAGCCCTTTCTCCCCTGTTGCTTACCCAACCCTTCCCTTGCCTTTTTCTCCTTCCATCTCCCCACTAACCCAAACAGGTGGCAGCGGGCCTGCAGCATCTGCACACGCGGAAGCCCCCCATAGTGCACCGGGACGTCAAGCCCGCCAACGTGTTGCTTGACGACAACTTCACTGCCAAGCTCGGGGACGTGGGGCTGGCGCGCCTCATGGGGGACCTCGCCCCGGGCCACTCGCACGTGGTGCGGAAATCAGTCATCGTAGGCACCGAGCACTACGTCGACCCCGAGTATCTATGCGCCAGACGAGGGTACCTCGGGCCGAAATCCGACGTGTACTCGTTTGGCATCGTGCTGCTGCAGATGTTGGTAGGGGATGTTCCGAACCCGAGGAGAATCGACGCTGCGGTGGAGAAGGAGGAGTTGGCGGTGTTGTTGGATCCCAGGGCTGGGGAGTGGCCCCCGAACCTCGCGATGGACCTAGCGAATCTCGGCCTTTGGTGCGCCGAGATGGACCGCCGAGATCGGCCGGATCTGACGGAGGAGGTGATCCCGGCGCTGCTGGAGATATGTGAGGCGGCGGCTGAGGCGGTCGTGGAGTGGGAGGGGAAGCAGGAGGCGGTGCGAGAGAGGCAGCGGCAGGAGAGGGAGCAGAGGGAGGAGAAGGAGAGGGAGAGGAGGGAGGAGGAGGCGCGGAGAGTGAAGGAGCGGCAGGAGGCAGAGACAGGGAGGAGGAAAGAGCAGGAGGGGGGTGATGGTGGTGCGAAGGGGAACGGTGGAGGAGGGAAGCTGGATGGCAGTGGTGGTGGGGGATGGGCGATGGAGCTCCCAAGGCACAAGGAGGATGCTGTGTGCTGCTATGATGCTGGTATGGGGGTAGCCGCTATGCAGCTGGGCTAGGACATGAGCTGGCGGGCAGTGAGCAGGTCCCAAGGCACAAGGAGGATGCTGTTTGTTGCTAGTATGATGCTGTTGTTGGGGTAGCTGGTATTAGCTAGCGTAGGCAAGGCACTAATGAGCTGGCTGGCTTACATCCATGTGCTGTCAGGCATGCGTGCGCCCATGTGAAGGGGGTACATACATCAGCTGGCAGGGGGTAGAGTAGTGACCAGGCCCCCAGAAGTCAGGAAAAATTTCCTGATTCAGGAAAAAAACAGGGTGTTGAGGGGTACCAGCCCTGATTTACTAGGGTTTTGTTTTTGGCATTTCCTGGAATTTCAGGGTTTTTTTGTAAGGGATATTTGTCAGCTCAGTTTTTTTTTGCAAGGGATCCTGAAATTTCAGACTTGTATCGAGCATGGGTTCTGATTTTGTCTAAGGCGTGATTTCCGGGTCCCCCCCAAAATTACAGCGATATGCGCATATTCCCCCATAAATCTGGCCTGGCTGCCAGGTTCCCGCCTGCAGGCATCGTTTGGTGACTCACATGTTGCCGCGCTGCCTCACGGCATTGGTCCTTCTCAAAGTTTGGTTTGAGGGTCGGCCAGCACACTGTTTGGCTGCATGCGTGGATTGGTTGCCCATGTAAATGCTGCCTGAATAGCTAATCACTGACGGAAACGTGTACGCCAGCGATGACGACCCAGCTTCAACACCACACACCGGTTCGACGCCGACGCGCATGCGCCGCGCTAGTTTCGGTCCGGATTCAGGAATCCAGGAAGCCAACAGTGCGTGGCTGGTTAACTGTTCGCGCCTCGCCATCGTTCCCTTTCCCCCCTGCGTCTTCTTCATATGTTTCTTCCCACGGTAGAAACAGCCACTACTTCAGCCTCTCCCAGCGTGACCTTCCCCCTGTAGTGTTTTTGTTTTACAACCACTCCGTCACGTGTCTCTGCTCGTCGACCACCCTGGTGAGCCCCGTCCTCATGCCTGAGTCAGGCGACGTGGAATTGGACGACGATGGCGACGACAGCGGCAGTCACCGTGCCGAATGTTAAGAAGCTAGGTTAGCTAGGAAGGTAGGCGGCCATGAAATGGCGTGAGATTTAGGAAGGAGAAAGTTGACGAGAGAAAAGAGGAGAGGCTAGGAAGAGAGAGGCATACAAGGAGGGAGTTGTACCCTCCACACTAGAGTTCGGTAACCTACCAAGCCTACCAATTATATAACACAATATATCATTTAATACACCCCCTAGGCTTGGTAGTCACAAGCCCACCCAACACACACACCCCCTAACCCCTTACACCCCCATGCTCGAGATCAGCCAGGTATCTATCCCTCGGGCTTGGCATGGTGACATCCTCCGGCGAGAGGCAGCGCGGGCAACGGCCATGGCTGAAGGCTCTCGGCGGTGTGGCACGGCGAGGCGACGACCGGGTAGAAGACATCAGATGCGGCAGGAGGAAGAGGAGACGCAGGGGAAGGGGGGGGGGGGGGGGGGGGGGGGGCGCGAATCTTCAGCGACGCGCCATGGGTGGCGCGGCGCTTACTGGCGGGAGAGGGAGAATCTTCAGCGAGGCACCATGGGTGGCGCGACGCTTACTGGTGTGAGGGCGTTACGACTGGCGCCTAGGACAGGGCGCTGGCCGCAGCTGTCCGTGCGCTGGCATGGCGAAGCCGCCACGGCAGCACGATGGCACGGCGACACAGCGGCACGGCGGCCCGGCGGCACCGTGGCATGGCAGCATGACGGGACGGCGACACTAAGGCACTGAGGCACGGCGATGTCACGGGGTCGGCGCGGAGTGACGGGGCCGGCGTGGCGTGACGGGGCCAGCACGGCGTGACGGGGCCAGAGCGGGGTGACGGGTCCAGCGCAGCGTGACGGGGCCGGCGCGGCGTCACGGGGCCAGCGCGGCGTGACGGGGCCAGCGCGGAGTGACGGGGCCAGCGCGGCGGGACGAGGGGGGGGGGGGAGGGGGAGTACGCTGCGGAAGCTTGATGAGAAGGCCCCAGCGAAAAGGGCCTGCTCTGATACCATGTTAAGAAGCTATGTTAGCTAGGAAGGTAGGCGACCATGAAATGGCGTGAGATTTAGGAAGGAGAAAGTTGACGAGAGAAAAGAGGAGAGACTAGGAAGAGAGAGGCATACAAGGAGGGAGTTGTACCCTCTTCAGTAGAGTTCAGTAACCTACCAAGCCTACCAATTATATAACATAATATATAATTAACACCGATGCCCGCACTGGGTTTGACATGCTCCTTTCGACGCTAGGTAGTTTCCCAAAGGCTCCTCGTAACCCTCCGACGGAACAGAACCCCCTATGCGCCTTGCAGTCGGTCGCCACAACTTCTCAAGCTGTTGTCGAGCTGACTTCCGCGCCTAGTCCGGGCCCATCGCTGGCTGATGCTTTTACTTGTAGTACAGGTTCCACCACCCCTGTGCGGTCGATACCGGCGAACCACCCAGTGGAATTTCCCAGGCGGTCAGCCGACGATGCCCCGCCCCTCAGCCATGTGCAAAGACGACGACAGCGATGGCGACGACCCTACTGCTGCACCCAACAAGTCTCGATCACCTGAGGATGTCTACGGCGAAGCCCTCAACAGGTTTAATACGCGGTGGTCCTAGCGGTTGGCTTATGATTGTTAAAAATGACGCTGGATTCCCTGCGTTTAAATGCAGTATGTGCCTTGAGCATGCAGGACTCAGAGGGAAAGCCGGCAAACGCGGTACAGGGCTGACGGACGCGCAGTCGCAGGCATTCAACAGGCACGCGGGGTCGGCCAAGCATCGCCTAGCCGTGACAAAGCAGCAGGCGGTGCTGCAGGACGTAACCAACCAGATGCGGATCGACCAGCTTCCTCAAGCCGCAGACCTAGAGAAAGAGTGTGTGACCGCGTTGCTTGACGCGCTCTAGTTTTGCTGCAAAGGCAACGAGCCGATGGAAAACTGGATCAGGCTCGTGCGCTACCTCAGCAAACGTCGGCACGAGCACTTCCCCGAGCAGACCTATGGCGCGTACTACAACATGTATTCTTGTGTGTTGTTTAATTTTGTTTTGCATGCATCTATCATGCATAACGAATGTTTATATTTCAGCATACTAATTATGCGTATGCCCTTCGCTGCTGCAGTTATGGGTACGGGGAGTTCACACAGTCCATGGCAACCTAGCTGTAGACAACACAGTTGGACCACCTTCTGAGGAGCCCGTTCATCAGCTTGAGCATCGATGAGAGCACAGACTGCTGCCGCGGTAAGCACCTTATCGTGTTTGCGCACTTCATCCGCGACAACCACCTCGTCTGCGAATACCTGGCCCTGCTGAGCGTCGACAAGGCCGACGCTGCTTCTCTGCTCGCTCTGCTCTTGACTCACCTTAACGCCATCGGTGTCGACCTCCGGCGGGTCGTGGGCATAAGCACCGATGGCGTTGCCGTAATGATGGGGTCGAAGGCTGGGCTTGTGACGCGGCTGCGGATGCAGATTTCGCACTTGGTGTCGCGCGTCTGTATTGTGCACAGGTGAGCCTTGTTGTTTATCGCTATTGTACCTCGGGTTAAGTGCACTGGTGGTTTCCGCATGTGCAATGTGTATTACCCCACTCCCAAGGCCCAACATGTACCATTTTCTGTTCGTTTTATCCCACCCTCCAGAGAGGCACTGACAGCTAAAGTAGCGGCGGATTCCTTGCCAGCGTTCAAGATGGTTGATGATGTCATCAAGGAGCTCGCTGAGTAGTTCGGACGCTCGGGCCCATGGCACCAGCGCTTCTTGGACCTGCAGGATATCTTCACCTCGACGAACCTCGAACTTCAAGGCATTCATAACTTCCGATGGCTCTCCCACTGTGAGGCTGTCATTATGTTATTCAAGGTTCCACCCGCCATAATCGTCATGCTCTCAGAGTGGACGGATACCCGGCTCTCCAGGATAGTCACAAGCTACCGCTTCTGGTTCCTTGTCATGTTCCTTGCTGACGTACTGGAGCAAAATCCTCAACAAGTCCTTCTTAGGAGCGTCAGGTGAGTTTTTCGTTACCGTGACATTGAGTCGTTACTAAATCACCCTGGTTATGTACATACACGTTCCCCGCCCTTCCTCCCCTCCTCCCCCTCTTCCCCACCCCAACCTCAGTTGGAGTACTCGGCCGTCCACGCGTAGATCATCCGCACAACAACCCTGTTGCAAAGCCGCTACGGGGACGGCGAAGACTTCGGCGGGGGACCGAAAGACCGTCTCACCATCTTCCTCACCCGTCACGGCCCGGGCGGTTCTTGCGAGGTCACCGCTGAGGGCGTCGACTCCGAAGGCCGCCCAGCTTCCTTTACCTTCGTGCTGTATCAAGATCGCTTGCTCGGTTATCCGGGGGAGGGCGATCACGACGTGCCGGGATCTCTGCGTGGCCATGGCGACAGGCATGGTGTCGAACTTGAAGGAGCGGCTGGGTGATCTGGGAAAGCTCTCTGGCTGCTGCCTCTTCTCTGTCAACCTCTGGCCCCCTTACTGGGAGAGAGCTGCACGCAAGGCCCAGTGCCGCCCAGTGCCTTGACGTGTTCTTCTCCCTCGTTGCACTTTACCGCGTAGATGAGGCAGAGGAGATTCTTCCTGGCACAAATCAGGAAATCGAGGGAAGGTTGACTCGAGGGCGTGGTGCATTGCATACAATCACGAACGGGGCACCGTTCGAATGGTCAGAACGGTACAGATTTTGGAAAACGGTTCTGGCGTGTTTCAGCTAGATTAACGCGTGGTACTGTACGGTTTGGTCCAGTCACGTGATTGGGAGTCCGTGATCATATGTTACAGTTCTGTAGATAATCTGATTGAGGGCTTCGAGAACGCCGAGTGAGGGGCTGCCCGCCTGCCTGCAGAGGAAACGAAACCTGGCAGGCAGCCTACCACCAATCAGCGTCACGATGAACCGAAACCAATCCAATGAGCCGTTGGATTATGCAGCAGGCAGTGTCTATCGGACGGCTGTATTATATACGCCTGTCAGACTGGCCTTGTGGCCTTACCTCCAGTGGCTGGACTAGTAGTGCCACCCTGGCTTGCTTTAGTTTTGGTTGTATTCTTGCTGACTGGTCTCCAGACCCCTGTCTCAGTGGTTGGAATAGTAGTGCCGCCCTGAGATGTTTACTTCTTGTTTAGTTTCACCCCTTGTATAGCCTAGGGGGTGTGTCAACTTATACATATTAGCTATGTAGAAGTTATAGGCTAGACTGAGGTATGCTTCTAGTGAGTACAACCAACTAGTATTTGTTCTAGGTTTCCACTTCTAGTCATTATTCATTCTCACTTTAACAATTACGCCACTCAATCTAAGATGGTCCTTGCTGTACGGCAGAATTGGAGCTCTCGACGTGACACCAGAGCCGCGATGGCTTGCCATTTGCGTCCTCTGCCTTCACCATCATGATCAAGGCGTTATTCCAGTCCAAGCGTCAGCGCGTCCCAATCACGAATGGTCAGAACGGTACAGATTTTGGAAAACGGTTCTGGCGTGTTTCAGCTAGATTAACGCGTGGTACTGTACGGTTTGGTCCAGTCACGTGATTGGGAGTCCGTGATCATATGTTACAGTTCTGTAGATAATCTGATTGAGGGCTTCGAGAACGCCGAGTGAGGGGCTGCCCGCCTGCCTGCAGAGGAAACGAAACCTGGCAGGCAGCCTACCACCAATCAGCGTCACGATGAACCGAAACCAATCCAATGAGCCGTTGGATTATGCAGCAGGCAGTGTCTATCGGACGGCTGTATGATTCTCAAACCAAACCGAGCATTATTGAGATCGCCAGGTGCAGGAGAGTTGACCACCGCGTTTCTCGTCATAACGCGGTGTGGTGTTGTGGTTGACGAGAAACGTGGTGGTCAACTTACCTGCACCTGGTGTGGTGTTGTGTGGTTCGGTGTGGTGCGGTGGTTGTTGGTTGGGCTATGCATATCATTGTCCAAGCTTGGGCAAATGGTTAGGGCGTATTCCTGCGTCGTGTCATCCCGCGCATGACACCCAAATTTGTCTGTAAGCTAGGTTCAACTCAACCTAGCTTAGGGGCAAATTCGGGTGTCATTTGTGGGCTGACACGGCGCAGGGATCAGCCCTTAGACTGGACAGGACAATTGTTGGGCAGGCAATGGCTGCCGCTACAGGTAATCAAATATCGAGCCTCCACTCCACGGATTGTGTTGTGTGGTTGCTCTGTCTGCCATGGCAATGTCAAGTTGCCAATGTCTATCTCCCTCCTCACCTCAACAGACAGCTGAGAGTGATTTCAATTTCGCCGCCGTGTACAGTACCGTAGTATTCCATAAAATCAGACACAAGTGTCGCTTTGGCATTTGGTAATATCCCCACGGTTTCTATTTTCCGCTTCGCGCGGTGGATTTTTTCTCGGCCAGTGCGTGATCGTCGCGTTCATATTATTAATTCAACTCGTATTGGTTCTCCACAAACTCACTTTCTTAGGAATGGCGGTTTTTAATCCAACTTAAGTTTATTACTTCAACTCGTATCGGTCTTTAATTTTATATTAAGAACCGGTAGAGTACGATCGCTGCTAGAGGCATATTCTCGTGCGTCATGCGTCCTTCCAGCTAGCGCGATTGACCTCCTCGCTTGTTGCCTCTCCCCGGGAGCTAACCGTCCCCTTACTTTGTGCCAAGTTCCGATCCTCCTTGCGATCCCTAGGCTTCTAGCAAGCGCGACCTCCTCGCTTGCTGCCTCTCCCCAGCAGCGAGCCGTCCCCTTACTGTGCACCAAGTGCCGACCCGCCTTGCGCTTCACACCGCATCCCTGGACTTCCCGCCTCGCGCTTGACCTCCTCGCTTGCTTCCTCCCCTAGTGCCAGCAACTGTCCTTGACCTTAAAGCCCATCCCCAGCAACTTTCCCGTAGTAGCTGTATGTTTAACCGTCCTTGACCTTAAAGCCCATCCCCATACTTCCGCTTCCGCCAATGGAGGACTCGCGGAGGCGCGCTGCTGGTGCGCCACCCTCCCGCGGTCCCCCGAACGCCTTCCCCGGCAGCGTTGGCGGCGGAAGCGCAATGAACAGTACCGCTCGGCGCGGCCCTTCCAGCGCCATTGGCGGAGGCGGAGGCGGGAGCAGCGGTGGCGGCGGAGGCGGCGGTAGCACGGCGGGCCGCGGGAGAGCGCGGCCGCTCAGGGGAACTTCCGCTCCCTCTTCCGCTCCGCCGGCGCAGAGAGTCGCAGGGGGCCCTGGCGCAGCTCCGCCAGCCAAGTCCGCTGGAGGTGCGGTGGCGGCGGGCAGAGGCGCGGGGAAGGGGAAAGGTGTGCGCTTGCGCCCGCGACCGCGGGTGCAGTTGCGGAAATACCCCGGATTAAAGCCTGCCATATCGAGCTATAGTAAGCTACGCGCACGCGTCACGGGGCAGCTATTGGAGCCGAAAAAAAAGCTGCGGTTTAGCGATAACGTGGAGGTTGCCACGTGGGACGCTGACGTGGAGGGTGACGGTGACGTGGCACAAGCCAGCGCAGCAGTCGCCGCCACAACTGCCGCCGCGCCTCGCGCGGGGTTTTCGTTCCGGAAAGTGTTTAATAGCGCCGCGGGCGCTGCGGAAAGCGTCGGGGGGACTTTGCTCGGGCAGAAAAAAAAGCCGCTGCCTAAGGATTTACCCACAATGTTTGTCCGACACAAGTCTAAATCCAAGGAGAAAAAGAAATCCTCGAAAAAGGAGACGAACACGCAGGGCGAATGCGTGGATATGAAGGGATTAAAGCCCAAGGAAGGCGAAGCGGAAGAGCCGCGGAAGCAGGGAGACAAAGGAGCGGGAAGGGGGAAGCCGCCGGGAGACAGGTCGCAGCTTTCCAGCGGTGCTCAGTCGTTCGGGCAGCGTGAAAATAAGGGGGATCGGGCAGCAGTGGAAAGTAAATTTGTGGCAGCCGGTAGCAGGAGCATGAAAGCGGATGGCGGAGGGGGAATGGTTGGGGGAACGGGAGGGGGAACGGGAGGGGGGTTAGGAAGGGGAGGGAAGCCTCTGGCAAGTGCGAGTATGCCTAAAGACCAGCGGACGGCAACGGTTGCTGCTGCAGCAGTGGGTGCTGATTCCGCTGGCGTTGCTGGTGGCGCTGCTGTCGCTGCTGTTGCTGCCGGGATGCGAGGACTTGATATAAGTGAGACGGCAGAGGAGGAGGGGCTTGAGAAGGGGGTGGCGGAGGGAGGGGAGGAGGAGGAGGAGGAGGAGGAGGAAGAGGACGATGATAGCGATGAGGAGGAGGAGGAGGAGGAGGAAGAGGAGGAGGAAGAGGAGGAGGAGGAGGAGGAGGAGGAGGAGCGAGGGTATTGGGTGGATGAGGATATAGAAGAGGAGTATGAGGAAGAGATGGAGCAAGAGGAGGCGGAGGGGAAAGGGGAGGCAGAGGAATGGGGAGATGAGGAGACGGAGCGAGGCCCGCTGGATGCTGACGTGGCAGGCTGGGCTGCCAGCCGGCAGCAGAGCATCCAGCTGGCGGGAGGGAGTGACTTGGAGGCAGGGCGGGTGGGAGAGAGGGAGGAGGGGGGAGGGGGAGGGGGAAGCGGGCAGCTGTTGGCGGCGAGCAAGAGCTCAACGGGCTCAGATACACAACGAGCTCTTCGCAGCCCGTCGCCCTTGGCATCCCCTAGAGCCCAGCCACTGCGGCCGCCGTCACAGGTGTCAGAGCCGACGCACGGCCGCAGCCCTTCGCCTTTGGCGTCCCCTAGAGCACAGCCTGGGTCGCAGATAGGGGCAGATGGATCCGAGCTGGGACGGCCTCTGTCAGAAGCCGACAATAACAAGGTGTGGAGTGTCTTGGTTTGATGCAATGACATGCGAAATGATGAGAGTTGAAATGCGATAAAACCTTAAATGTGTTAAACCATGCCTGCCATTGTACCCACACATACTGAATCATCAGTATTCCCTTGGCTATCAACATTGGCGAAACAACACGCCCTTGGTTCGCTCTTTCCTCTTTCTTCATCCGACCCCCCACAGGACCTTGGGATCCCCCCGTCACCCTCCACCGTAGTTTCAGCTTCACCCATGCGCTCTTTGAACCGACCTGCCAGCAAGCGCTCTGCCTCCGCGCAGCTCACAATTACCAGCTTAGATCTGTACGACATTCCTGGTGCTACTGCTGCTGCTTCTAATTCTACTGCTGCTGCTGCTGCTGACGATACCGCTGTGTACAGCCATGGGAGGGGCAAGGGAGCCCTTAATCCCAGCTCTAGACGATCGCAGCCAGGCCAAGATGCGGAGTTTCAGGCTGCCCGGTTCGGTCCTATGTCTGCCCGGGGCACTCGGCCGGCACCCTTGTTCGATGAAGACGTGTTCCCCGGGGAAAGGGGGGATAGAGGAGAAAGGGGAGATAGGGAGGGGAGATAGAGGAGAAAGGGGAGATAGAGGAGAAAGGGGAGATAGAGGAGAAAGGGGAGATAGAGGAGAAAGGGGAGATAGAGGAGAAAGGGGAGATAGAGGAGAAAGGGGAGATAGAGGAGAAAGGGGAGATAGAGGAGAAAGGGGAGATAGAGGAGAAAGGGGAGATAGAGGAGAAAGGGGAGATAGAGGAGAAAGGGGAGATAGAGGAGAAAGGGGAGATAGAGGAGAAAGGGGAGATAGAGGAGAAAGGGGAGATAGAGGAGAAAGGGGAGATAGAGGAGAAAGGGGCAGGCCAGGGAACGTTGGAGGGGTGGAGCAGGGAGGGGGGAGTAGAGGGGGCGGGAGAGGGAGAGGGGGGAATGGTCTGCTGGGGAATGGGAAGGAGGGGGGGGAGGAGGAGGGGAATGGGGAGGAGGAAGTGGAGAGGGGGCGGACGTTGCCAGAAGGGCGTCAACAGGAGGAATGGAAGGGGGAGGAATGGGAGGGGGAGGAATGGGAGGGGGAGGAATGGGAGGGGGGGGAATGGGAGGGGGGGGAATGGGAGGGGGAGGAGGGCGAGGAGGAGGGGTGAGAGGGGGAGCGGGTAGAGGCACCCAAGACGTGCTTGTCCAAGGCTCCAAGTCTCAAAAGGACATCCGGCCTCCAGGTAGGGACGGTGGAGGCTCGGCAGCCGGGGGACCAGGTAGAGGCATGCCGGACGTGCTTGCCGTGGGATCCAAGTCTCAGAAGGATATCCGGACGCCAGGTAGGGATACCGCAGGCTCGGCTACCGGACCTAAGGGTCAGGCTCGGCGGACGTCGCCCTTGCACTATGCTGATGATATGGACGTGGCACGGGTGGGGCAGAGAGACGGGTGGGGGGCAGGAGAGGGGGGAGGAGGACGAGGGGGTGGGGGAGGGGGAGGGGGAGGGGGAGGGGGGATGGGGGGGCAGTACCCTCCCCATACGGACACGTTTGGCCCCATGTCTGTTAGAGTCCCGAGACCGAGATCAATGGCTGAAGATGACTGGGGTGATGCTGCTCGCATGAGGGATGGTAGGGAGAGGGGAGGTGGGGACGGAAGGGGGAGGGCGGGAGGGATGGGGGATGGCAGGGGAGGGGGAGGGGGAGGGGGGATGGGGGAGAGGCCAAGGCGGGTGGGGGATAGGCAGATGGGGCAAGACGGGGGCCCTGGTGGGGGTGTTGTGAGACGACCTGCTGGCCCTGCTAATGTTGCTGGCGGTGGCGGTGGTTACAGTGGTGGTGGCTATGGTGCTCCTGGTGGCGGCGGCGGTGGTTACAGTGCTAGTGGTTACGCTGGTAGCAGCAGTGGCAGTGCAGCATCCCGCACAGGAGGGGGCATGTCCAGCCGGCCGGGAGGAGGTGGTGGGGGGGGATGGGTGGTGGCATGGGTGGTGGGGGGGGGATGGGCGGTGGCATGGGTGGTGGCATGGGCATGGGAGGAGCAGGAGGGGCAGGGGGTGGACCACGGAAGCCGTTGGATTGGAAGGCGCAGATGCAGCAGGCGAGCAAGGATCAGCAGAAGGACCGTATTCTGAGGATGCTGGCGGATGGGTCCCAGGAGAAGAGCCGCAGTGGGTATGGGAAGAGGGGTTAACAGTGAATGGGTCAGGTTGGGGTTGGTACACCAAGGTAAATGCGAGCAAGGAGCAGCAGAGGGACCGGATTCTGAGGATGCTGGCAGACGGATCGCAGGAGAAGAGCCGCGTGGCGGCAGTGGGTATGGGAAGAGAGGGTAAAAAGGGGATGGAGAGGCTGATGCAGCAGGCGCGCACGCAGCAGCAGAAGGACCAGATTCTGAAGATGCTGCTGGCGGGTCGTTTGCAGGAGACGAGCCGCAGTGGGCATGGGAAGAGGGGGTAGGGGAAGGGGGGGGGGTGGTTCGATGCAGCAGGCGGGCAAGCAGCAGCAAGAGGACCGAATCCTGAAGATGCTGGCGGACGGATCACAGGAGAAGAGCCGTATTGGGTATGGGAAGAGAGGGTAACGTG
Organism: Closterium sp. NIES-67; assembly: GCA_027943415.1. NCBI lineage: Eukaryota > Viridiplantae > Streptophyta > Zygnematophyceae > Desmidiales > Closteriaceae > Closterium > Closterium sp. NIES-67. The sequence continues at coordinate 275,090 of BQMB01000274.1, forward strand.
TTTGGGTTATCGAGGGATCGGCGCAGCAAGCACTCGTCAGATCAGATGCAGCAAGTGGGCAAGGAACAGCAGGCGGGCAAGGAGCAGCAGGCGGGCAAGGAGCAGCAGGCGGGCAAGGAGCAGCAGAATGGCGGATGGATCCCATGAGAAGAGCGGAAGTGGCTATGGGAAGCGAGGGTGGACATGCGGGTCAGGGGGGGAATTGACGCAGCAAGCAGTGGTCCGAGGCAGCAGGCAGGCACTGTGCAGCAGAAGGACCGGATCCTGTTGATGCTGGCAGACGGATCTGTGGCGAAGAGCCGCAGTGGCTATGGGGAGAGGGGATAAGGGGGGGGGAAGAGGTTGAAGCAGCAGGCGGGCAAGCAGCAGCAGAAGGGCCAGAAATTGAAGATGCTGGCGGATGGGACACAGGAGAAGAGCCGCGGTGGGTATGGGAAGAGGGGGTAGCTCAGGGACCGGAATTGGTTTTGGGGCACCCTTAGGAATCAGGGTATTCTCATGAGTTCACCCTGATTTGTAAGGGTGCTAGGGGCAAATTTGGCCTCAAAACACATTTTTACCCTTATAAAATCAGGGTATACTCCAAAAAGTGGCCGCTGGTAAGGGTAATCAGGGTGAATTACCCTTCAAACCCTATCCCTGGGGTAGCTGTGCGGGAAGGGGGGATGGACGCAACAACCATGGGATTGATGCAGCAAGCAGTGGTCCAATGCAGCACGCGGGCAAGGAGCAGTAACTTTCGGCAGTTGGGCCATAGCCTGCGACATCAAACATGCTCTGATGGTACCTCAAACCTCCTACCACGGTACCCCTTAGGGGTCACTCACTCCCGCCTGACGCTTTCCTGTAGGTAAGCCTTGACAGTTGTTCCTTGCAACATGTTGGAAATATCTCAAAGAACTTAAGCGTTTCTGAAGTATAACACTACACTCGAGGAAGACTACAAGGGAGCACGCGAGTCGACGGAGGTTACACGAGGGGGCGGACAAAGAATGCGAAAGGTCGCAACTGGAGGTTGCGACTGACCGTTACAGCATCATGGATGGTAACCGAAGCAGCAATCGAGTCGCTGTGCGACTCGATAAACCGTCCCTGTAACTGTACTCTACAACTGCTTTCTTATCTTCTATATATTGCTGTATGCTTGTTTCCTTAATCAATCACTTGTTCTCACATACTAGTACAAGGGTTCAACCGTCTCAACTTCCGCTGCACTACTCAAAGGCTCAAGTCTTCACAGCTGGGACTTAGTTAACAAACAGTGAAATTGATGAATAGTAGGAGAGAGAACACAAACATATGCCTAAATGTTGTACTCTCTAGAAGATAACCCTATACAGTCTATACAAGCATGATAACTAAACATGTTTGACACACCCCCTGGACTGCATAGGGGAATGTTCTAGACAAGCAGCTCAGGGTGGCACTACTAGTCCAGCCTCTGAGACAAGGGTCTAAAAGACCAGTCAGAAGGAGTACAGGCAAGGCAAGAACTAGTACAGGGCGGCACTACTAGTCCAACCACTGTAAGAGGACACAAGTCCAGTCTGAGTGTACACACAGATATATAGGACAGTACAGAGTCAAGGCCCGAGTAAGTGAGAGACTACAGGAACCAGACCAAGCTGCACACAGTGCCGCTGATGATCTTTAGGCGCAAGCGCCTTCGTAAAGATATCAGCTGTGTTGGCACCGGAGGCCAAGTGTACTACGCGAGCCTGGCGACGCTGCTGTAGCTCACGCAGGAGGAAGTACCGCAGCTGGATGTGCTTCGCTCTGCCCTCGAGTCGAGGCTCCTGACACAGGAGGATCATGGCCCTGTTGTCAGCGTACAGGACCGGGGCAGAGCTAGGCCGCTCACCTAAGTCAGTGAGCAAGAAGGTCAGCCAGCGGAGCTCCTGTGCCGCCATGGCACCGGCGTAGATCTCGGCCTCACAGCTGGACTGGGCAACAGACGAAGAGCGGGTAGCTCTCCACGAGACAGCACCTGAACCAAGGCTAAAGCAGTAGCCCTGGGAAGACCTGAGCGTCTCGGCGTCGTCTGCCCAAGAAGCGTCTGTGTGTCCAGTAAGGACCACTGGCCTGCGTCCGCCTAGCACTAACCCCATGCCCGATGTACTTGCAAGATAACGCAAAACCCTCTTAGCGGCAGACCAGTGCTGAGGTCGGTGCCTGCCTGTGGCCACGAAACGAGCCAGGATGCTGAGAGGGTATGCGAGATCTGGGCGAGTGCAAGTCATCAGGTACATGAGGCAACCCACTAGCTCAGCGTAAGGACCACTGGGATCTACCGACTCCTCAGGAACTGGAGCGGAGAGTCTGTGGTCCAGAGGAAGAGGGGTGGGCTGTGCGGAGGAGAACTGAAGGCCGAACCTCTGAAGGACCTGGCGCACCAAGTGTGACTGAGTCAGGGTGATGGTGCGCGCGGCTCTGTCCCTGGAGATCTGCAAGCCAAGGTAACGGCGCAGCTCTCCAAGGTCAGTGCAGGTGTGTCTCTTCAGCAGCTCTGCCTTCACGGAGGCCAGTGCGTCCCTGTCAGCAGTGGCAAAGACCAGGTCGTCTACGTAGACGAGGATGTAGAACGGAGTCGAGCCAGCACGAACGAAGAGAGAGGGGTCTGCAGAGGACGGAAAGAACTGCAGGTCAGCAAGGGTAGCACGCAAAGTGTCGTGCCACTCACGAGGCGCCTGGCGCAGGCCGTAGACTGGCCGCCGCAGAAGCCACTGGGTCCCAGGGGGGAAGGTGCCAGTAAAGCCCTGAGGGCGACGCAGGTAGACCTGCTCGTGAAGGCTGCCCTGAAGAAAGGCAGTGGAGAAGTCGAGGGAGTGAAGCTCGTAGTCACGCTGAGCCGCTACGTGTAGCAGCACCCGAAGAGTAGTCATCTTCGGGGTAGGAGCGAAAGTCTGAAAGAAGTCCACCCCCTCGCGCTGACTGAAGCCTCGAGCCACGTAGCGCGCCTTGAACACAGGCGGCTCTCCAGGAGGGCGCTTCACCTTGAAGAGCCAACGGCCATCGACCACGTTCACCCCAGGTGGGGGAACTGCGTCGACGAAGGTGCCGGTGGATCTCCAAGATGCCATCTCCTGCTCCATGGCAGCTATCCACTGAGAGGCCCAGGGTCCCGAAACCGCCTCAGCGTAAGTACGAGGGGTCGGGATGTCGAAAGCGTCTGGGTCACCCTCAGGGACTAGCAGCATGGAACAGAGATGGGGAGCAGCCTCGGACAGGAAAGCAAGCTCAAACTGGCGGTCCTCCAGGACGTCACTGCCGAGGGCAGGAGCACCCCCGACAGACGGAGGACAGGCAGGGTGAGAGACCAGAGCGGTGGCGTAGTCAAGGCGGCGGGTAGAGGCGAAGTCAGCGACCGCAGCGACGAGGGCGTCAAGACTCGACACGGGAACAGACGGGTCGGTAACGAGAGAGGCAAGGACCCGAGGAACAAGAGGACGAGCGGCACGAAAGGAGTCGGACAGAGGAGGAGACGCAACGACAAGAGAAGACGGAGGAGGAGACGGGAGGAGGGGAGGTCGAGACGCGTGGGAACGGAGCAACATAGGGTGAGAGCGCGGGACAGGGGAGACAGGACGAGCACGAGAGGGGCGGCGAGACCAGACGTGTGAGGGCGGCGTCGGGTCAGGAGACAGAGGAGGGGACACAGGAGGGGAACGAGGGGGAAGACGAGCCGGGGACGAGTCTGGCAGAGGGAACACGGGGCCGTAGACGGGAAGAGGGGGAGACGGCAGGAGAGGAACAGGCGCAGGGTCAGGAGACGGAAGGCCGAGCAGACGGAGGGCGGACACAGGCGGGGACTGCTGCTGCGGCGACACAACACCAACACCAGGGCCACAAGCGGCGCGACGGCTACCGCCCGAACCCTCCACACCTGCACCCCCAGAAGGGACACCCCCAGAGTCCACAAACGGCGGCAGCGACGACAGCGGCGGCGGCGGCGGCGGCTGCAGCGACGGCTGCGACGGCGGCGGCGGCGGAGACGACGGCTGCAACGGCGGCGGCGGTGGAGACGACGGCTGCAGCAGCTGCGGCGACGGCGGCTGCGGAGGCGGTGGAGGAGGAGACACCGGGGGAGGGACAGACGGCGAGGACTGCGCCGGAGGACTACCAGAGTCAGAAGACTCGTCGACCGGGACGACCGACGGGAGGGGGGTGACGTGAGACACACCAGAGGGGGCCGGACGGGGGGGCGGGGGGGGGGAGGGGCAGGGACCACCAGGGAGGGAGGAACCAGGAAAAGGGGGGGAGTAACCGGGGGACCACGGTGGGGAAAGCGGCGGTAGAAGGAGACGGACTCGTCAAAGGTGACGTCGCGAGAGTGAAAGAAGCGGTGAGACGGCGGGTGGTAGAAGTGCCAGTCGGACGCGTCAAGGGGGAAACCGAGGAAGACGCAGGGGAGGGTGCGGGCAGTGAGCTTGTCCGTGCCAGAGGCACGAACGTGAGCAAGGCAGCCCCAGACGCGGAACGCAGACGCGTCACCAGGGGACCCGGTCCACAGAAGGGTCGGCGAAACCTGCGGCCGCTGGGGGTGCGGCCACAGGTTAAGCTGGTGAGCGGCGTAGCGCACGGCGAACGGCCACAGAAAATGGGGTGCACCGGCGTGGATCATGGAGGTGCGAGCCACCTCCATAACCAAACCGATGCGTCGCTCAGCGACCCCATTCTGCTGCGGGGAGTCCGGCAGGGTAAACGTCTGGGTGATGCCCTCCGCACGACAGAAGCGACCAAGGACACCTGAGGCAAACTCGCCACCCCGGTCGGAGTGAAGGCGCAAGGCAGGGAGACCGCGGTGGACACGAGCAGAGACAAGCCAGGGGATGAGAACGTCAGGCACGTCGGCCTTCCGCTCCAGGGGGAAGACGGTGGTGTAGCGCGTGAAGTCGTCGACAAGCACTAGGAAGAAGCGCTCGCGACGCGGCCCATGGACCGGGGCTGGGCCCCAGACGTCCATGTGCAGAGTCTGCAGTGGTGCGGTGGTAGGGGGAAAAGAGGAGGAGTGAGGGGTACGGCGGAGCCGGCCCTCGACACAAGGCGTGCACGGTGGGGCGGGGGAGGAGGGAAACTCGGGGAACGAACCGGGGAGACCAAGGACGAGACCGTGCTGGGACATGTGACGCAGACGTGGGAGTGCAGGGTGACCAAGGCGGTGGTGCCAAAGGAGAGTCGGGTGAGTGAGGGACCGACAGGAGCACGCGGCTGCAACCTGGGTGGACGCAACTACCGGGGGGGAAGACCCAGCCGGGGACAGCGCGGTGTCAAGTGTGAACAGGCCGGACACCGGGTCCCGGGGGAAAGTGGTAAGGGGGGCACCAGTGGCGGCCTCGGTACAGACAGCATACCGCTCGTGACCAGGGAACGTAGTGGTGACGCCAAGGTCCTGGAGGCAGCCGACACCAACTAGGTTCCTGGAGAACGAGGGGATATGCAGACCTGTGAGAGTGCCCGAAGGAACCGCCGGACAGGGAAGGGAGGTGGAACTGCGGGCAACGACGGGACCACCGGAGGGGTCAGCAAGAGTAACTGCAGCGGGAACAGGCAGCGGCGTCAGCGTCGTGGAGTCGCGGAAGAAACACCGGGAGGCGCCAGAGTCCAAGGTGAAGGAAAGCGCAGCAGTCGCGCGAGGCAGCAGTGAAGCGGTGGAAGCACCAAGGCTAAGCAAAGCAAGAGATCCTACGCCTGACGCAGCAGGGGAGTCTACGCTAGGCACCGCTACACTAGGCAACACGGGGTAATAAGAGGGAAGCACACTAGAGTCATCAGCATACATCACATGCAAGGCCGCTACAATGGCATCCATGTCCAAGTCAAAAATCCTAACGCTACGCCTAAGCAAGCTGTGCCAGTCCGGGAGGTCGGGCGCCGGGCCAAAGCGCTGGCGGAACAGGTCGTCCAGGCGACGAAAACAGCGAGGAGTAGAATGACCGATCTTACCGCAAACGAAGCCGCGGCGAGGACCGGTCTGGATCTGGTACTGACAGGGCCCGCCTCCAGAGCCACCACCCGGTGCACCACCACGCGCACGACCACCACCAGCTCCAGGCCACCCAGGTGGGAGAGTACTCGCCTGCCTCGTCTGCGGCGGCTGCTGCGGCTGCTGCGAAGGCTGCGGCTGCGGCGACTGCTGCTGCTGCGGCTGCTGCAACTGTGGAGGCAGCGGGGCAGCTGGACCGGGCAGGGTCCCCACGTCCGCACTGGCACCGGACGACCCGCCTCCACCACTACCCACACCCGCACCCCCGCCGCCTCCGCCGCTCCCAACCTTGGGGCGGCGGCCCTTCGCCGAGCGGGACTGCACGGCAGCAGCAGTCTCAGCCACAGCGACAGAGCCGTCGGAGAAGGTACACTGAGCGGGGGCACAACCCTGAAAGATAGGGACCGGTACTGTACCGCTCGCCAGGGCTATGGAGCGGTGACGAGTCTCTATGGCAGTCAGGGTGTCAACAAAGTCGGTGAGGGTGAGAGCAGCAGGGTGGATGCTAAGGAACTGGTCGCGGGCGGCGGCAAGGCGGTCAGGTAGGCGGGTGGCAAGGAGGTAGAGGGTAGAGGTCATGGGAGGCTGGTGGACTCTAAGCTGAGCATCAGTGCAGGCAGCGCGCCAGGCCTCATCTATCGAGCGCAGGTGGGCAGCAAGGTCAGAGACAGTGGGGAAAGACGCCAGGTCAGGAAAGAGCAGGGGAAGGATCAGGCGACCCACTGAGGCAGCAGGAGGGGTAGAATAGCGCTTGATGACAGCATCGAGGTAGGCCTGGGCGGTAGGAATGGTTCTAAAGCGAGGGCGCTCAGTGGGGGGGAGGGCATTGCTAATGGCGAGCTGAGCAAGGGCATCGCGGGAAAGCCAGACAGAGCGGGCAAGGGCAGCAGCGGCAGTGGACTCGCGCTCAGCGGGCGTGGGATCAGCTGGCAGCACAGCAGGGGGGTCAGGGCAGGGGAGCATACCGTCTAGGTGTGCAGAAAGCGGGTGGCCGTCCTGCCGCTGGCCAGTGAGGTGGCGGCGAAGGTCAGCCAACCACGCCTCGAACTCCAGAGGCTGACCCTCAACATCAAAACGAAGCTCAGCAGCCATGAGGGGCAGTGGAGGACAGCGCAGTGCGGTGCAGTGCGATGCAGTGCGGTGCAGTGCGGTCCAGTGCAGTGCAGTGCGATGCAGTGCGGTCAGTGCGATCCAGTGAGGTGCAATGCGATGCAAGGCGGGGCAGGAAAGTGCAGGAGGGTGCAAAGTGGTGCGGGGAACGGGGGACAGTACCAGGAAGTATGGAGGGCCGGGGCAGGTGCGTCGGGGCCGGGCAGGCACGACAAGGCCGGGCGGCGGCGACGGGGCCGGGCGGCTGCGACGGGGCCGGGCGGCGGCGACGGGGCCGGGCGGCAGCGACAAGGCCGGGCGGCTGCGACGTGGCCGGGCGGCTGCGACGGGGCCGGGCGGCTGCGACGGGGCCGGGCGGCAGGGACGAGGCCGGGCCGGACACAGCAGGGCCGGGCAGGGGCGACGGGGCCGGGCGGCTGCGACGTGGCCGGGCGGCTGCGACGTGGCCGGGCGGCTGCGACGTGGCCGGGCAGCTGCGACGTGGCCGGGCGGCTGCGACAGGGCCGGGCGGCTGCGACGGAGCCGGGCGGCGGCGACGGGGCCGGGCGGCAGGGACGGGGCCCGGGCAGGCCACAGCAGGGCCGGGCAGGGGCGACGGGGCCGGGCGGGCGAGCAGGGGCCGGGCAGGTGCGACAGGGGCCGGGCAGCCGCGACAGGGGCCGGGCAGGCGCCACGCGGCCGACAGGCCGCGACGGGGCCGAGCAGGGGCGACGGGGCCGAGCAGGGGCGACGGGGCCTAGCAGGGGCGGCGGGGCCGAGCAGGGGCGACGGGGCCGAGCAGGGGCGACGGGGATGGGTAGGGGCGCAACGGGGCCTGGAGGGGCGTTACCAAGCCCAGGTAGGGGCGCGACGGGGCCTGGGGGGAGCGCAATGGGGCCCAGGAGGGGCGCTACGGGACCTGGGAGGAGCGCGACTGGGCTAGGGAGGGGCGCGACGGGGCCTGGGAGGAGCGCAATGGGGCCCAGGAGGGGCGCTACGGGGCCTGGGAGGAGCGCGACGGGGCCCTGGAGGGGCGCTACCAGGCCCTGGAAGGAGCGCGACGGGGCCTGGAGGGGCGCTACGAAGCCCTAGAAGGGGCGCGACGGGGCCTGGGAGGAGCGCAATGGGGCCCAGGAGGGGCGCTACGAGGCCTGGGAGGAGTGCGACGGGGCCCAGAAAGGGGCGCAACGGGGCCCAGGAAGGGGCGCGACGGGGCTAGGGAGGGTCGCGACGGGGCTAGGGAGGGTCGCGACGGGGCTAGGAGCACGACGGGGCCCAGCTAGGGGGCGAGCGGAAGCGTGAGGGGGGGGGGGGGGGGGGGGGGGGGGGGATCCTACCTACGCGTGATACGATAGCAAACAGTGAAATTGATGAATAGTAAGAGAGAGAACACAAACATATGCCTAAATGTTGTACTCTCTAGAAGATAACCCTATACAGTCTATACAAGCATGATAACTAAACATGTTTGACATTAGTGTCTGAAAAGATCCTAAGGGCTTTTTTTAAGCCCAACATGGTATGAGAGCTGGTCAGAGACCAAACTCCCAGCAACTACACTCCATCAACAACCAGCAACTCGACTTGACTCAACAACTCCATTGATTACAAGACATGGACAACAAGGGCAAGAAAGCCTCTACGGGCTCACCCAGCGCCCAAGAAACTCAACACGGCAACTCTGGTCTGCACACCTCAGGACTGCAGACAGAGACCGGGACTGCTCAAGAAACAACGGGAAGAGCACCGGAGATGGTGACTCCGTCTCCCTCTTCAAGTGTGGACCCGAATCTCATGGAGAGATTCTTCAGCTTCATGTCACACTTCGACCAGCAGCAGCAGACAAGGACACCTGCGCACTTAACACAGAGCAATGGAGGGAATATGGGATTAGCGCCGATGAGCCTCGACAACTCATCCTTCGGGCGACACAATCAAGCACCTACTTTTGCGCCTTATCACTCTTCACCGGGGACGTTCGTGTTCATGCCGCCCCGCGCCCCTGTTCCACTCGACGAAGAAAATCCTCTCGATAGCAACAACCTCGACACCTTTTACCACTTCGCTGACCAAGGTTACGTTACACCCCACCCAGTCGACACAAATGTTTCAGAACGCATCGGTCCCAACTTCTTACCTGACCCAGAAGACGGTGACGAAGCAGCTTATTCCGGGAATGAAAATTCCCCTCGACACACCCCCACGGCACTGCAGATTCTAGGCCTCTGGGTCTCCGTCCAGCATCCGCCGCCGCCTTCTCCGCGAGAGCCTTCAACCTTGTCGCAGGCTCTGGGGGGGGAACATAAGGCGAAATGGAAGGAAGCGATGGAAAAGGAGTTAAAGGCTCTGCAAGACCGGAAAACATGGAAACTGGTACCTGCAACAAGCATCAACGGGAAGAACGTCCTCTCGGGGAAATGGGTGTACCGCATTAAGACCAACTCAGACGGCTCCATCGAACGATTCAAAGCTCGATGGGTCGTACGAGGCTTCGATCAACGATACGGGACCGACTACACAGAAACCTTCGCTCCAGTCTCCCGTCACACCTCATTACGCATCCTACTCGCAATCGCGGCCACGAAGACATTACCACTACGCCAAATCGACGTCGCGAATGCGTTCCTATACGCACCTGTGGACGCTGAGATCTTCGTCGAACAACCCCACGGATTCATCGACGACCCCACGAAAGTATGCCAACTGACAAAATCCCTTTACGGGATCAAGCAAGCCCCGCGGCTCTGGCAGCAGCATCTTCACGGCCGGCTCGTAAAAATTGGATTCCTACAGCTACCGCATGACCAAGGCATGTACCGACTGCAGCAGGGAAGAGAATACATCTTACTTATCGTCTATGTCGACGACCTACTCTACATCAGTTCTACCACCGACATCGCCACCTGGTTCGAAGGGGAGCTGAAAGGAGACCTGACGATCACGGTGTCCGACTCAGTGACCCAGTACTTGGGACTAAATGTCGTCGAAGACAACTCGGCGTTCTACCTACACGCTGGAAAGTACGCAGGCACTATCGCGAAGAAATTCGGACTGACGCCGACTACGGTCCCGACCCCCTACCGCTACGGAAATAACAACAGCGCCCCCGCAAAACTCCCCGCGAAGCAAATCCAGGAGTATCAACAGAAGCTCGGCTGCCTACTATTCGCAGCAGTAACCTGCCGACCCGACCTGTCCTACAGTGCAAGTCAACTGGCGACGCATCTGAAGCAACCGGAACAGGAAGATCTCGAGGAGCTCAACCGGGCACTACTCTACTTCGTCTCCACGCCGACGATCGGGCTTACCTACAGCAAAGCAACAACACCGTCCGTACGACTACTCGGATATGTCGACGCCGACCACGCGGGAGATAAGGAAAATCGACGATCCAGGACGGGCTACATCTACCGACTAGAGCCCATCGGAACTATCTCCTGACAGTCGAGCAAGCAGGAGTTAATCGCACTATCCTCGGCTGAAGCAGAGTATATCGCCCTTTGTACTGCGACCAAGGAAGGACTCTACCTACGGGAGTTACTCGAGGAAGCGAAGATCGCGACCCTACCCGCCTTCTCACTCCTCTGCGACAACCAATCCGCGATCAAAATCGCGAACAAGGATGGCTTCGCCAACCGAACCAAGCACATCGCCCTACGGTACTTCTTCGTCAAGGATGAAATCGCGAAGGGGAGACTTCAACTCAGTTACTGCCCGACGACAGAAATGGCCGCAGACTATTTGACGAAGAAATTGGCGAAGACAAAATTCGACCACTGCATGCTGCTGACCGGACAGACAAACGTCACCAAATCCGAACATAACAGCACTCCAGAAACGAAGGGGAGTGTTGGAAATATCTCAAAGAACTTAAGCGTTTCTGAAGTATAACACTACACTCAAGGAAGACTACAAGGGAGCACGCGAGTCAACGGAGGTTACACGAGGGGGCGGACAAAGAATGCGAAAGGTCGCAACTGGAGGTTGCGACTGACCGTTACAGCATCATGGATGGTAACCGAAGCAGCAATCGAGTCGCTGTGCGACTCGATAAACCGTCCCTGTAACTGTACTCTACAACTGCTTTCTTATCTTCTATATATTGCTGTATGCTTGTTTCCTTAATCAATCACTTGTTCTCAGATACTAGTACAAGGGTTCAACCGTCTCAACTTCCGCTGCACTACTCAAAGGCTCAAGTCTTCACAGCTGGGACTTAGTGTCTGAAAAGATCCTAAGGGCTTTTTCTAAGCCCAACACAACAGTGCAGCTTCACACTGGTCATGATTCATGACGCCCCTTAGCTGCTGTGGCTCTGTAGGGGATGCAATGCACAGCCTCTCTTCTGCAGGGGTTGGGCTTGCATTGCAGTCTCTTCAGTTGTTTGTTCCTAGTTGGGCAAATTTGTTCTGTTCTCTTTGTCAAATATAACTTAGTATGTTATTGTAGACTATATAGGTTTGTGCCTTAGAGGGTACAACACACTAGCCTATATTGCCTTGTACCCTCACATTCTAGTCATTCTTGCATTCTAACATGGTATCATGAGTAGGTTAGGTCCACCTCGCCCACCAGCGCTTCCGCCCTAGGTCCTAGCCGCCCGTCCCCTAGCCGGTCCCGTGCACACCTCCTAGCCGGCACTGGCGCTCGTTCCGTAGCGGCCCCCGCGCCCGTCCGTAGCGGCCCCCGCGTCCGTCCGTAGCCGGCCCCCGCGCCCGCCCGTAGCCGGCCCCCGCTCCCGCCCGTAGCGGCCCCTGCGCCCGTCCGTAGCGGCCCCCGAGCCCGCCCGTAGCGGCCCCCGCGCTCGTCCCTAGCGGCCCCCGCGCCCGTTCTGTAGCAGCCCTCCCGCGCCCGTCCGTAGCGGCCCCCGCGCCCTTTCGTAACCGGCCCCCGCGCCCGTCCGTAGCCGGCCCCCGCGCCCGCCCGTAGCGGCCCCCGCGCCCGTTCCGTAGCGGCCCTCCCGCGCCCGTCCGTAGCCGGCCCCCACGCCCGTCCGTAGCCCCCCCCCCCCCCCCCCCCCCCCCCCCCCCTCCTGCGCCCGTCCGTCGCCGGCTCCCGCGCCTGTCCGTAGCCGGCCCCCGCGCTTGCCCCGTCCCCGGCCTGCGCCCGACCCGTCGCCGGCCCGTCCCCGCCCCGCCCCCGGCTCGCACCGGCCCGCTCCTGCGCCCGACCCTGACGCCCAGCTGCACGTCACGTGCAGCCGGCCCCTGTGCCGCACTGCACCGCCCGGCACTTCTCAGCACTGCACTGCACCGCACCGCACTGCGCTGCACTACACCTCACTGTACCGCCCTGCACCGCACTGCACCGCACTACACCACACCGCACCGCCCTGAACCGCAGCTGCGTCGCCCCTGATGGCGGACTCTGTGCTGCGGTTTGACGCGTAGGGTCAGCCGATCGAGTTTGACACGTGGCTCGTCGACCTCCGCCGTCACCTCACTAGGCAGCGGCAGGACGGCCACTCCTTGGCTGTCCACCTTGATGGTACGCTCCCCTGTCCTGACCACCTTGCTGCGCTGTCCGCTGACCCCACGTCTGCTGAGCGTGAGTCCGCTGCCGCTGCAGCCCTTGCCCGTTCGGCCTGGTTGTCGCATGACGCTGTTGCACACCTAGCCATAAGTCATGCCCTTCCCCTGTCTGAGCGTCCCCGCTTTAGGTTGGTCAGGCGGATCCTTCAGGCGTCCCCGCTTTAGGTCGGTCCCTGTCCGGCGGATCCTTCAGGCTCCCTTACTGGCTTGCACATCCCCTCGTTCTCTAGGAACCTAGTTGGTGTCGGCTGCCTCCAGGGCCTTGGCGTCACCACTACGTTTCCTGGTCACGAGCGGTACGCTGTCTGTACCGAGGCCGCCACTGGTGCTCCCCTCACCACGTTCCCCCGGGACCCGGTGTCCGGCCTGTTCACGCTGGACACCACCCCCCCCCCCCGGTTGAAATGTCTCCCCAGTTGACTGTGCCTCCTCAGGTAGCTGGGCTTGCTCGTGTCGGTCGCTTACTCACCCGACACTCCTGTGGCACCACCGTCTAGGGCACCCTGCCCTCCCTCGTCTTCGTCATATGTCTCAGCACGATCTTGTTTTAGGTCTCCCTGGGTCGTTCCCCGCACTCCCCTCCTCACCTACGCCACTGTGCACCCCTTGCGTCGAGGGCCGGCACCACTGTGCCCCTCACTCCTCCTCGTTCCCCCCCACCACCGCACCCTTGCAGACCTTGCACATGGACGTTTGGGGCCCCGTCCCTGTCCATGGGCCGCGTCGTGAGCGTTACTTCCTCGTCCTTGTTGACGACTACACTCGCTACACCACCGTGTTTCCCTTAGAGCGGAAGGCCGACGTGCCTAACGTTCTTATCCCGTGGCTTGTCTCTGCGCGTGTGCACCGCGGCCTCCCTATGTTGCGTCTCCACTCTGACCGCGGTGGCGAGTTCGCCTCTGGTTGCCTTGGGCATTTCTGTCGTGCGGAGCGCATCACTCAGATGTACACCTTGCCGGACTCCCCACAGCAGAATGGGGTCGCTGAGCGATGCATCAGTTTGGTCATGGAGGTGGCTCGTACCTCCATGATCCACGCTGGTGCACCCCATTTTCTGTGGCCATTCGCTGTCCATTACGCCGCTCACCAACTTAACCTGTGGCCGCACCCTCAGCGGCCGCATGTTTCGCCAACCCTTCTCTGGACCGGGTCTCCTGGTGACGCGTCTGCGTTCCACGTCTGGGGCTGCCTTGCTCATGTTCGTGCCTCTGGCATGGACAAGCTCACTGCCCGCACACTCCCCTATGTCTTCCTCGATTTCCCCCTTGACGCGTCTGACTGACACTTCTACCACCCCCTGTCTCACCGTTTCTTTCACTCCCGCGACGTCACCATTGACGAGTCTGTCTCCTTCTACCACCGCTTTCCCCACCGTGGTCCCCTGGTTACCCCCCCTTGTTCCTGGTTCCCCCTCCCACGGTCGCCCCTGCCCCCCCTCCTCCCCACCCTGCCCTGTCTGGTGTGTCTCATGTCACCCCCCTCCCGTCGGTTGTCCCGGTTGAGGAGTCTGCTGACTCTGGTGGCCCTACGTCGCAGTCGCAGCCGCCGTCGCGGCCGCAGCCGTCATCGCCACCGCCGCAGTATCAGTTCGTGCCTTCTAGGGGTGCTGGCGTTGTGGAGGGTGCTAGTCCTGGGGCTCCTGTCGTGGCTTGTCCCAGCGGGCCTGGGGGTGGTGCTGGTGCTGAGCGAGCTTCTGGTCATGGGGGGTTCCATCTGGGGGTGCTGGAGTGGAGTGTTCCGGAGGTAGCCGTGGAGCAGCAGGCGGTCCAGGTGTTGGTATCTTACAGCCGCCGCAGCAGCAGTCGCCGCCGGTGTCCGCTCTCCCCCTGCTCGGCCCTCCCTCCCCTGACCGCGCGTCTACCCCTCTCCTCCCGTCTCCTCTTTTTGTCTACGGCCCTATGTTCCCTCCTCCCGACTCGTCTCCGGCTTGCCTTCCCCCTCGTTCCCCTCCTGTTACTCCCCCTCTGTCTCTTGACCCGACGCCCCTGTCCCACGTCTGGTCTCGCCGTCCCTCTCGTGCTCGTCCCGTCTCTCCTATTCAGCGTTCTCACCCTATGTTGCTTCGTTCCCACGTGTCTCGTCCTCCCCTCCTGCCTTCACCTCCTCCGTCGTCGCTCGCTGTTGCGTCTCCCCCTCTATCTGACTACCTTCGTGCTGCTCGCCCTCTTGTTCCTCGGGTCCTTGCCTCCCTCGTTACCGACCCGTCAATTCCTGTTTCGCGTCTTGACGCCCTTGTCGCTGACTTCGCCTCTACCCGTCACCTTGACTATGCCACCGTTCTGGTCTCTAACGCTGCCTGTCCTCCGTCCGTCGGGGGTGCTCCTGCCCTTGGCAGTGCCGTCTTGGAGGACCAGCAGTACGAGCTTGTTTTCCTGTCAGAGGCTGCTCCCCATCTCTGCTCCCTGCTGCTAGTCCCTGAGGGTGACCCAGACGCTTTCGACATCCCGACCCCTCGCACCTACACTGAGGCTACCTCGGGACCCTGGGCCTCTCAGTGGATAGCTGCCATGGAGCAGGAGATGGCATCTTGGAGATCCACCGGCACCTTCGTCAACGCAGTTCCCCCACCTGGGGTGAACGTAGTCGATGGCCGCTGGCTCTTCAAGGTGAAGCGCCCCCCTGGAGAGCCGCCTGTCTTCAAGACGCGCTACGTGGCTGGAGGCTTCAGTCAGCGTGAGGGGGAAGACTTCTTTCAGACCTTCGCACTGACCCCGAAGATGACTACTCTTTGGGTGCTGCTACATGTAGCAGCACAGCGCGACTACGAGTTACACTCCCTCGACTTCTCCAATGTGTTTCTTCAGGGCAGCCTACATGAGCAGGTCTACCTGCGCCGTCCTCAGGGCTTCACTGGTACCTTCCCTCTTGGAACCCAGTAGCTCCTGCTGCGCCTAGTCTACGGCCTGCGACAGGCGCCCCATGAGTGGCACGACACGCTGCGTGCTACCCTTGCTGACCTGCAGTTCTTCCCGTCCTCTGCAGTCACACTTGGTGCGCCAAGTCCTCCAGCGTTTCGGCCTTCAGTTCTCCTCTACACAGCCCACACCTCTGCCGGTGGACCACAGGCTCTCAGTTCCTGTTCCCGAGGAGTCAGTAAAGCCGAGTCGTCCTTACGCAGAGCTGGTGGGTTGCCTCATGTACCTGATGACTTGCACTCGCCCAGATCTCGCATACCCTCGCAGCATCCTGGCTCGCTTTGTGGCCACAGGCAGACACCGACCACAGCACTTGTCTGCCGCTAAGAGGGTTTTGCATTATCTTGCAAGTACATCGGGCATGGGGCTAGTGCTGGGAGGATGCATATCAGTGGTCCTTACTGGGCACATAGACGCTTCTTGGGCTGACGACGCAGAGACTCTCAGGTCCTCGCACGGCTAGTGCTTTAGCCTTGGTTCAGGTGCTGTTTCGTGGAGAGCTACCCACTCCTTGTCTGTTGCCCAGTCCAGCTGTGAGGCTGAGATCTACGCTGGTGCCATGGCGGCACAGGAGCTCCGCTGGCTGACCTTCTTGCTCACAGACTTAGGTGAGCGGCCTAGCTCTGCCCCGGTCCTGTACGCTGACAACAGGGCCATGATCCTCCTGTTTCAGGAGCCGCGACTCGAGGGCAGAGCGAAGCACATCCAGCTGCGGTACTTCCTCATGCGTGAGCTACAGCAGCATCGCCAGACCCGCGTAGTACACTTCGGCTCCGGTGCCAACACAGCTGATATCTTTACGAAGGCCCTTGCGCCTAAAGATCATCAGAGGCACTGTGTACAGCTTGGTCTTGTTCCTGTAGCCTCCAACTTGTTAGGGCCTTGATTGTGTACAGATCTTTATATATATATATACTACCTAGACTGGCCTTGTGGCCTCTCCCAATGGCTGGACTAATAGTGCCGCCCTGGTCTTGCTCCTGTCTTGTCCGTACTCCTCGTGACTGGTCTTTAGACCCTTGCCTCAGAGGCTGGACTAGTAGTGCCACCCTGAGCTGCTTGTTCTCTTGTTAGGCACTGCCCCTATATGGTCTAGGGGGTGTGTCAAATATAACTTAGTATGTTATTGTAGACTATATAGGTTTGTGCCTTAGAGGGTACAACACACTAGCCTATATTGCCTTGTACCCTCACATTCTAGTCATTCTTGCGTTTTAACACTCTTGACCAGTGACCGATGACTCTGCATTCAATTGATTGTACCGTATTTGCCGGGATATAGCACTACGTAGTCTTATATCGTTTTAGCAGCAATTTAGGGGTGCTGCTTATAACTGAGTAAATTAATAAAAGATACGGGGCTTCTGAAATGTATAAGGTAAAATGGAAAAATTGAAGCGTTTTTCCGTTACCCTTCCTGTTTCCTGCTTCCCTGTCGGCGTTTTCGCATCGAAACTGGATGACGAACTGCTGGAGGGAAATTGGACCCGATTCCCTGCCAGATGGCACAGCCGGATAGGTGTGACCCTCATTCCTACCTCTCATAACCTGACGCGCTCAGCTCCCCCCACTACATGTTCCTAGTCGCGCAACTCCCTCGTTTCTTGCGTTTTGTTTTGACCTGTAAAGATGTATCGAAAGTAGACATATTCAGCAAAAAGGGTTAAAAGGGGCTTATCCTATATACAATGGAAAGAACAGGTCTATACAGTGAGAAACCGTAGTAAAATAAATGCCAGAAATAAGCCCCACTGGGGCTTTATTTTTTCAGGGTGTTAAATCCGGGCAAATACGGTAAGAGCGTGTTCCTACGGACCTCGTCCCAGGCTAGCCTCTTCCCAGATTCGCCGCTCTCCTGAGCGTAATCGCAGAACCCCGGTTCAGACAAATTCCGTTTCAGATTCGCGTTCCAAGGTTTCGGGTCCACAACAGGAAACCCTCGTGTCAAAATTGCGTTGTACAGATATACGTAGGAAAGAGGACGCAAGAAAAAATATGTCGGAACACGCCCTAAATGTCGGCAACCCCAACATCGCGTCGCACCATGTGGAACCGTAGTGAACAACTTCGCGACAAATTTTGCGACACTGCAGCGCGTGAGTCTGGGAAGAGGTTGGCTGGGAAGGGGATGGTAAGGACACGCTCTATATCAACAAATATATTTATGTAGCTTAGCTAGGTCATATTTATTTATAGCCTAGCCTGTTTAGTTCTTTGTGAGTACAGCCCTAGTTTTGTATCCCTCGACATTTTCCCTTAGTCACAACTTTTCCCGCTACTCTAAAATGGTATAGAGCTAGGCTATATTCTTTTGTTTCCGCCGTTTCTCACGCTTCCGCCGTTACTCCCGCTACCGCCGTTATTATAGCTTGTTATTTTTCGCGAATGTGCACCTCTCTCAATTTCGCGCACTGTAGCCTTCCAATTTCGCGCACTATAGCCTTCCAATTTCGCGCTTCGTAACCTCGAGCTCCCTCCCCCCTCTAGCATTCGATTTTTCTTTCGTGCCCCCAAAGCCCACTGCTCCCTGCAGCTACTGCGGCCGCTGCGTCTGCCGAGGTCGCCGCGTCCTTCTCCTGTCGCTCACTAGCCCAGCTGACCCTTCTGTGGCACCAATGCTTAGGTCACACTGCGCTCCCGCGTCTTAGGCACATGTCCCAGCACGGTCTAGTCACTGGTCTCCCTGCATCACTACCCGCCCTGCCTCTGTCGGTAACGCCACTGTGCACCTCCTACATCGAGGGCCGGCAGCGCGCCGCCCCTCACTCCCACAATGTCGCTACAGACACAACACATGGACGTCTGGGGCCCTACCCTGGTCCATGGTCTTAGCCAGGAGCGCTACTTCCTAGTCGTCGCACCTCCATGGTCCACGCCGGTGCACCCCATTTTCTTTGGCCGTTCGCTGTGCGATACGCTGCTCACCAGCTTAACCTGTGGCCGCGCTCCCAGCGGCCACAGGTTTTGCCGAGCCTCCTCTGGATCGGGTGTCCTGGTGACGCAACTGCGCTCCACGTCTGGGGCAGCCTTGCTCACGACCGCGACACTGCCGCGGAAAAGCTCTCAGCCCGCACCCTTTCTTGTGTCTTCCTAGGTTTTCCGCTTGGCGCCTCTGACTGGCTGTTCTACCATCCGTCACACCACCGATTTAACCACTCTCCTGATGTTACCTTCGACGAGAGGCTCCCCTACTACTGTCGCTTCCCGCACTGCAGCACTCCTGTGCCTCCTCCTCCCCTCTTCCTTGTCCCTGCCCCGCCTGCCGCTCCCCTCCTGCCATGTCTGGTGTCTCCCATGCCACTCATTTCCCCCCGGTTGCGCCTGTGGGGGAGTCGGCTGACTCTTGAGGCCCAGCTGCTAGGGGCGCACCTACTGTCCCTGTGGCGCCTCCCCCAGCCTCGGTACCCAAGACACCTCAGCAGCCATCGCCGCAGTAGACTCAATGGCCGCAGCAGCAGGGAGCAGTGAGCTTTGGGGGTGACGATTCTGGGGGTGCTGGTGTTGGCGGTGTTGGTGTTGGGGCTGCTGGTGTTGGTGGAGTTGGTGTTGGGGGTGCTGGTTCTGGGGGTGCGAGTTCTGGGGTTGCTGACTCTAGGGGTGCTGGTTCTGTGGGTTGTACGTCTGAGGGTGCTCGTCTTGGGGGTACTGTCTTTGGGAGTGCTGGTGGCAGCCGCGGTGCTGCTGGAGGTCCTTGAGAGGACAGGGAGCATTTGCAGCCGCAGCGGCAGCCGCATCAGCAGCCGCAGCAGCAGGTGCAACCGCCGCAGCAGGAGCAGCCGCAATCTGCCCTTCGTCTCCTTGGTCTTGCTCTAGGTTCCCCTGTCCGCCCGCCCGTTCCCCCTTCGGTGCGTGACCCTGTTTAAGGCACGCTGTTCCCTCCTCCGGACCCCTCTCCGGCTCGTTTTCCCCGCGCTCCCCTCCGTCCCCAGACTTGTCCCCCGTTCCACCTCGTCCCTAGTCCCCATTTTTTCCCCACTGGGTTTGTCGCCCTTCTGGTGCTCGTCTTGTCTCTCCTCGTCCTAGTGTCCACCCTATGCTTCTTCATTCACGTGCTCCTCCAGTCACAGTCCTCCCGTTGCCTCCCCCGTCGTCGCTTCCGTCGTTCCCCCCTCCTCGCTCCGACGCTACTCTCGCTGCTCGTCCTACCCTTACGTGCTTGCTTGCGTCGCTTGTCACTGACCCTACTGCTCCTCCTGAAACTCTCTCTGCACTTATCGCTGCTGTCGTTGAGTTTGCTGCTAGCCACCGCCTTGACTACGCTGCCGCTCTGGTCTCTGGTACTGCCCGTCCTCCGTCTGTCAGGGGTGCATCTGCCCTTGGCAGAGACATGCTAGAGGACAGGCAGTACGAGTTGGCCTACCTTGCTGCCGCTATTCCCCATCTCTGCTCCATGCTTGTATCCTCAAAGGGCGACCCAGGCGCTCTCGACATCCCTGTTCCACGCTCTTACGATGAGGTGGTGTCAGGGCCCTGGGCAGCCCAATGGATACAGGCCATGGAGGTTGAGATGGCATCCTACAGATCCGCAGGCACTTACGTCGACGCAGCTCCCCCGCCTGGGGCAAACATAATGGATGACATGTGGATCTACAGGATGAAGTGCGCACGTGGAGAGCTGCCGAAGTTCAAGGCATGTTACGTGGCTAGAGGCTTCAGTCAGCGTGAGGTTTTGGACTTCTTCCAGACCTTCTCTCTGACCCCGAAGATGACTACTCTTCGGGTCCTTCTTCACATAGCTGCGTAGCGTGACTACGAGCTTCACTCACTTGACTTCTCCACAGTGTTCTTGCAGGGTAGTCTGCACGAGCAGATCTACCTCCGGTGCCCTTTAGGCTTCTCTGGGTCCCTCCCACCTGGGACCGAGTGGAGCCTGTGCCGTCCTATCTACGGCCTCTGTCAGGCACCCCGTAAGTGGCACGACACGCTTTGCACCACTCTTGCTGAGCTGTAGTTCTTTCCGTCCTCTGCTGACCCCTCTCTCTTTGTTCACACGGGTCAGACACCGTTCTACATTCTAGTGTACGTAGACGATCTTATCTTTGCTACTCCTGACAGAGTGGCACTGGCCTCAGTGAGGGCCAAGTTACTTAGGAGACACACCTGTACAGACTTGGGGGAGCTGAGGCGCTATCTCGGCTTGGAGAACTTTCGTGACCGTGCTGCTCGCACGATCACACTCTCCCAGTCCCATATGGTGCAGCAGATCCTCCAGAGGTTCAGTCTCCAATTCTCCTCAGCACAGCCCACCCCTCTGCCTATGGATCACAAGCTTTCTGTTTCTGTTCCGGCTGAGCTGGTCGAGGCTAGTGGTCCATACGCAGAGCTGGTGGGGTGTCTTATGTACTTGATGACCTGCACTCGACCACATCTAGCGTACCCTCTCAATCTCTTGGCTCACTTTGTCGCGACGGGCAGGCACCGACCAGTCCACTGGTTTGCTGCCAAGAGGGTACTGCGGTATATGGCGAGTACATCATGACTGGGGCTTTTGCTAGGAGGACGGGAGCCAGTGGTGCTCATTGGACACACAGACGCGTCGTGGGCTAACGACGTGGAGATGCTCTGGACGTCTTAGGGCTACTGTTTTAGTCTTGGTGCTGGTGCAGTCTCGTGGAGGTCCACCAGGTCGTCGTGTGTAGCTCTGTCCAGTTGTGAGGCAGAGATCTACGCTGGGGCTATGGCCGCTCAGGAGCTCTGCTGGCTGACGTTCTTGCTCACTGACTTAGGTGAGCAGCCTAGGTCTGCCTCGGTCCTGTTTGCAGACAACAGGGCCATGATCCTTCTGTGTCAGGAGGCTCACCTTGAGGGCAGGGCGAAGTACATCCAGCTGCGGTACTTCCTGCAGCGTGAGTTGCAGCAGCGCGGCCAGGCTCGAGTGGTACAGTTGGCCTGAGAAGCGAACACCGCTGATATCTTCACCAAGGCACTTGCGCCTGGTGACCATCAGCGGTTCTGTTCTCAACTTCGTCTCGTCTCTGTAGCACCACCACTCCTTGTATCCTGAGTCAAACTATACCTGCTTGTACTTGTTGCTCTATACCTGCTTGTCTTGCTACACTTGTTGACTGGCCTTGTGGCCTCTTTTCTCAATGGTCAAACTAGTAATGCTGCCCTGAGTTGCCTTGTTGCCCTCACCAGAGGTCAGACTACTAATGCTGCCCTGGTATACTCTGCCTTTTCATGAACTGCCACTATCTAGGCTAGGGGGTGTGTCAACAAATATATTTTTGTAGCTTAGCTAGGTCATACTTGTTTATAGCCTAGCTAGTTTAGTTCTTAGTGAGTACAGTTTGTATCCCTCGACATTTTCCCTTAGTCACAACTTTTCCCGCTACTCTAACACTCTAAGCCTAAACAATTACACCTGATGACAAGTGAGAAATTATCCATCAAATGCACCTACCTACTACCGACCACCACTGGTTATAACCATGGTAACAAAAATAATGAACGGTAATATACAGCCCTGGTATAAGCTCTCAGAATAACGCAGTGAACTAGAATGCGAGATACAGAGTGGCTTTGTTCTGAGAGGTTGTACCCTCTATAAGCATACACCTATCTAGTCTATAAACATATACAAATATATGTTGACACACCCCCCTAGGCTAGACAAGAACTTCCACCCGCACCACGGCTACCTCCTGGACGCTCCACGACAGCACCCCCAAAACGAGAAACCTCTCCAGCACCGGTGCCACCCCCAGGACCGCCGGGACAAGCCACGGTAGTACCCCCAAGACTAGCACCCCCAGAACTAGAACCCGCTCCAGCACCGGTGCCACCCCCAGAACCGCCGCGACAAGCCACGATAGTACCCCCATGACTAGCACCCTCCTCAACGCCCGCACCCCAAGAGCTCGCAAACCCCTGCAGCGGCTGTGGCTACGGTGACTGAGGATGCTACTGCGACTGCGACGGCGATGACGACGGCTATTGCTGCGGAGGAGGAGACACCGAGGTGGAGACAGACAGCGAAACCGGAGCCGCAGGGCCCCTAGAGACAGCCGACTCCTCTACCGGGACAACCGACGGGAGGGGAGTGACGTGAGACACACCAGACGGGGGAGGACAGGGAGGGAGAGGAGCAGGGGCTACCAGGGGAGTGGGAGCCAGAAACAGGGGCGGGGTAACCGGGAGACCTCCATGGGGAAAGTGGGTGTAGAAGGAGACAGACTCGTCAACAGTGACGTCACAAGAGTGAAAGAAACGGTGAGACGACGTGTGGTAAAAGTGCCAGTCAGGCGCATCTAGGGGGAAGCCGAGAAAGACACAATGGACAGTGCGGGCAGTGAGCTTGTCCGTGCCAGAGGCACGAACGTGAGCGAGGCAGCCCCAGACGTGGAACGCAGACGCGTTACCAAGGGACCCATTCCAGAGGAGGGTCGGCGAAACCTGCGGCCGCTGGGAGTGTGGCCACAAGTTAAGCTGGTGAGCGGCGAAGCGCACGACAAACGGCCACAAAAAATGGAGTGCACCAGCATGGATCATGGAGGTACGAGCCACCTCCATGACCAAACCGATGCGTCGCTCAGCGACCCCATTTTGCTGCAAGGAGTCTAGAAGGGTGTACGACTGGGTGATGCCCTCTACACGATAGAACTGGCCAAGCCGACCGGAGGCGAACTCGCCGCCACGGTCGGAGTGAAGCCGCAGCACAGGGAAGCCGCGGTGGACTCGCGCAGCTACGACCCACGGGATAAGAATGACAGGCACGTTAGCCTTCCGCTCCAAGGGAAACACCGTGATGTAGCGCGTATAGTCATCGACAAGCACTAGAAAGTAGCGCTCTCAACGCGGCCCAGGGACGGGGGCTGGGCCCAAGATGTCCAAGTGCAGGGTCTGGAGTGGCGCAGTGGTAGGATGAAGCGAGGAGGAGTGAGGAGCACGGTGCAGCCGGCCCTTGACGCAGGCGCGCACGGCGGCACAGGGGAGGGAGGGAGAACAGGGAGCGACGCAGAGAGACCTAAGACAAGACCGTACTAGGACATGTGATACAGACGTAATAGTGCGAGGTGACCTAGGCGGTGGTGCCACAGAAGCGACAGGTGAGTGAGTGAGCGACTGACACGAGCAAGCCACAGCGACCTGAGCAGGCACCGCCACCTGGGGAGACGCCCTCACCGAGGGGGACACGGTGTCAAACGTAAACAAACCAGACACCGGGTCCCGGGGGAACGTGGTGAGAGGGGCACCAGTGGCGGCCTCGGTAAAGTCCGAGTACCACTCGTGTCCTGGGAATGTTGTGGTGACGCCGAGGTCCTGAAGACATCCGACACCAACGAGGTTCTTTGAGAACAAGGGGATGTGCAGGCCGGTAAGACAGCCCGAGAAAACCTCCGGACAGGGAAGGGTGGTGGAGCTACGTGCAACTACCGGACCAGAGGAGGGGTCAGCAAGCGCGACAGCTGCAGGGGCGGCAAGCGGCGTGAGCACAGTGTGGTCGCGAAAGAAGCACACGGACGAACCAAAGTCTAGCGTGAAAGAGAGTGCAGCAGTAGCATCAACCGGCGGAGGGGCTAGCGTGGAGCCTAGGCTAAACAATGCAGGAGGTCCTACGCCTGACGCAGCAGGGGAGCCTAGACTACACACAGGGGGCACACCTACACTAGGCAACACAGGTAATAAGATCCAGTCACACTAGAGTCATCAGCATAAAAGGCATACAAAGCAGAGCTAATCTATTCCATATCCATCTCAAAGACCGGCACACGGCGACGTACGAGACTTGGCCAGTCAGGGAGATCCGGCGCACGGCCGAAGCGGAGACAGAAGAGGTCGTCGAGGCAGTGGTAGCAGCAGGTGGCAGTGTGACCTGTACGGCCACACACAGTACCATGAAAGGGACCAGTATGGAGCTGGTACTGGTAACTTACAGGGCTGAAGCTGCCACCCGATGCCGAGCTGCGAGGGCCGCCACCGCGGCCACCACTACCAGAGCCGCCGAGCCACCCGGGCGGGAGGCGACCCAACGGCTGCTGCTGCTGCTCCTGCCGCTGCGACTGCCGCTGTTGCGGCTGGTGCTGCTGCTCTTGGGGATCAGCCTTGGTTCCCTCGTTGGTAATGCAGACACTCGCACCACCTCCACCACCCCCGCCACCCCCACCACCCCTCCCCCCGCCACGCCCCTCCTTGGGGCGGCGGCCCTTACCCTGACAAGGCTGCACTGAGGCCGCCGCAACGGTAGTCTCAACATCAGGGGCTGTCTCAGCGACAGCGGCAGAAACGCCAGAGTAAGTGCACGGGGAGGGAGCACAACCCTGGAATATAGGGACCGCCACAGTACCGCTAGACTGAGCGATAGTGCGCTGGCGGGTCACTATTACGGACAGGGTGGTGACAAAGGCAGGAAGGGTGAGGTCACCTGGGTGCTGACTAAGGAAGTGGTCGCGGGCAGTGGCAAGGCGGTCAAGAAGGCGCGTGACAATGAGGTACAAGGTAGCACAAAGGGGAGGAGGGAATGTACAGTAGCTAGCAGTGCTAGCAGCGCGGTAGCTAGTCTCAAGGGCGCGTAAATGAGTGGCAAGATCAGCGACAGTCGGGAAGGATGCAAGATCGGGGAACAGTATGGGGAGGATAAGATGGCCGGCAGAGGCGGAGGAGGGAGTGGAATAGCGCGCAATGACTGCATCTAAGTGCTCGTTCGCATTCGCTACTGCCGTAAAGTGGGGACGCTTGGATAGGGGGAGGGCGTGACTGATAGCAAGCTGCGCTACGATGTCGTGCGACTCCCAGACAGCGCGGGCAAGCTCAGCAGCGGCAAAGGCCTTACGCTCAGCAGACTTGGGGGAGTCAGAGAGGGGAGCAGGCGCGTCGGGGCAGGGGAGCTTACCGTCGACATGGACAGCCAGGGAATAGCCGTCCTGGCGCTGACCCGTCAGCTGACGGCGAAGGTCGACGAGCCACACCTCAAAATCAACCGCCCGACCCTCCGCGTCAAGGCGGAGCACAGCGTTCGCGATCACCATGGCTACGAAAGCTCGGTGGCATGGTGGCACGGTGGCATGGCAGCACCGCAACTCAGCGGCACGGCGGCACAGCGGCACCGCAGCACGACGAGCTGGGACGGCGCGGCTCGGCAAGCAGAGTTCGGCTGCGCGGTGGAGGCGCATAGGGGCGGTAGGAACTGGGGCCGGCGGTAGGTGGGGCTGGCGCGAACTGGGGCCGGCTCAAACTGGGGCTGGCAGAAGCTGGGGTCGGTGTGAACTGGGGCGACCTAGCGAGCACGGGCTGGCGAGCGAGCACCGGCGAGCTGGGGCCGGCGAGCGGGGGCCGGCGAGCTAGGGCCGGCGAGCGAGGGCCGGTGAGCTAGGGCCGGCGAGCTAGGGCCGGCGAGCTAGGACCAGCGGGTGAGGTAGAGCCGGCGAGTGGGGGGGCAGCGCGCGGCGAGCGAAGGGCCAGCGGTGAGCTAGGAGCCAGCCGCAAGCGCGGGGCCAGCGGGCGAGCGAGGGGCCAGCGAGGAGCGTGGGCCAGCGAGCGAGCGTGGGGCCAGCGGCGAGCGTGGGGCCACGGCGGGCAGCTAGCGACGGGGGCCAGCGGTGGGCGGCTAGCGACGGGCGGGTAGCAACCGTGGCTCGTGACGGCCGGCGAGCTAGGGCCAGCTGGCGAGCACAGGGCCAGCGGGGCCAGCAGGCGAAAGGCCGGCGAGCTAGGGCCGGCGAGCACGGGGCAAGCGGGCGAGGGGCCAGCGGGGTGCTAGGGCAGCTAGGGCGGGCTAGGGTGGGCTAGGGTAGCTAGGGCGGGCTAGGGTGGGCTAGGGCAGCTAGGGCGGTCTAGAGCGGAAGCGCGGGTGAGCGGACCTAACCTAGCTGATACCATCTCAGAATAACGCAGTAGTCTAGAATGAGAGATACAGGGTGGTTTTGTTCTGAGGGGTTGTATCCTCTATAAGCATGCACCTATCTAGTCTATAAACATATACAAATAGTGTATGTTGACAAGCGCGGGGCCAGCGGGGCTTGCGGGCTAAAGGCCAGCGAGCTAGGGCCGGCGAGCACGGGGCCAGTGGGCGAGTGGCCAGCGGGGAGCTAGGGCAGCTAGGGTGGGCTAGGGCGGGCTAGGACAGGCTAGGGCGGCTAGGGCGGTCTAGTGCGGAAGCGCGGGTGAGCAGACCTAACCTAGCTGATACCATCTCAGAATAACGCAATGAACTAGAATGAGAGACAGGGTGGTTTTGTTCCGAGGGGTTGTACCCATAAGCATGCACCTATCTAGTCTAAAAACATATACAAATATATGTTGACACAAGCAACGGTGACTCAAATAACCAAAGCGTCAAGTTTGGCACACACAATCTTCTCAAAACTAGAATTTAATGAATGACAGAGTTAGAGAGTACATGCACATATACCTAAATGTTGTACCCTCTAGGAGGTTACCCTATACAGTCTATACAAACATGATCAATAAACATGTTTGACACACCCCCTGGACTGCATAGGGGAATGTCCTAGATAAGCAGCTCAGGGCGGCACTACTAGTCCAGCCTCTGAGACAAGGGTCTAAAAGACCAGTCAGAAGGAGTACAGACAAGACAAGAACAACTACAGGGCGGCACTACTAGTCCAACCACTGTGAGAGGACACAAGTCCAGTCTGAGTGTACACATATATATATAGGACAGTACAAAGTCAAGGCCCGAGTAAGTGAGCGACTACAGGAACCAGACCAAGCTGTACACAGTGCCGCTGATGATCTTTAGGCGCAAGCGCCTTCGTAAAGATATCAGCTGTGTTGGCACCGGAGGCCAAGTGTACTACGCGAGCCTGGCGACGCTGCTGTAGCTCGCGCAGGAGGAAGTACCGCAGCTGGATGTGCTTCGCTCTACCCTCGAGTCGAGGCTCCTGACACAGGAGGATCATGGCCCTGTTGTCAGCGTACAAGACTGGGGCAGAGCTAGGCCGCTCACCTAAGTCAGTGAGCAAGAAGGTCAGCCAGCGGAGCTCCTGTGCCGCCATGGCACCGGCGTAGATCTCAGCCTCACAGCTGGACTGGGCAACAGACGAGGAGCGGGTAGCTCTCCACGAGACAGCACCTGAGCCAAGGCTAAAGCAGTAGCCCTGGGAAGACCTGAGCGTCTCGGCGTCGTCTGCCCAAGAAGCGTCTGTGTGTCCAGTAAGGACCACTGGCCTACGTCCGCCTAGCACTAACCCCATGCCCGATGTACTTGCAAGATAACGCAAAACCCTCTTAGCGGCAGACCAGTGCTGAGGTCGGTGTCTGCCTGTGGCCACGAAACGAGCCAGGATGCTGAGAGGGTATGCGAGATCTGGGCGAGTGCAAGTCATCAGGTACATGAGGCAACCCACTAGCTCAGCGTAAGGACCACTGGGATCTACCGACTCCTCAGGAACTGGAGCGGAGAGTCTGTGGTCCAGAGGAAGAGGGGTGGGCTGTGCGGAGGAGAACTGAAGGCCGAACCTCTGAAGGACCTGGCGCACCAAGTGTGACTGAGTCAGGGTGATGGTGCGCGCGGCTCTGTCTCTGGAGATCTGCAAGCCAAGGTAACGGCGCAGCTCTCCAAGGTCAGTGCAGGTGTGTCTCTTCAGCAGCTCTGCCTTCACGGAGGCCAGTGCGTCCCTGTCAGCTGTGGCAAAGACCAGGTCGTCTACGTAGACAAGGATGTAGAACGGAGTCGGGCCAGCACGAACGAAGAGCGAGGGGTCTGCAGAGGACGGAAAGAACTGCAGGTCAGCAAGGGTAGCACGCAGCGTGTCGTGCCACTCACGAGGCGCCTGGCGCAGGCCGTAGACTGGGCGCCGCAGAAGCCACTGGGTCCCAGGGGGGAAAGTGCCAGTAAAGCCCTGAGGACGACGCAGGTAAACCTGCTCGTGAAGGCTGCCCTGAAGGAAGGCAGTGGAGAAGTCGAGGGAGTGAAGCTCGTAGTCACGCTGAGCCGCTAC
The DNA here is from genome assembly GCA_027943415.1 of Closterium sp. NIES-67. Taxonomy (NCBI): domain Eukaryota; kingdom Viridiplantae; phylum Streptophyta; class Zygnematophyceae; order Desmidiales; family Closteriaceae; genus Closterium; species Closterium sp. NIES-67. The sequence continues at coordinate 303,510 of BQMB01000274.1, forward strand.
GTGTAACAGAACCCGAAGAGTAGTCATCTTCGGCGTAGGAGCGAAAGTCTGAAAGAAGTCCACCCCCTCGCGCTGACTGAAGCCTCTAGCCACGTAGCGCGCCTTGAACACAGGCGGCTCTCCAGGAGGGCGCTGCACCTTGAAGAGCCAACGGCCATCGACCACGTTCACCCCAGGTGGGGGAACTGCGTCGACGAAGGTGCCGGTGGATCTCCAAGATGCCATCTCCTGTTCCATGGCAGCTATCCACTGAGAGGCCCAGGGTCCCGAAACTGCCTCAGCGTAAGTACGAGGGGTCGGGATGTCGAAAGCGTCTGGGTCACCCTCAGGGACTAGCAGCATGGAACAGAGATGGGGAGCAGCCTCGGACAGGAAAGCAAGCTCAAACTGGCGGTCCTCCAGGACGTCACTGCCGAGGGCAGGAGCACCCCCGACAGACGGAGGACAGGCAGGGTCAGAGACAAGAGCGGTGGCGTAGTCAAGGCGGCGGGTAGAGGCGAAGTCAGCGACCGCAGCGACAAGGGCGTCAAGACTCGACACTGGAACAGACGGGTCGGTAACGAGAGAGGCAAGGACCCGAGGAACAAGAGGGCGAGCGGCACGAAAGTAGTCAGACAGAGGAGGAGACGCAACGACAAGAGAGGACGGAGGAGGAGACGGGAGGAGGGGAGGACGAGACGCGTGGGACCGGAGCAACATAGGGTGAGAGCGCGGGACGGGGGAGACAGGACGAGCACGGGAGGGGCGGCGAGACCAGACGTGAGAGGGGGGCGTCGGGTCAGGAGACAGAGGAGGGGACACTGGTGGGGAACGAGGGGGAAAACGAGCCGGGGACGAGTCCGGCGGAGGGAACACGGGGCCGTAGACGGGAAGAGGAGGAGACGGCAGGAGAGGAACAGGCACAGGGTCAGGGGACGGAAGGCCGAGCAGACGGAGGGCGGACACCGGCGGGGACTGCTGCTGCGGCGACACAACACCAACGCCAGGGCCACAAGCTGCGCGACGGAGACCGCCCGAACCCTCCACACCGGCACCCCCAGAAGGGACACCCCCAGAGCCCGAAACCCCGCCAGCACCGGTACCACCCCCAGGCCCGCCGGGACAAGCCACGACAGGAGCCCCGGGACTAGTACCCACCTCAACGCCAGCACCCCCAGAGTCCACAAACAGCGGCAGCGACGACGGCGGCGGCGGCGGCGGCGGCGGCTGCAGTGACGGCCGCGACGGCGGCGGCGGTGGAGACGACGGCTGCAGTAGCTGCGGCGACGGCGGCTGCGGAGGCGGTGGAGGAGGAGACACCGGGGGAGGGACAGACGGCGAGGACTGCGCCGGAGGACTACCAGAGTCAGAAGACTCGTCAACCGGGACGACCGACGGGAGGGGGGTGACGTGAGACACACCAGAAGGGGCCGGACGGGGGGGCGGGGGGGGGGGAGGGGCAGGGACCACCGGGGAAGGAGGGACCAGGAACAGGGGGGGAGTAACCGGGGGACCACGGTGAGGGAAGCGGCGGTAGAAGGAGACGGACTCGTCAAAGGTGACGTCGCGAGAGTGAAAGAAGCGGTGGGACGGCGGGTGGTAGAAGTGCCAGTCGGACGCGTCAAGGGGGAAACCGAGGAAGACGCAGGGGAGGGTGCGGGCAGTGAGCTTGTCCGTGCCAGAGGCACGAACGTGAGCAAGGCAGCCCCAGACGTGGAACGCAGACGCGTCACCAGGGGACCCGGTCCACAGAAGGGTCGGCGAAACCTGCGGCCGCTGGGGGTGCGGCCACAGGTTAAGCTGGTGAGCGGCGTAGCGCACGGCGAACGGCCACAGAAAATGGGGTGCACCGGCGTGGATCATGGAGGTGCGAGCCACCTCCATGACCAAACCGATGCGTCGCTTAGCGACCCCATTCTGCTGCGGGGAGTCCGGCAGGGTAAACGTCTGGGTGATGCCCTCTGCACGACAGAAGCGACCAAGGACACCTGAGGCAAACTCGCCACCCCGGTCGGAGTGGAGGCGCAAGGCAGGGAGACCGCGGTGGACACGAGCAGAGACAAGCCAGGGGATGAGAGCGTCAGGCACGTCGGCCTTCCGCTCCAGGGGAAAGACTGTGGTGTAGCGCGTAAAGTCGTCGACAAGCACTAGGAAGAAGCGCTCGCGACGCGGCCCATGGACCGGGGCTGGGCCCCAGACGTCCATGTGCAGAGTCTGCAGTGGTGCGGTGGTAGGGGGAAAAGAGGAGGAGTGAGGGGCACGGCGGAGCCGGCCCTCGACACAAGGCGTGCACGGGGGGGCGGGGGAGGAGGGAAACTCGGGGAAGGAACCGGGGAGACCAAGGACGAGACCGTGCTGGGACATGTGACGCAGACGCGGGAGTGCAGGGTGACCAAGGCGGTGGTGCCAAAGGAGAGTCGGGTGAGTGAGGGACCGACAGGAGCACGCAGCAGCAACCTGGGTGGACGCAGCTACCTGGGGGGAAGACCCAGCCGGGGAAGTCGCGGTGTCAAGTGTGAACAGGCCGGACACCGGGTCCCGGGGGAAAGTGGTAAGGGGGGCACCAGTGACGGCCTCGGTACAGACAGCATACCGCTCGTGACCAGGGAACGTAGTGGTGACGCCAAGGTCCTGGAGGCAGCCGACACCAACTAGGTTCCTGGAGAACGAGGGGATATGCAGACCGGTGAGCGAACATGAAGGAACCGCCGGACAGGGAAGGGAGGTGGAATGGCGGGCAACGACGGGACCACCGGAGGGGTCAGCAAGAGTAACTGCGGCGGGAACAGGCAGCGGCGTCAGCGTCGTGGAGTCGCGGAAGAAACACCGGGAGGCGCCAGAGTCCAAGGTGAAGGAAAGCGCAGCAGTCGCGCAGGCGGCAGTGAAGCGGTGGAAGCACCGAGGCTAAGCAAAGCAGAAGATCCTACGCCTGACGCAGCAGGGGAGTCTACGCTAGGCACAGCTACACTAGGCAACACGGGGTAATAAGAGGGAAGCACACTAGAGTCATCAGCATACATCACATGCAAGGCTGCTACAATGGCATCCATGTCCAAGTCAAAATCCGAATGCTACGCCTAAGCAAGCTGTGCCAGTCCGGGAGGTCGGGCGCCGGGCCAAAGCGCTGACGGAACAGGTCGTCCAGACGACGAAAACAGCGAGGAGTGGAATGACCGATCTTACCGCAAACGAAGCCGCGGCGAGGACCGGTCTGGATCTGGTACTGACAGGGCCCGCCTCCAGAACCACCACCCGGTGCACCACCACGCGCACGACCACCACCAGCTCCAGGCCACCCAGGCGGGAGAGCACTCGCCTGCCTCGTCTGCGGCGGCTGCTGCGGGCTGCTGCGAAGGCTGCGGCTGCGGGCGCTGCTGCTGCTGCGCTGTGCGGGGCAGCTGGACCGGGCAGGGTCCCCACGTCCGCACCGGCACCGGACGACCCGACTCCACCACTACCCCCACCCGCACCCCCGCCGCTTCCGCCGCTCCCAACCTTGGGGCGGCGCCCTTCCCCGAACGGGACTGCACTGCAGCAGCAGTCTCAGCCACAGCGACCGAGCCGTCGGAGAAGGTACACTGAGCGGGGGCACAACCCTGAAAGATAGGGACCGGTACTGTACCGCTCGCCTGGGCTATGGAGCGGTGACGAGTCTCTATGACAGTCAGGGTGTCAACAAAGTCGGTGAGGGTGAGAGCAGCGGGGTGGATGCTAAGGAACTGGATCGCGGGCGGCGGCAAGGCGGTCAGGGAGGCGGGTGGCAAGGAGGTAGAGGGTAGAGGTCATGGGAGGCTGGTGGGCTCTAAGCTGTGCATCAGTGCAGGCAGCGCGCCAGGTCTCATCTATCGAGCGCAGGTGGGCAGCGAGGTCAGAGACAGTGGGGAAAGACGCAAGGTCAGGAAAGAGCAGGGGGAGGATCAGGCGACCCATAGGAGGGGGTAGAATAGCGCTTGATGACAGCATCGAGGTAGGCCTGGGCGGTAGTAAGGGTTCAAAGCGAGGGCGCTCAGGGGGGGGGAGGGCATTGCTAATGGCGAGCTGAGCAAGGGCATCACGGGAAAGCCAGACAGAGCGGGCAAGGGCAGCGGCCGGCAGTGGACTTGCGCTCAGCGGGCGTGGGATCAGCGGGCAGCACAGCAGGGGGGTCAGGGCAGGGGAGCATACCGTCTAGGTGGTCAGAAAGCGGGTGGCCGTCCTGCCGCTGACCAGTGAGGTGGCGGCGGAGGTCAGCCAACCACGCCTCAAACTCCAGAGGCTGACCCTCAGCATCAAAACGAAGCTCAGCAGCCATTAGGGGCAGTGTAGGACGGTGGAGTGCGGTGTAGTGCTGGCAGTGCGTGCAGGGCGGTGCAGTGCGGTGCAGTGCGTGCAGTGCGGTGCAGTGCGGTGCAGTGCGGTGCAGTGCGGTGCAGTGCGGTCCAGTGCGGTGCAGTGCGATGCAGTGCGGTGCAGTGCGGTCCAGTGCGGTGCAGTGCGGTGCAGTGCGGTCCAGTGAGGTGCAATGCTGTGCAGGGCGGGGCAGGGAAGTGCAGGAGGGTGCAAAGCGGTGCGGGGAACGAGGGACAGTACCAGGAAGTATGTAGGGCCGGGGCAGGCTCGACGGGGCCGGGCAGGCGCGACGGGGCCGGGCAGGCGCGACGGGGGCCGGGCGGCTGCGACGGGGCCGGGCGGCTGCGACGGGGCCGGGCGGCTGCGACGGGCCGGGCGGCTGCGACGGGGCCGGGCGGCTGCGACGGGGCCAGGCGGCTGCGACGGGCCGGGCGGCTGCGACGGGGCCGGCGGTGCGGCAGCAGAACGAGGCCGGGCGGCTGCGACGGGGCCGGGCAGGACACAGCAGGGCCGGGCGAGGGCGACGGGTCCGGGCGGGCGTGACGGGGCCGGTCGGGTGCAACAGGGGCCGGGCGGGCGCTAGGGGCCGAGCGGCTGGGACGGGGCCGAGCTGGGGCGACGGGGCCGAGCAGGTGTGACGGGGCCCAGGAGGGGCGCGACGGGGCCCAGGGAGGGGCGCGACGGGGGGCCCGGGAGGGGCGCTACCAAGCCCAGGAGGGGCGCTACGAAGTCCTGGAAGGGGCGTGACGGGGCCTGGAGGGGCGCTACGAAGCTCTGGAGGGGGCGCGACGGGGCCTGGAGGGGCGCTACGAAGCCCTGGAAGGGGCGCGACGGGGCCTGGAGGGGCGCTACGAAGTCCTGGAAGGGGCGCGACGGGGCCTGGGAGGAGCGCGACGGGGCCTGGAAGGAGCGCGACGGGGCCTGAGAGGAGCGCTACGAAGCCCTAGAAGGGGGGGGCGCGACGGGGCCTGGAGGGGCGCTACGACGCTCTGGAAGGGGCGCGACGAGGCCTGAGAGGAGAGCAACGGGGCTAGGGGGGGAGTCGCGACTGGGCTCAGGAGGGGCGAGGCTAGGCTAGGAGACGCGACGGGAGGAGCGGAAGCGGTAGGTGGGGGGGGGGGGGGAGTCGAAACCTACGCGTGATACCATCTCAAAACTAGAATTTTTAATAATCATGGAGTTAGAGAGTACATGCACATATACCTAAATGTTGTACCCTCTAGGAGGTTACCCTATACAGTCTATACAAACATGATCAATAATACATGTTTGACACCTTGCGACAACATTATAATTTTTAACACACGCAGTATTTTTCAAAAATAGTGTGTTGTGAAAGCGAAGCTGATTATACTGAAGCCTTGGGCATCGTCGAAACGTGCTACTCGCCCTTCTCCAACTAACAAGATTGAATGATTGACAAGAGGGAGAGTATAGGGGTACATAGCCTGGAGTGTTATACCTATCAGAATGAGAGAACTGATTAGAATAGAAGGATAGAGGGGTATATAGACTAGAGTGTTGAACCCTCTAAGGCACAAACCAATGTAGTCTACAGTAACCACCTAAGTTACATTTGACACACCCCCTAGAATATACAGGGGCAATGCCTAACAAGAGAATAAGCAGCTCAGGGCGGCACTACTAGTCCAGCCTCTGAGACAAGGGTCTAAAGACCAGTCAAAAGGAGTACAGACAAGACAAGAGCAAGACCAGGGCGGCAAAACTAGTCCAGCCACTAGGAGAGGCCACAAGGCCAGTCTGGGTAATATATAGAAAGATCTGTGCACAATCAAGGCCCTAGCAAATGAGAGGCTACATGAACAAGACCAAGCTGTACACAGTGCCGCTGATGATCTTTAGGCGCAAGCGCCTTCGTCAAGATATCAGCTGTGTTGGCACCGGAGGCCAAGTGTACTACGCGGGCCTGGCGGCGCTGCTGTAACTCATGCAGGAGGAAGTACCGCAGCTGAATGTGCTTCGCTCTGCCCTCGAGTCGCGGCTCCTAACACAGGAGGATCATGGCCCTGTTGTCAGCGTACAGGACCGGGGCAGAGCTAGGCCACTCACCTAAGTCAGTGAGCAAGAAGGTCAGCCAGCGGAGCTCTTGTGCCGCCATGACACCGGCGTAGATCTCGGCCTCACAGCTAGACTGAGCAACAGACGAGGAGCGAGCAGCTTTCCACGAGACAACACCTGAACCAAGGCTAAAGCAGTGGCCCTGTGAGGACCTAAGAGTCTCGGCGTCGTCTGCCCACGAAGCGTCTGTGTGCCCAGTAAGGACCACTGGCCTGCGCCCTCCAAGCACTAACCCCATGCCCGATGTACTTGCAAGATAACGCAAAACCCTCTTAGCGGCAGACCAGTGCTGAGGTCAGTGTCTGCCTGTGGCAGGGCCTCAGATTCGTTTTGGGGCACGCTGATCGCTCAGGGTCCCCCCCCTTCAGCTCCCTATTTTTTCAGGCCTCTCAAAAAAATTTACGCTGATCAATCAGAGTGTTGTAAAAAAAATGCGCTGAATATACAGGCTCAACTACAGAAAACGCGCTGTTCAAATACCACATGCCATTATTTGTTACAGGTCGTGATTACAGTCTTGGTCGGTCACTGTCGAGTTGGCATGAGTGATAGGGGGGGTGGATGGGGAAATCACGGAAATCATGGGTGGAGGGGTTGTGGTTTGAAATCCGCTATAAGGGCGTGGTAATTCGGCAAAATCTGGGTTGCGCAACATAGCCGAGTTGCGCAAGTCGCGAAAGAAACGTGTTCCGTGAATAATCGTCAAACAAGTTGGCGAACAGACTGAGAGAGATGTGCAACGGGGGTTGCACAACTCTCAAAATTTGCTGGCTTCGCGCCGGCTGGTACGCCCGAAAGCTGCAACTCACAATGCGAAAACTGATTTCGCTGGAGAAATACGGTATGGTAACGGATGTTGGTGTTCCATTTCAGGCAATTCGTATTCTTCGAGCGCAACCCGATGTTCCAAATGATTTACGATTCCCGCCCGAAAAGCGCAATCCGAGGTTCCAACATCGGGTTGCGCTCACCGGGACGGATTTCGCGAATTACGCTTCCCGAGCTACGCAACTTAGGCATGTTTAGCCGAAGTACCACGCAATAACACGTATCAGGGTCAGTCCCGAATGCGACGCTGGAAAAACAGGCCTCACTACACTAGGCACGCTGATCGATCATGGTTCACTTCTAAAAACGCTGAATTTTTCAGGCCCGTGTTAAAAAAAAACCCTGTCTCATCAGGGTCACCCCTAAAAAACACCCTGATTTTATCCTGAATCAGGGTAAAAAGCCTGTAATCTAAGGCTCTGGCCTGTGGCCACAAAGCGAACCAGGATGCTGAGAGGGTATGCAAGATCTGGGCGAGTGCAAGTCATCAGGTACATGAGGCAACCCACCAGCTCGGCGCAGGTCAGCAAGGGTAGCACGCAGCCTGTCGTGCCACTCACGAGGAGCCTGTCGTAGGCCGTAGACGGGGCGCCGCAGGAGCCACTGGGTCCCAGGACGGAAGGCACCAGTGAAACCCTGAGGGCGGCGCAGGTAGACCTGCTCGTGTAGACTGCCCTGAAGAAACGCAGTAAAGAAGTCGAGGGAGTGAAGCTCGTAGTCACGCTGAGCTGCTACGTGTAGCAGCACCCGAAGAGTAGTCATCTTCGGGGTCGGAGAGAAGGTCCGAAAGAAGTCCACCCCCTCACGCTGACTGAAACCTCTAGCCACGTAGCGCGCCTTGAACACAGGTGGCTCTCCAGGAGGGCGCTTCACATTGGAGAGCTAGCGGCTATCGACTACGTTCACCCCAGGTGGGGGAAATGCGTCGACGTAGATGCCAATGGATCTCCAAGATGCCATCTCATGCTCCATGGCAGCTATCCACTGAGAGGCCCAGGGTCCCGAGACCGCCTCAGCGCAAGTGCGAGGGGTCGGGATGTCGAAAGCGTCGGGGTCACCCTCAGGGACTAGAAGCATGGAACAGAGATGGGAGCAGCCTCGGACAGGAAAGCAAGCTCGTACTGGCGGTCCTCCAGGACGTCACTGCCGAGGGCAGGAGCACTTCCGACAGACGGAGGACATGCAGGGTCTGAGATCAGAGCGGGGGCGTAGTCAAGGCGGCGGGTAGAGACGAAGTCAGCGTCCGCAGCGACAAGAGCGTCAAGGCGCGAAACCGGAACAGACGGGTCGGTAACGAGAGAGGCAAGGACCCGAGGAACAAGAGGACAAGCGGCACGAAGGTAGTCAGACAGAGGGGAAGGCGCAACGACAAGGGAGGACGGAGGAGGCGACGGAAGGAGGGGAGGACAAGACACATGGGAATGAAGCAACATAGGAGGGGACAGAGGAGGGGACAGACGGAAACGAGGGGGGAGACGAGCCGGAGACGAGTCCGGGGGAGGGAACACAGGGCCGTAGACAGGAAGAGGAGGGGACACAGACGCGGGGTCAGGGGACGGAAGGCCAAGCAGGCGAAGAGCTGACACCGGCGGGGACTGCTGCTGCGGCGGTGCGACAAGTACACCAAGACCGCAAGCTGCCCAACGGCTACCTCCGGAACACTCCACACCAGCACCCCCAGAAGGAACACCCCCAGAGCTCAGAACCCCTCGAGCACCGGTACCACCCCCAGGCCCGCCAGGACAAGCAACGACAGGAGTCCCAGGACAAGTACCCACCCCAACTCCAGCACCCCCAGAGTCAACGAACTGCTGCTGTGACAGGTGCGGCGGCAGCGGCGGCAACGATGGCTGCGGCGGCGGCGGCGGCGGCGGTGACGGCGGCTGCGACAGCGGTGGCGACGGCGGCTGTGGAGGCGGCGGAGGAGGAGACACCTCGGGAGGGGCAGGCGACGAGGACTGCGCCGCAGGACCAGCAGAGTCAGCAGACTCCTCGACCGGGACAACCGACGTAAGGGGGGTGACGTGGGACACACCAGAGGGGGCAGGACGGAGAGGGGGAGGGGGAGGGGCAGGGACCACCGGGGAAGGGGTGACCAGGAATAGGGGGGGAGTAACCAAGGGACCTCGGTGGGGGAAGCAGCGGTAGAAGGAGACGGACTCGTCAAAGGTGACGTCGCGGGAGTGAAAGAACCGGTGAGACGGCGGGTGGTAGTAGTTCCAGTCCGACGCGTCAATGAAGACACAGGGAAGGGTGCGGGCATTGAGCTTGTCCATGCCAGAGGCACGAACGTGAGCAAGGCAGCCCTAGACGTGAAACGCAGATGCGTCACCACGAGACCCAGACCAAAGAAGGGTCGGCATAACCTGCGGCTGCTGGGGGTGCGGCCACAGGTTAAGCTGGTGAGCAGCATAGCGAATGGCGAACGGCCACAGAAAATGGGGTGCACCGGCATGGATCATGGAGGTACGAGCCACCTCCATGACCAAGCCGATGCGTCGCTCAGCGACCCCATTCTGCTGCGGGGAGTCCGGCAAGGTGAACGTCTGGGTGATGCCCTCCGCACGACAAAAATGACCAAGGACACCTGAGGCAAACTCGCCACCACGGTCGGAGTGGAGACGCAAGACAGGGAGACCGCGGTGGACACGCGCAGAGACAAGCCACGGGATGAGAACGTCAGGCACGTCGGCCTTCCGCTCTAGGGGAAACACCGTGGTGTAGCGCGTTTACGTCGACAAGCACTAGGAAGTAGCGCTCTCGACGCGACCCATGGATGGGGGCGGGGCCCCAGGCGTCCATGTGTAGAGTCTGTAGCGGTGCGGTGGTAGGGGGAAACGATTAGGAGTGAGGAGCACGGCGGAGTTGGCCCTCGACACAAGGCGTGCACGGTGGGGCTGGGGAGGAGGGAAACTCGGGGAACGACCTTGGGAGACCAAGGACGAGACCGTGCTGTGACATGTGACGCAGACACGGGAGCGCAGGGTGACTTAGGCGGTGGTGCCACAGGAGAGTCAGGTGAGTGAGTGACCGACAGGAGCAGGCAGCAGAATCCTGGGTAGACGTAGCCACCTAAGGGGGCGTCCCAACTAGGGGGGTCACGGTGTCCAGTGTGAACAGTCCGGACACCGGGTCCCGGGGGAACATGGTAAGGGGGGCACCAGTGGCAGCCTCGGTACAGACAGCGTACCGCTCGTGACCAGGGAACCTAGTGGTGATATTAAGGTCCTGGAGGTAGCCGACACCAACTAGGTTCCTGGAGAACGAGGGGATGTGCAGACCTGTGAGAGAGCACGAAGGAACCGCCGGACAGGGAAGGGTGGTGGAACTGCGGGCGACTACCGGACCGGAGGAGGGGTCAGCAAGAGAATTTGCAGCACAAACAGGAAGCGGCGTCTGCGAGGTGGAGTCACGGAAGAAACACCGGGAAACACCAGAGTCCAAGGTGAAGGAAAGCGCAGCAGTGGCGTCTAGAGTCGGAGCAGCGACGGAAGCACCAAGGCTAAACAAAGCAGGAGATCCTACGCCTGACGCATCAGGGGAGTCTAAGCTAAGCACACCTACACTAGGCAACAAGGGGTAGTAAGAAGGAACTACACTAGAGTCATCAGCGTACATCACATGCAGGGCAGCAACAATGTCATCCATGTCCATATCAAAGATCTGAACGCTACGACGAAGCAAGCCGTGCCAGTCTGGGAGGTCGGGCGATGGGCCGAAGCGCTGACGAAACAGGTAGTCCAGGCGAGAGAAACCGCGGATGGAGGTGTGACCGATCTTACCGCAAACGAAGCCATGGCGAGGACTGGTCTGGAGCTGGTACTGATAGCGCGCATCACCCGACCCGCCACCCGGCAGCCCACCATGCGCACGACCACCACGTCCAGCGCTACCACAAGCGCCAGGCCACCCGGGTGGGAGACAACTCGCCCGCCTCTGCTGCTGCGGCTGGCGCGCATCCGGCTACGACACTTGCGGCTATTGAGACGGCTGCTCGGCTGCACCTGTCAGGGTCCCCTCGTCCGCGCCACCACCAGGTGACCCAACTCCACCACCACCTCCACCTGCACCCCCAGCCCCTCCGCCGCGCCCATCCTTGGGGCGGTGACCCTTCCCTGAACGGAACTGTTCTGCAGCTGCGGTCTCAGCTACAGCAGTAGAACTGTCAGAGAAGGTGCACTGAGCGGGGGCACAATCTTGAAAGATAGGGACCGGGACAGTACCGCTGGTCTGGGCGATAGAGCGGTGGCGGGTCTGTATGGCGGACAGGGTGTCAACAAAGTCAGTGAGGGTGAGGTCACCGGGGTGGACGCTAAGGAAGCGGTCGCGGGCAGTGGCAAGGCGATCAAGGAGGCGGGTGGCCAGCAGGTAGAGAGCAGAGACGAGGGGCGGCTGGTGGGCTCTAAGCTGTGTGTCGGTGCAGGCAGCGCGCCAGGTTTCGTCTATCGTGTGCAGGTGGGCGGCCAAGTCAACGACAGTGGGGAACGACGCAAGGTCAGGGAAGAGCATGGGTAGGATCAGGCGACCTACCGAGGCAGCGGGCGGGGTGGAATAGCGCTGGACAACAGCATCTAGGAAAGCCTGGGCAGTGGTGACGGACCTAAAGCGAGGGCGCTCAGACAGGGGGAGGGCATGGCTGATAGCAAGCTGTGCGACGGTGTCACGCGACAGCCAGACGGAGCGAGCAAGGGCAGCGGCCGCAGCGGACTCACGCTCAGCAGACGAGGGGTCAGCGAGTAGCGCAGCAGGGGGGTCTGGGCAGGGGAGCGTACTGTCAAGGTGGACAGACAGCGAGTGGCCATCCTGCCGCTGACCAGTGAGGTGGCGGCGGAGGTCGACCAGCCAGCCACGCTTCAAACTCAATCGGCTGGCCCTCAGCGTCAAAGCGAAGCACCTCCGCCATCAGGAACGATGCAGGGCGGTGCAGAGCGGTGCAGTGCTGTGCCGTGCGATGCAGTGCGGTGCAGTGCGGTGCAGAGTGGAGCAGTGCGGTGCCGTGCGGTCAGTGCGGTGCAGAGCGGTGCAGTGCGGTGCAGAGCGGTATCGGGGGGTTGCAGTGTGGTGCTGGCGGTCACGAGTCGGCGGCGGGCCGGCGGCGAAGCGAACGCGGGGCCGGCGAGTGGCGGACGCGAGGGGCCGGCAAGGAGCGGGCACGGGGCCGATGAGGGGCGGGCACGAGGGGCCGGTAAGGAGCGAGCGCGACGGTGGCGCGAGGGGCCGGCGAGGAGCGGGCACGGCGGCACGAGGGGCCGGCTAGGAGAGGGCACGAGGGCACGAGGGGCCGGCTAGGACGGGCACGACGGCTCAGGGGGCCGGTTACGACGGGCGCGCCGGCTCAGGGGGCCGGCTAGGACGAGCGCGACGGCGAGAGGGGCCGGCTAGGGCGAGCACGACGGCACAGGGAGCCGGCTACAAAGGGCGCGCCGGCTCAGGGAGCCGGCTAGAACGGGCGCGACGGCGAGAGGGGCCGGCTAGGGCAAGCGCAGCGGCGCTAGGGGCCTGCTAGAGCGGGCGCGACGGCTCAGAGGGCCGGTTAGGACGGGCGCAACGGCGCAGGGGGCCGGCTAGAAACGAGCGCGACGGCTCAGGGGGCCGATTAGGAACAGGCGCGACGACGAGCGGGGCCGGCTAGGACGGGCGCGACGAGCACGAGGGGCCGGCTAGGGCAGGCGCGACGGCTCAGAGGGCCAGCTAGGGACGAGCGCAACGGCTCAGGGGGGCGGCTAGAAACGAGCGCAACGGCTCAGGGGGCTGACTAGGAACAGGCGCGACGGCGAGCTGGGCCGGCTAGGATGGGCGTGATGGGCACGAGGGGCCGGCTAGGGCAGGCGCGATGGGTCAGAGGGCCGGCTAGGGACGGACGCAACGGCGCGAGGGGCCGGCTAGGACGAACTCGACGGCTCAGGGGGCTGGTTAGGACGGTCGCGACAACGAGGAACGGGCGCGACGGCGCGAGGGGCGCAAGGGGCCGTCTAGGAACGGGCATGAGGTGCGGCTAGGGCCTAGGGCAGAAGCTCGGGCGGGCTAGAGGGACCTAACCTACTATGATACCATATCAAAATGAGAGAATTGATTAGAATAGAAGGATACATGGGTATATACACTAGAGTGTTGTACCCTCTAAGGCACAGACCAGTATAGTCTACAGTAACCACCTAAGTTACATTTGACAATACCCTCTAAGACACAAACCCATATTGTCTATACTAACATACGACAGTATGTTTGACACACCCCCTTGACTATATAGGGGCAGCGCCTAACAGGAAAACAAGAAGCTCAGAGCGGCACTACTAGTCCAGCCTCTGAGGCACGGGTCTAAAGACCAGTCAAAGGAGTACAGGCACAACAAAGACAAGCCCAGGGCAGCACTACTAGTCCAGCCACTGGGAGCGGCCACAAGGCCAGTCAGGGTAACATATATATATATATATATATATATATATATATATATAGAAAGGTCTATACACAATCAAGGCCCTAGCAAATGAGAGGCTACATGAACAAGACCAAGCTGTACACAGTGCCGCTGATGATCTTTAGGCGCAAGCGCCATCGTAAAGATATCAGCTGTGTTGGCACCGGAGACCAAGTGTACTACGTGAGCCTGGCGACGCTGTTGCAGCTCGCGCATGATGAAGTACCACAGCTGGATGTGCTTCGCTCTGCCCTCAAGTCGAGGCTCCTAACACAGGAGGATCATGGCCCTGTTGTCAGCGTACAGGACCGGGGCAGAGCTAGGCTGCTCACCTAAGTCAGTGAGCAAGAAGGTCAGCCAGCGGAGCTCCTGTGCCGCCATGGCACCGGCGTAGATCTCGGCCTCACAACTAGACTGGGCAACATACGAGGAGCGAGTAGCTCTCCACGAGACAACACCTGAACCAAGGCTAAAGCAGTAGCCCTGTGAGGACCTGAGGGTCTCGGCGTCGTCTGCCCAAGAAGCGTCTGTGTGCAGCGATAAGAGCGTCAAGACACGAGACCAGAACAGACGGGTCGGTAACGAGAGAGGCAAGGACCCGAGGAACAAGAGGACGAGCGGCACGAAGGTAGTCAGAGACAGAGGGGGAGGTGCAACAACAAAGGAGGATGGAGGAGGTGACGGCAGGAGGGGAGGACAAGACGCGTGGGAACGAAGCAACATAGAGTGAGAGCACGGGAAAGGCGAGACGGGGTGAGCACAGGAGGGACGGCGAGACCAGACGTGGGACGGAAGAGTCGGGTCAGGAGACAGAGGAGGGGACACAAGAGGGGAACGAGGGGGAAGATGAGCCGGAGTTGAGTCCGGGGGAGGGAACACGGGGCCATAGACAGGACGAGGAGGAGACGGCAAGAGAGGCACAGACGTGTGGTCAGGGGACGGAAGGCCGAGCAGGCGAAGGGCTGACACCGGTGGTGACTGCTGCTGCGGCGGCACGACACTGACACCGGGACTGCAAGCTGCTCCACGGCTACCTCCGGAACAGTCCACTCCAGCACCCCCAGAAGGAACACCCCCAGAGCCCGAAACCCCTCCAGTACCGGTACCACCCCCAGGCCTACCGGGACAAGCCACGACAGGAACCCCAGGATTAGTACCCACCCCAACGCCATCACCCCCAGGATCAACGAACTGGTGCTGTGACGGCTGGGGCGGCGGCGGCAACAACAGCTGCTGCGGCTGCGGCAGCGGGGACGGCAGCTGCGACAGTGGTGGCGACAGCGGCTGCGAAGGCGGCGGAGGAGGAGACACCTAGGGAGGGGCAGGCGGCGAGGACGGTGTCGCAAGGCCACCAGAGTTGGCAGACTCCTCGACCGAGACAACCGACGTGAGGGGGGTGACGTGAGACACACCAGACACGGCAGGTCGGGGAGGGGGAGGGGGAGGGGCACGGGCCACCGGGGAAGGGGGGACCAGGAAAAGGGGGGGGGTCACCGGGGGACCACGGTGGGGGAAGCGACGGTAGAAGGAGACGGACTCGTCAAAGGTGACGTCGCAGGAGTGAAAGAATTGGTGAGACGGCGGTTGGTAGAAGTGCCAGTCGGACGCGTCAAGGGGGAAACCGAGGAAGACAAAGTGGAGGGTGTGGGCAGTGAGCTTGTCCGTGCCAGAGGCATGAACGTGAGCAAGGCAGCCCTAGACGTGAAACGCAGACGCGCCACCAGGAGACCCGGACCAAAGAAGGGTCGGCGATTCCTGCGGCTGCTGGGGGTGCGGCCACAGGTTAAGCTGGTGAGCGGCGTAGCGAACATCGAACGGCCACAGAAAATGGGGTGCACCGGCATGGATCATGGAGGTATGGGCCACCTCCATGACCAAACCGATGCATCGCTCAGCGACCCCATTCTGCTGCGGGGAGTCCGGCAAGGTGAACGTCTGGGTGATGCCCTCCGCACGACAAAAACGACCAAGGACACCTGAGGCAAACTCGCCACCACGGTCGGAGTGGAGACGCAAGACAGGGAGACCGCGGTGGACACGCGCAGAGACAAGCCACGGGATGAGAACGTTAGGCACGTCGGCCTTCCGCTCCAGGGGAACACCGTGGTGTAGCGTGTGCAGTCGTCGACAAGCACTAGGAAGTAGCACTCTCGACACGGCCCATGGACGGGGCCTGGGCCTCAGACGTCCATGCGCAGGGTCTGTAGCAGTGTGGCAGTGGGGGGGAACAAGGAGGAGTGAGGGGCACGGCGGAGCCGGCCCTCGACGCACGTGTGCACGGTGGTGCTGGGGAGGAAGGTAACTCGGGGAACGACCCTGGGAGACCTAGGACAAGACCGTGCTGAGACATGTGACGCAGATGCGGGAGCGCGGGGTGACCTAGACGGTGGTGCCAAAGGAGTGTCGGGTGAGTGAGTGACCGACAGGAGCAGGCCGCAGCAACCCGGGTAGACGCAACCACCTGAGAAGACGTCCAGCCAGAGGGTTCACGGTGTCCAGTGTGAACAGGCCGGACAATGGGTCCCGGGGGAATGTGGTGATGGGGATACCAGTGGCGGCCTCGGTACAGACAGTGTACCGCTCGTGACCAGGGAACGTAGTGGTGATGCGAAGGTCCTGGAGGCAGCTGACACCAACTAGGTTCTTGGAGAACGAGGGGATGTGTAGGCCTGTAAGAGAGCCTGAAGGAACCGCCGGACAGGGAAGGGTGGTGGAACTGCGAGCGACTTCCGGGCCGGAGGAGGGGTCGGCAAGAGAAACTGCAGCAGAAGCAACAAGTGGCGTCAGCGTAGTGGAGTCGCGGAAGAAATACCGGGAAGCGCCAGAGTCCAGGGTGAAGGAGAGTGCAGCAGTGGCGTCCGGAGTCGGAGCAGCGACAGAAGAACCAAGGCTAAACAAGGCAGGGGATCCTACGCATGACGCAGCAGGGGAGGCACGACTAGACACACCTACACTAGGCAACAAAGGGTAGTAAGAAACAGTCACACTAGAGTCATTAGCATACAACACATGCAGGGCAGAAGCAATCTCATCCATGTCCATATCAAAGATCTGAACACTACGGTGAAGCAAGCTGTGCCAGTCAGGGAGGTCGGGCGACGGGCCGAAGCGCTGACGAAACAGGTCGTCCAGGCGATGGAAACAGCGGACGGAGGTATGACCAATATTATCGCAAACGAAGCCATGGCGAGGACCGGTCTGGAGCTGGTACTGACAACGTCCGTCACCCGAACCGCCACCCGACAGCACACCACGCGCACGACCACCACGGCCAGCGCCACCACCAGCGCCAGGCCACACGGGCAGGAGACCACTCGCCCGCCTCTGCTGCTGCGGCTGCTACGGCTGATGCTGGGGCTGCTGCTGCGGCTGGTGCTGCTCCGGCTGCGACGCCTGCGGCTGCTGAGAATGCTGCTTGGCTGCACCTGTCAGGGTCCCCTCGTCAGCGCTACCACCAGGCGACCCGACTCCACCACCACCTTCACCTGCACCGCCACCCCCACCGGCGCGCCCAGCCTTGGGGCGGCGACCCTTCCCCGGACGGAACTGCGCTGCAGCTACGGACTCAGCCACAGCAGCAGAACCGTCGGAGAAGGTGCACTGAGTGAGGGCACAACCCTGAAAGATAGGGACCGGCACAGTACCGCTGGTCTAGGCGATAGAGCACTGGCGGGTCTCTATGGCAGTCAGGGTGTCAACAAAGTCAGTGAGGGTCAGGTCACCGGGGTGGATGCTAAGGAAGCGGTCGCGGGCTGCAAGACGGTCAGGGAGGCGGGTGGCAAGCAGGTAGAGGGTAGAGCAGAGGGGCGGCTGAAAGGCTCTAAGCTGGGTCTCAGTACAGGCAGCACGCCAGGTCGCGTCTATCGTGTGCAGGTGAGCGGCGAGGTCAACGACAGTAGGGAAAGACACAAGGTCAGGGAAGAGCATCGGTAGGATCAGGCGACCTACAGAGGTAGCGGGCGGTGTGGAATAGCGCTTGACGACGTCATCTAGTAATTCCTGCGCAGTCGTGACTGACCTAAAGCGGGGGCGCTCAGATAGGAGGAGGGCATGACTAATCGCAAGCTGCGCGACGGCATCACGCGACAGCCAGACTGAGCGGGCAAGGGCAGCAGCTGCGGCGGACTCACGGTCAGCGGATAAGGAGTCAGCGGGCAGGGGAGCAGGGGGGTCAGGGCAGGGGAGCGTACCGTCAAGGTGGACAGCTAGGGAGTGGCCGTCCTACCGCTGACCAGTGAGATGACAACGGAGGTCGACTAGCCACGTGTCGAATTCAAACGGCTGACCCTCCGCGTTGAAGCGTAGCATGGAGTCCGCCATCAGGAGCGCTGCAGCAGCGGTGCGGTGCTGTGCAGTATAGTGCGGTGCAAAGCGGTGCTGTGCAATGCAGAGCGGAGCAGAGCGGTGCAGTGTGGTGTTGTATGGTGCAGTGCGGTGCTATGCGATGCAGTGCGGTGCTATGCGGTGCAGTGCGGTGCTGTGCGGTGGGCGGCGATAAACTGGGCACTGGGGGGGCCGGCGGCGGGCCGACCGGCGAGGAGCGGGCATGGTGCCGGCTAGAACGGGCGCGGGGGAGCCGGCTAGAACGGGCTCGGGGGAGCCGGCTAGAACGGGCACGAGGGCCAGTTGGATTGGGCAGGAAGGGCCGGCTGGAACGAGCACTAGGGGGCCGGCTGAAACGGGCGCTAGGGGCCGGCTGGAACGGGCGCGCGGGCCGGTGAGAACGGGCGGTAGGGAGGGCCGGCTAGAACGGGCGCAAGGGGCCAGCTGGAACGGGCGCTAGGGGCCGGCTGGAACGGGCGCTAGGGGGCCGGCTAGAACGGGCGCGAGGGCCGGCTGGAACGGGCGCTAGGGGCCGGCTGGAACGGGCGCTAGGGGCCGGGTGGAACGGGCCCGAGGGGCCGGCTGGAACGGGCGCTAGGGGGCCGGCTAGAGCGGGCGCGAGGGCCGGCTGGAACGGGCGCTAGGGCCCGACGAGAACGAGCGCACGGGCCAACGAGGACGGGCGTGAGGGGCCGGCAGGAGCGGGCGCTAGGGCCGGCTAGGACGGGCACGAGGGGCCGGCAGGAACGGGCACTAGGGGCCGACTAGAACGGGCGCGCGGGCCGGCGAGAACGAGCGCGAGGGTCCGGTAGGAACGGGTTCTAGGGCCGGCGGGAACGGGCGCTAGGGCCGGTAGGAACGGACGCGAGGGGCCGGTAGGAACGGGCGCGGGGCTAGCTAGGAACAACGCGACTAGGGCCTAGGGCGGAAGCGTGAGCGAGCGGCGGGACCTACCTACTATGATACCATAACAAGATTGAATGATTAACTAGAGGGAGAGAGTACAAGGGTATATAGCCTAGAGTGTTATACCCTCTAAGGCACAAACCCATATTGTCTATACTAACATACTTAGATATGTTTGACACCAACTACAAATACGTGGGTTGGAGCTCATTTACCTCCACCGACGTCTCTCATTTTTCAAACGGCTCAGTCAACTTTTCCTGCTCTTGCTTTTCTCCCGTTCAAGCTGGCTAAGACTAGAACTTTGCCTCGAAACCACCGACGGTCTGCCATCGTTCCAAGAGACCAGCGTCATTAAAGGTCCACCAACTCCTCACCTCCCTCGGCAAGTCAACACCGAAGAGCTAGACGAGAGTACAGCTGGACCAGACGGCTTTCCTCAAGACCGAGAGGTCAGAGCGGACCTCATAAACTGCCAATTCCTCGCTCTCGCCATCACAGCCCCTGCGTTCGCAGACACAACTACTGCTCCTCCTCCTTATGATTCCCATCAGCGCTATCAGTGCACTCGAGGGCATCGCGCCCCCAGGGACATCTGGCACCAGCGGCTTGGCCACCCCTCTAGAGTCACTCTCAACAACCCAATCAATGCCAGCGTCTTCGCTCCTGGAGCACTCCTAGACTTTGACGGACATGAGCTCCAAGTAAGCCAAGCACCACGCACCTGCACAGTCTGCCCCAAAACTGCTCTCATACACACCCTATTCCAAGATCTCCCTCGCTGCCCCAACCGTTATACACCACTGGACAAAGTCTATAGCGACTACCTCGTCCTCACTCAAGTAGGACTCTACGGGGAGCAGTACACCCTCACCTTCATCAACGCCGTCACTTGCTATGTTTGGGCAGTCAACGTATAGAATAGAGGGGGAGTACCCAACATCTTCCAACCTTGGCTTGCTCTCACTGAGCGCCAGTCCGGGAAGAGCGCCAGTCCGGGAAGAAGCTGAAGTACTGGCAAACGGATGGAGCTCGGGAATTCCGAAGTGAGGAGCTACAGAATCACCTCCAAGACCTTGGGATCGAGCACATGCTCTCCCTTCTCTATGTTCACCAACAGCAGAGCGTCGCTGGACGGACCAACCGCACCTTACAGACCAAAGTACGAGCCATGATGCTATAGTCTGGATTGCCCACAGACTACTGGCCCTTCACCATGCACCACACAATCCGACTGCACAACATCCTATCCACCACTACCAACGACAAAAATCTCTCCCCCTAGATGGCTTGGACAGGAAAACCAGCTGACACCAGCATGCGAATCTGGGGCTGCATGGTCCAATATTGCCCTCACCAAGCCATCACCATCAAATTCGAAAGACGAGCACGCTGGGGGGTGCACCTCGACATTTCTCACGAGTACCAGCCATGGACAATCCTGGACCTGGAAAACTCAACCATTGTACCCTCTAGGGACTTCCTCTTCTATGAAGAACTCACCCTGAAGCAGTTCCAGGAAGACCGTCGCGCCAATCGCGAAGCAGCCTACGCGCATGTGGAACGCAGTTTCGCCTCTGCGGAAGACGAAGATGCCGCTGCCCGCCTGGACCAAGGCCCACCGGATGAACACTCCGGGGAAAACCCCCCCTTCGATAATGATAACGATGCGGACGATGCCCCAATCGAACCCTCCCGTGACACTAAACTGCGTGAAGGAATCACTGGTACCTCCTCGGACCCACAGCCCTTGCCGACTCTGATGACGACGTGCAAAGAGTCACCAACAAATAGCACCACACCATCAGATTCTCCGGAATTTACATTCTCGGGCTTCATGCGGTGGTCCACAAAAGCCCATTTGTGATCTAGCCTAACACACCACTGCAGGCTCTCACCGGACCACACCGTGCCGAATGGCGCAAGGCTATGGACACGGAAATTGCCGCATTACGCACCCGCGACACCTGGGTCCTAGTTGACTATGCAGCACTAAAGGGGAGGAAGATCCTCTCCAGCAAATGGATCTACCGCGTCAAAACAGACGCCCAAGGGAACGTTGAGCGCTGCAAGGCCAGATGGGTCGTATAGTACGCGGCTATGACCAACGCTACGGCATCGACTTCGACCCCACCTTCGCGCCTGTTAGCCGTCATGCCTCTGTGCACATCCTACTTGCCATCGCAGCTTGTCGACACCTCGAGATCCGACAGAGCGACGTAAAAAATGCATTCCTATACGCAAAGTTTGGCACTCTTATCTTCTTAGAGCAACCCCACACCTAAGGCGACGGGGACCCATGCGTCTGCCAGCTGCGAAAATCCCTCAACGGGATTAAGCAGGCACCTCGTCTCTGGCAGCAGCATCTCCACGGAATCCTGTTGGAAATAGGGTTCCTCCAGCTGCCCCATGACCCCGGGATGTACCGCCTCCACGTCCATCAAGACTACGTTCTCCTCACGGTCTACGTCGGTGACCTACTCTGCACTGGTACCAACCCCGAACTGCTCGACCAGTTCGAGCGCAGCCTGGGCCAGCGCGTTAACATCACCACCTCCAAGACCGTGACCCACTTCCTCGAGCTCAACATCTCCTACACAGCAGAGGCCATTCATCTCTCCACATCGAAGTATGCCGAGACTCTCGCGAAGAAATTCAACCTACCGCTCTCCACACCATACCGCACTCCCGCTGCCGGCTACAAACCCGACACCAAGACTCTCGCTCCTGCCACCCACCAACTCTACCAGCAGCAGCTCGGATGCGTGCTGTTCGCCGTCGTCACATGCAGGCCCGACCTATCCTACATCGCCAGCCAGCTCGCCCCGTACTCTCGGCGACCTGAGGGGGAGAACCTTGTAGATCTACAGCGAGCCCTCCTCTATTTCATTTCGAGTCCCCACAACGGCCTCTCCTACTTTACCATCACTACACCCATATTCCAATTTCACTGGCTACGCCGACGCAGACCACGCCGCAGACCCCACTAATCGCCGCTCTTGCACGGGGTTCCTCTTTCGCCTGGAGCCTACTTGACCCATCTCCTAAAACTCACAGAGACAAGAACTGATTGCCCTCTCCTCAGCTGAAGCAGAGTACATCGCAAGAACTTCCTATGCTCGCGAAGGCCTTTACCTACAGGAACTGCTGCAGGAGGTGAAACTCCGTACTTCGCCTACATTCAAGTTACACTACGTCAACCGAAGTTCGCCATCAAGATCGCCAGCAAGCTCGGCTTCGCCAATCGCACAAAACATATCGCTCTGCATTATTTCTTTGTCAAGGACGAAATCGACTAAGGGAAAGTGGATCTGACATAGTGTCCCAATGGTGAAATGACAGCCGACTTCCTCACCAAGAAGCTGCCACGACAACAGTACCTGCACTGCGCCGAGCTCTGTGGAATCTCCAAGCGCTCCAAGCTCGAGCACTCTCAGCAATAAAGGGGAGTGTTACGATAAGGAAATTGTTACATTCCTGAAAGTGACACTCGAGCTGTAACCGTTGTCGATTCCAAGCCTATGACGCGAGGTACGAAGTGCAACGATCGTTGATAGTTGACCAACAGTCGAACCGATAGAAGTTCAAGGGTCTGTCACGACAGCAAGGACACATAACTGACCCTGTAATACAATGCAGACAGTTATTCGAGTCGTGTATAGTTACCCGAGTCGGATCTAGAAACCCTAAACGGAATGTACCCCTGTTAAGTGCATCTTAGTTAGATCCTTCGCATTCTCTTGTATCAATCATAACAACTGTATCCTCCGGCTATAATCAAGACAGTTATGTTACATTCACTGTGACAGGGTTCATCGACCAATCAACCGCTTCCGCAAAGCGCACTACTGCAGTTCAATCCAGAACATCCTACGGACCACACATTGGATCGCTTCAATCTGCAACCTGGTTGCAGCGTTTTCGCCAGTAGTTTCGCGAGGTGTTCGTGTCACGATTTTTACATCGTGAGTGGGTTTGGCCGAACCGCTTCCGTGACTCGTTACATCAGAGTATAGCGCAGTATACTATAGGGGTACGTGATTATGGAGTGTATCGATAGAAATGAGGCCTAGGGCTTGTATAGTGCGAGTTGACCAGGTTAAATGTCGAGGGTTGGACCAGTCAAGGGCTCAAAAGTCCCGAGGGTGACGGGGTCAAATTGGGTTCGGGGTGACTCGGGATGAGGTTGGGGCTGTCGAGGTTGACGGGGGCTGGTTTGGCGCGTGAATTGAGGGCCGAGCCTGCGGAACCGAGAGGTTCGCGTGTTCTCGCTGTGGCGAGCCCCAGTAAGGAATCGGAATTCCTTACACTCTCCCAACTTCTAAAGGAAGGGCATTCCCTTTATCGAGGCCGAACAGTCATAAAAGGTAATCTCCGATATGACAGTAAGTCTTCAGCCCTGTGACGAGCGTAATGATTACGCCGTCCTGACGAGGTCTTGAGGTCGAACTGAAATCGATGGTCAGAAAGCATCGAAACGATCGCGGTCAATCTTGATCGTCAGATCTTCATGAGCGCAATGATGACGAGACTTCATGAGGTAAAACTCCATCCAACGGCTGAGGCATGTCGCAGCGATCGTAATCGGTCTGAGTCGCTGAAGATTATCTACTTCTTCAGCTTACTGAACGGGCAATGGCGAAAAACTCCCAAGTGACGAAATGGTGAAGATGACCGATGCTGTTGAATAGTTGACTATCGCGTGGGCGGGTTATGATGACGTGTTGCAGATGAATATCTTGAAATGATGACTGGCGATTAACGTGATGGTCGATGAAATGAAGAACCCGCTCATCAAACACGAGGTCGTTTGTGTCACATGCGAGAGCATGTGTCTGTGTCCCACGAAAGTCAGCAAACTCTATCAACGAAATGACGAAATTAGGCGCGGAAGCGTAACGGTGACGACTGATGCTCGAAGATAGATGATCGAACATGCCGAAGGGTCAGACAGAAAATTGCAGCACATCTGCACTTCTCCAACCTCTTGGAAGAAACAGCTCCCAGAAGCTTAGGTAAAACCGCAAGAAACCCAACGCCTGAGGGTACGCGAGGTACCTATCTGCAGCTTAAAAATCCCATAACTCAGCTTCAAGGATGGCGTTAAAATGTATCCCAGCCACAAAAAACGCGAATCAGGATGACGCCAAAATCCGCTCCAGGTAATTTGTCTTCAGGGTAAACCGCGTCGAAGGTCTGGAAATTCCGCAATCACTGCTCCAAAAGACTCCCACACGAACCCAAGGAATCTTCAGAAGTCAAACACTGCTTGTGAGCTGGCCCCAAGACAGCTCCAACAGTACTGCGGCAAAATCTTTTCGTTTCGATACCGCTCCTGATGGGTGTTCACACCGTTGGGCGAATCACGCGAATTGACGATGGAGGCGGTACCTGTAACCTGTACCGAACTACTCCTATGAATATCCTCGAACAAAACCCGGGGTCAAATGCCGCCAGCTGCATCAGCTACTTTGTCCGCACATGCCGAAAATTTCGGGAAGAGCCGAAACTGCTGCTGCGCTTCTACTCCTCCATGCACCAAAATAATTCCGAGAATATCGGTCGATGTTGCTCGTACCTTTGAAGATAGCGGGCACAACTCCAGCAGTAAACCCTTTAACTTCTCCTCAAACCCACCGAAAATGTCGCAATTCCATCGATACTTAACCAAGACAGCAACACTGCTTTACAACTACCCGTAAAAACACTCAGGCGTCACGGCTTCCTTTAGCAGCGCCCCCACGGTTTCTCCACCAGCTGTACGCATGAACGTCACCCTTTGTATTAGGGAACACCGGAGTCCACCGCCTCGGCATGATGTTTTGGCCATCGATCGGGGTCAACGCGCATCATACATCGTCGATTTCCACCCAGCTGTTACCCAACTCTAGAAATTCTCTGATACCCCTGTCCAGCTGGCCGTGCAGACATTCACCCATCTCGCTGCTGCTGCAGGTTACCGAAAACCGCTTCGCTACTGCTTAACTAACTAGAAGAATCCGCAGAGATAGGAGTGCGCACGCTTCTAGTAAGATGAGCTTTGACGAGCTCGCCTACTGACTGCTGGACAGCTCCCTCCGTCGAAAACTCGTCAAACTACACCCGCAAAAGTAGGAACCTCCTTCTGATGCACCTGGTGACACCCTCAGCTCCGCTGCAACAGTAACTCAGAAAATTTTGGGGACACTTTATCAGCACAGTATAGTTCGCAGGTTCACCCCCCTTATTCAGCCAGAAGCCGTCGATTAATAGGTCGACACTGCTATCTGGTGGGGATGGTGATTTTCGGGCGACGTAGCTGAGCGAGCAGCAGCCCGAACGTCGCTAACCCTTAGCTACTCAAGTACTCCCGTCGTTCTTCATCAACTGCTTCAGCTACTGACAGTTAACGCATTCGGCGACTGGTGGAAAAACACTTAATACACACCCAGGGGTGGTGGCCTCCGTTTCCGTTGATTGTGGGGGTATGAATCGCTGGTCCACGAAAAATGCCTCCACACGCGGGAAGCCGCCCTCGCTGAGTACACCCACTCCAGCACAGCGTCATCACCTCCAAATGGCCATCGTGGTGAATAGCGCCGAGGTCGCTAATCCCAGCTGCTCCCATACAACCGCACACCCACACGTCCTTGTGCGATCGTGTCCTTCCGAAATTGTCGGATCCGCCCATTGTAAAAAACAGCCTTGAGTCCCGTCCATCGTGTGCAACTAGCTTGCCGGAAACGCCGGTACCCGCGATACAGCTACAGTTCACTCTGCAGTTTCATAGCACGTCCCGCCATTGTCGCCACCCCGCGCGCTCCTGACGACCAACTCTCGGCCGCCTGAGAACTCTCGTGCACTTGTCTCATCGTGACGAAGCCTTCGTTTTTTTCAAAGCCAATCCGAAGACTCCGTCAGAACGCCAGAAAATTACGAAAGCTCTAACGAACATATCCGAAAAACACGGCGAAAACGTCGCCCACTCTTCGACGGGAAATAATTCCGTCTACGACCAGGGAAGGGGAGGACCGGCCAATCCCAGCCGTCCATCGGACAGGATCTGACGGTATCGGCAACGCCCGTGCAATTAATCTCAGCGATGTCCAATGGTTTGGCGCGTGACTTGAGGGCAGAGACTAAGAACCAAGAGGTTCGCGTGTTCTCGCTGTGGCGAGCCCCAGTAAGGAATCGTAGGCATGCTCAGGGCGCGTTATAAGTTGGACCAAGACGGCTTCAAGTTTTGAACGTTTAAAATTTGGAAGTGGTTACCCTGCTGTAATATCTTTAAACCCCAGAAATGTACCAAAGCGGTTAAGAGGCCCGGATTTCTCGCTCCACCAGGACGAACGCATGTATCGAGATCCCGACCCCCACGATCGTCCATAGCAACAAAAGTACCGAGTCTGCGCTTTCCGATCGTGGCGAACATCGGCTCCCGAAAACTGCTCCCGCTATTTTCGTCGAGATCGCAATTTGTTTTGGCATTGTGCCCGTGGAAGTGATTGCGATTCAGTTGCGGATTTGTTTGGCTGCCATGTTTATTTCGTCAATTCGCTTGTGTCGCCGAATTCCCGATGTGCGATTTCGGGGTCTTGAACGACACTGGACAAACCGGGTAATCGACCCCCGTCTTGACTGCCAGTATTTTGACCATCCGCGATCAAACAGGTGGAGTCATTCGAACGCGCTGGTCTTCCGAAACTGCAACTCTCCCATCTTGTCCAACTAGTAACGCGCCCTCACTTACTCCAAGCATGAGTGACGCAGGCGCACGCCGTGGCGATAGCCGCGCAACGGCACCGACGCGAGCATAGCGTCGCAGAGAGAGCCGCGCAATAGGCGCAATTAGAATCGCGCGGTCGTCGGAGTAAAAATCACGACGTCCCGCGCCTGTTAGAAGCACCCTGTCCCCACTCGAAAAGTCCGAAACTAGGCGCCATGAAAGGCGGCCGCACCACCGTGCCCAGGGGCGCCGCCGCGAGCGCGGTGCATGCGAACCCCTTCCTCGCGGCACACATCAACACTGACGTCGGCGCCGCAGTGGGAGGCGAGGGCTCCGTGCGCACAACCTCCGATGCAGGGAGGGGGGGCGGGCCGCAGATTTCAAAGGACAAGAAACGGAAGCGCGGCGCGCGGGCGGACGGGCGACGGATGCCGGCCGCCGAGTCCGCCACGCCGGACGACGATGACGACGACGGCGTGCAGGAGTACGCCCCACTGCACGGCGCGGCAGATGGCGACGCCGACGAGGGTGTGCACACGCTCGACGACGGCGAAGACGAAGATGAGCGCGATCGCGACACGGTGGAGGTCCCTGATGACGACGACGACGCAGGAGGGGAGGGGGATGGGACGGGCACGGGGGTGGATGCGCGAATGAACAAGGGGCTCGGGCGTGCGCGGGGGGGGGAAGGGGGCGCTACGGACGAGGCGGAAGAGGAGGATGCGGAGGACGGCGACGAGGATGACACTGGGGGGGAGGGGGGAGAGGAGGGGGAGGAGGTGGATGCTGACGGGGGGGAGGAGGAGCAGGAGGAGGATGAGGAGGAGGATGAGGAGGATGAGGAGGAGGAGGAGGAGGAGGAGGAAGAGGAGGGGGAGTTCCGCGAAGGGGGGGGGGGGAGGCACGCGGCTAATCTGGTGCGGAAGGCGTGCGGTGTGGCGCGGGCGCAGGCACGTGCCGCAGGGATGGGGGCGATGAAGAAGCAGAGGTCGCAGCCCAAGGTGACGGCGTCTGCGAAGGCGGTTCCGAAGGTGACGCCGATGGTGACGCCGAGGGCGATGCCGAAGCCAAGGGAGGCGAGGACGGCAGTGGCGAAGGTGGCGGCGGAGGGGAAGGCGAAGGCGGCCGATCCGCCCCACTGGTCAAGAGATGACAAGAAGCTCGCTGCAAGCCCGGCCTCCGGAACTCTGTGGACGGAGGATGAGCTGCACACGCTCGCCCTCGCGCGCGTACAGACATTCAACGAGCTCACCCGGAAAGGAGGCCTGCATGGCATGCCGTATTGGGAGGCCCTCCACGACTACATCCGAGGGTTCTGGCCTGCGTTCAACCGGAGCCCCTCCGCCCTGGAGAAACAGTGGCGCAACCTGCAGCAAGCGTGGAGGCAGAATGGGGGGAGACCGACGCTCGAGAACGGAGTGCTGACCGGCGAGTGGCGGCCATTGGTCGGCCAGTACCTAGATATGAAGTGGAATGCAGAGAGGGCCGCGGATGAAGCCGCCCAGCGCGAGGGCCGAGCAGCTGGCGGTGGCACCCTCCGACCGCGCTCGGCGGGCACCGTCACAGGTGGGTACCTCTCCCGCGTAAGCCCTAATTGGCCTGTTCTTCCTGCTGCCTGCCGCCGCTTGGCCCTGTCGACGTAGTTCGAGCATCCGCGTCTCACAGCGTGCTTGCTGTTGTGTGAGGGTGCGTGCGTGCATGCGTGTGTGCATATTATGTGCTGTTGTGTGTGGTTGCGCGCGCGGATGTGCTGCACTGGCGTGCGTGCACTGGTGGGCGAGCGGGCGTGCGTGTGCTGGCGGGCGGGCGTGCGTGTGCTGGCGGGCGTGCGTGCGTGTGCTGGCGGGCGGGCGTGCGTGTGCTGGCGGGCGGGCGTGCGTGTGCTGCATGGCGTGCGTGCGTGTGCTGCACTGGCGTGCATGCGTGTGCTGCATGCATACACCCCATTCCCAGGATCCATGAGAACCCCGACATCCGGCCGTCGGCGGCGGCGACGGGGAACCACCCTTGACGCCGCGACGCACCATGCGGCGGTCTGCAAGGATGCTATTGACGCGGGCTTCGACAGGCTGGTCGCACAAAACGAGCGGCAGACAAAGGAGGTCGTTGACGCCCTCCTCGTGATCGCCGCTGCCGTCCGTGCACAGTCCGTTGCGGGCGCGGCACCCGTGGGGCACACGGTGCCTGCAGCGCCCTCTGCCGATAATGTTGGCGTGGTAGGTGCTGCGGCTCCTGGCGACAAGGGGGGAGAGCAGCTGCAGGTTCGCGAACAGCATCCGACCATGCTTCAGGTGCCGGTTCTGCTGCAGCAGCAGCCCGCCCAGCAGCAGCACGTGCAGCAGCAGACCGCGCAGCAGCAGCCCGCGCAGCAGCAGCAGTGCCATGGAACATTGCCGCAGCTCCAGCCGCTGCATCAGCCAGAGCATCAGCCGCCAGTGCAGCTGCTCCAGCCGCTGCCTCAGCCGCAGCACCAGCAGCAGCCTGAGCCGCAGCACCAGCAGCAGCCTGAGCCGCAGCACCAGCAGCAGCCTGAGCCTCAGCACCAGCAGCAGCCTGAGCCGCAGCACCAGCAGCAGCCTCAGCTGCAGCACCAGCAGCAGGCTCAGCCGCAGCACGAGGAGCAGCCTGAGCCGCAGCACGAGCAGCAGCCTCAGCAGCAGCCTCAGCCGCAGCCTCAGCCGCAGCATCCGCCTCAGCTGCCCCAGCAGGGGCCTCCGCATCCGCAGGCGGCACTTCAGGAATCCGCCCAGCCGGGCGACGCATGAGGTAGGCCCCGTGCGGAACCGCGCGCATTCGCGTTTAGAGCGGCGTTTAGTTCTGATCTGACCCGTCCAATGTTGCCCCATGTGTACAGGTGTGAAGGCCCGTATCGAGTGGCATGGCCGGGCCTGAGCAGGTCTGGTTCTTGCCTGCAAATAGGCCTTGCTTGTGTGCACCAAGCCCCCAAATTGCAGACTTTTTATTATGATTCAGACTTTTTCAGACTTCTTTTGGGGGTGTACTCTGATTGAGAAGACTTTTTTTTGCACTTGACTCTGATTTTTCAGAGATTTATGTATCAGAAAAATTGAATGAATGTAAAGTGAGAGTACACACAAATATATCTAAGTTTTGTAACCTCTAAGAGGTGACTCTATACAGTCTATACAAACATGACAAATACACATGTTTGACACACCCCCTAGACTGCATAGGGGAATACCCTAAACAAGCAGCTCAGGGCGGCACTACTAGTCCAACCTCTGAGGCAAGGGTCTGAGCGACCGGTCAGAAGGAGTACAGACAAGGCAAGCACAAGAGCAGGGCGGCACTACTAGTCCAGCCACTGGGAGAGGACACAAGTCCAGTCTGAGTATACATATAAAGGACAGTACAAAGTCAAGGTCCTAGCAAGTGAGAGGCTACAGGAACTAGACCAAGCTGTACACAGTGCCGCTGATGATCTTTAGGCGCAAGCGCCTTCGTAAAGATATCAGCCGTGTTGGCACCTGAGGCCAAGTGTACTACGCGAGCCTGACGTCCAAGACCTATTTTATCAGAGTAATTTACTCTTTTTCTCTGAAAATCAGAGTCATTTTTGAAAACTACTCTAGGTGCCCTGAGGAAGAAAATTGAGGTTTTATTTTACTCTGATTATATCAGAGTAACCATTTGTACCCCTCTGAGGGTTAGTGTATAGGGGGTATACCTGTAGATTTCCCCTGTACCCTGTACCTGGCCTTGCCCCAATATCCTGCAATACGCGTCATTTTACGCGTACCGCCAGGCAGTGGCACGTCATATGCTGCCATCCTTGCCACTGCTGGCAGCATCCTTTGCGCTGATTAGTCACGACTGCAGCATCACTGCAAGGCTGGCAGCAGTTCCCTCACCACCGCACACCGACCTTAGCCACCATCCATGCATGCACGACCGACCTCACTCCCTCACCCACTCCGAGGCACCCCACAATTCACTCACCCCCAAGAAGAGCAGATGAAACCCTCGTCTTGTTCAACCTTCCCTTCCTCCCCTTCACCAAATCTATCTCTCACACCGTACTAGCAGAAGAAAACCTCTGCTTACCTTCGCCGTCGCTGCCGCCCGTCGTCACTCGTGCCACTGGCGTCATGGCTGGCACGAGTGAGCCCGACGATGGCGGTGGCGACGAGTCTGTCCTTCTGCGAACTCCTAGATCGCTCCCTCTTAGCAGGCTCGACTTTCTCCGTCGAGTTGCTACCGCTCCAGTTGAGCCACAGCTACCGCTCCAATGGAGCTGTCAACTGGGATTGCAGAAAACGAGCAAACAGACCGGAAAGACGTTTGTAGCATGCACAATTTTCGCCCCCACTTCCATTGCCATCTCGTTCCCATTCCTTCTTTCCCGCCAGTGAAACTTCTCCTTTACGTTAGCTCTTCCCCCTTCTTCCCCTAACTGGTTTGCACTCCTGTCACATATCTCTCTCCCATATCCCTCTCCCTCCCTCCATCTCTCATTTCTGTTTCTCCTCTTGCAGCCATCTACCAGCTCACCAGTGGTATCCCCAAGGGCACCATCGCCCACCGTATTGTGGCAGTGCTGCACACGCTGTATAGCATCTTTGCGTGCAGCTACATGGCCAGCGCCTTTTGTGTAAGTCTGCATATTCTGCTATATACCCACTGGCGCTCAAACAAACCACCTTGCTGCAGTGATGGTCAATGTTACCTATGCCTCGTGCTGCCTGCTGATTTCTGCTCACTGCCTCTTTTTCATGTGGGTGTGCTTGCTGTGGCTGTATATGTGCAGGTCATGACACTATCAGGCGCATACTCGGCCTACAGTGGCATGTACTACACCGGAACAATCATCCCCATCTTTCTCGTCGCTTTGTCAATGGTGTACAAGCCCCGTCGCCCAAAGCGTGTCAAGACAGAGTAGCATATGAGTAGGTAGCTTGACATGGTAGATGCATCTTTAGACAAGTTGGAAGCGCCCGACACGGTAGAATGTATGTGTATTTGAAATGAAACGTACGTCTATCTGATCGGACCAACCACAAAATTCCCTCAATCAACCTTTGTCAGGGTGCACAACAGCAGCACAGAGTTGTGGAAATTTCCCCTCTGCACTACCAGTGTAAAATTTTCAAAATGGAAAAAAACCCTGGCAAATCAGAGAAACTGTGAGGATGCACTCTGATTTTCAGAGTAATGCGAAATGTCACTCCCCAATATCAGAGTAGTAAAAATCCAAAAGTAGGCCCTGCTGACGTCGCTGCTGTAGCTCACGCAGGAGGAAGTACCGCAGCTGAATGTGCTTCGCTCTGCCCTCGAGTCGAGGCTCCTGACACAGGAGGATCATGGCCCTGTTGTCAGCGAACAGGACCGGGGCAGAGCTAGGCCGCTCACCTAAGTCAGTGAGCAAGAAGGTCAGCCAGCGGAGCTCCTGTGCCGCCATGGCACCGGCGTAGATCTCAGCCTCACAGCTGGACTGTGCAACAGACGAGGAGCGAGTAGCTCTCCACGAGACGGCACCTGAGCCAAGGCTGAAGCAGTAGCCCTGGGTAGACCGGAGTGTCTCAGCGTCGTCTGCCCACGAAGCGTCTGTGTGCCCAGTAAGGACCGCTGGCCTGCGTCCTCCTAGCACTAACCCCATGCCCGATGTACTAGCAAGATAACGCAGAACCCTCTTAGCGGCAGACCAGTGCTGCGGTCGGTGTCTGCCTGTGGCCACAAAGCGAGCCAGGATGCTGAGAGGGTATGCGAGATCTGGGCGAGTGCAAGTCATCAGGTACATGAGGCAACCCACCAGCTCTGCGTAGGGGCCGCTGGGCTCTACCAACTCCTCAGGCACTAGAGCGGAGAGCCTGTGGTCTACAGGCAGAGGGGTGGGCTGTGCAGAGGAGAACTGAAGGCTGAACCTCTGAAGGACCTGGCGCACCAAGTGTGACTGAGTCAGGGTGATGGTGCGCGCAGCTCTGTCCCTGGAGATCTGCAAGCCAAGGTAACGGCGCAGTTCTCCAAGGTCAGTGCAGGTGTGTCTCTTCAGCAGCTCTGCCTTCACGGAGGCCAGCGCGTCCCTGTCTGCTGTGGCAAAGACCAGGTCGTCGACGTAAACGAGGATGTAGAACGGAGTCTGGCCAGCACGAACGAAGAGTGAAGGGTCTGCAGAAGACGGAAAGAACTGCAGGTCAGCAAGCGTAGCACGCAGAGTGTCGTGCCACTCACGGGGAGCCTGGCGCAGGCCGTAGACGGGGCGCCGTAGGAGCCACTGGGTCCCAGGAGGGAAGGTGCCAGTAAAGCCCGGAGGGCGGCGCAGGTAGACCTGCTCGTGTAGGCTGCCCTGAAGGAAGGCAGTGGAGAAGTCAAGGGAGTGAAGCTCGTAGTCACGCTGAGCAGCTAGGTGTAACAGAACCCGAAGAGTAGTCATCTTCGGGGTCGGAGCGAAAGTCTGGAAGAAGTCCACCCCCTCGCGCTGACTGAAGCCTCTAGCCACATAGCGCGCCTTGAAGACATGCGGCTCTCCAGGAGGGCGCTTCACCTTGAAGAGCCAGCGGCCATCGACTACGTTCACCCCAGGTGGGGGAACTGCGTCGACGAAGGTGCCGGTGGATCTCCAAGATGCCATCTCCTGCTCCATGGCCGCTATCCACTGCGAGGCCCAGGGTCCCGAAGTCGCCTCAGCGTAAGTGCGAGGGGTCGGGATGTCGAAAGCGTCTGGGTCACCCTCAGGGACTAGCAGCATGGAACAGAGATGGGGAGCAGCCTCGGAGAGGAAAGCAAGCTCGAACTGGCGGTCCTCCAGGACGTCACTGCCAAGGGCAGGAGCACCCCCGACAGACGGAGGACAGGCAGGGTCAGAGACCAGAGCGGTGGCGTAGTCAAGGCGGCGGGTAGAGGCGAAGTCAGCGACAGCAGCGACAAGAGCGTCAAGGCACGAGACTGGAACAGACGGGTCGGTAACGAGAGAGGCAAGGACCCGAGGAACGAGAGGACGAGCGGCACGAAGGTAGTCGGACAGCGGGGGGGGGCGCAACAACAAGGGAGGACGGAGGAGGCGACGGCAGAAGGGGAGGACGAGACGCGTGTGAACGAAGCAACATAGGGTGGGAGCGCAGGACAGGCGAGGCAGGACGAGCACGGGAGGGACGGTGAGACCAGACGTGCGATGGAGGAGTCGGGTCAGGAGACAGGGGAGGGGACACAGGAGGGGAACAAGGGGAGAGACGGGCTGGGGACGAGTCCGGCGGAGGGAAAACAGGGCCGTAGACAGGAAGAGGAGGAGACGGTCGGGGAGGAACCGACGCAGGGTCGGGGGACGGAAGGCCGAGCAGGCGAAGGGCGGACACCGGCGGGGACTGCTGCTGCGGCGGCACAACGGCGACACCTGGACCGCAAGCTGCTCCTCGGCTACCACCGGCACTCTCCACACCCGCACCCCCAGAGGGACCACCCTCAGGGCGATCGGGACGAGCACCCCCAGAGTCAGCGAACGGGGGCTGCGACTGCGGCGGCGGCGGCGGCGGCGGCGGCGGCGGCGACGGCGACGGCTGCAGTGGCGGCAGGGACGGCGGAGGAGGGGACAGGGGAGGGGACACCTGGGGAGGGGTGGCCGGCGAGGACTGCACCGGAGGGCCACCAGAGGCAGAAGACTCCTCAACCGGGTCCACGGACGGAAGGGGGGTGACGTGGGAGACACCAGAGGGGGCGGGACGGGGAGGAGGAGGAGGAGGGGCAGGGACTACCGGGGAAGGGGTGACCAGGAACAAGGGGGGGGTAACCGGGGGACCACGGTGGGGGAAGCGGCGGTAGTAGGAGACGGACTCGTCAAAGGTGACGTCACGAGAGTGAAAGAAGCGGTGAGACGGCGGGTGGTAAAAGTGCCAGTCGGACGCGTCAAGGGGAAAACCGAGGAAGACGCAGGGAAGGGTGCGGGCAGTGAGCTTGTCCGTGCCGGAGGCACGGACGTGAGCAAGGCAGCCCCAGACGTGGAACGCAGACGCGTCACCAGGAGACCCAGTCCACAGACGGGTCGGCGAAACCTGCGGCTGCTGAGGGTGCGGCCACAGGTTAAGATGGTGAGAAGCGTAGCGCACAGCGAACGGCCACAGAAAATGGGGTGCACCGGCATGGACCATGGAGGTGCGAGCGACCTCCATGACCAAGCCGATGCGTCGCTCAGCGACCCCATTCTGCTGTGGGGAGTCCGGTAGGGTGAACGTCTGGGTGATGCCCTCCGCACGACAAAAGCGACCAAGGACACCTGAGGCAAACTCGCCACCACGGTCTGAGTGAAGACGCAAGACAGGGAGACCGCGGTGGACACGCGCAGAGACAAGCCAGGGGATGAGGGCGCCAGGCACGTCGGCCTTGCGCTCCAGGGGAAAGACTGTGGTGTAACGAGTGAAGTCGTCGACAAGCACAAGGAAGTAGCGCTCGCGACGCGGCCCAAGGACGGGGGCGGGGCCCCAGACGTCCAGGTGCAGGGTCTGCAGCGGCGCGGCGGTAGGGGGGAACGAGGAGGAGTGAGGGGCACGGCGAAGCCGACCCTCGACACAAGGCGTGCAAGGTGGAGCTGGGGAGGAGGGAAACGCGGGGAGTGAACCTGGGAGACCAAGGACAAGACCGTGCTGGGACATGTGACGCAGACGCGGGAGCGCAGGGTGACCTAGGCGGTGGTGCCACAGGAGGGTCGGGTGAGTGAGGGAGCGACAGGAGCAGGCAGCAGCAACCTGGGGAGACACAGCCACCTGAGGGGGCGCTCCAGCCGGGGGGGGCACGGTGTCCAGAGTGAACAGGCCGGACACCGGGTCCCGGGGGAACGTGGACAGGGGGGCACCAGTGGCGGCCTCGGTACAGACAGCATACCGCTCGTGACCAGGGAACGTAGTGGTGACGCCAAGGTCCTGGAGGCAGCCGACACCAACTAGGTTCCTGGAGAACGAGGGGATATGCAGACCTGTAAGAGAGCCCGAAGGAACCGCCGGACAGGGAAGGGTGGTGGAACTGCGGGCGACTACCGGACCGCCGGAGGGGTCAGCAAGAGAAACGGCAGCAGGAACAGGAAGCGGCGTCAGGGTGGTGGAGTCGCGGAAGAAACACCGAGAGGCGCCAGAGTCCAAGGTGAAGGAAAGCGAAGCCGAGGGGTCTGGCGACGGAACGACGGCAGAAGCACCAAGACTACACAAAGCAGGGGATCCTACGCCTGACGCAACAGGGGAGGCGAAGCTAGGCACACCTACACTAGGCAACAGTGAGTAATAAGTCGGAAGCACACTAGAGTCATCAGCATACATCACATGCAGAGCAGAAACAATGGCATCCATGTCCATATCAAAGATCTGAATCTGACGACTAAGCAAACTGTGCCAGTCCGGGAGGTCTGGCGACGGGCCGAAACGCTGACGAAAGAGGTCGTCCAGGCGACGAAAGCAGCGGGGAGTGGAGTGACCGATCTTACCGCAGACGAAGCCGCGGCGAGGACCGGTCTGGATCTGGTACTGACAACGCCCGCCGGCAGAGCCACCACGCGGCACACCACCACGCGCCCGTCCACCGCCAGCGCCGGGCCACCCTGGCGGGAGAACACTCGTCTGCCGCGTCTGCGACGGCTGCTGCAGCTGCTGCGAAGGCTGCGACTGCGGCGGCTGCTGCGGCTGCTGCAACTGCAGGGGCGGCGACTCAGCTGGACTGGGCAGGGTCCCCTCGTCCGCTCCAGCACCAGGCGACCCGACCCCACCACTACCCCCGCCGCCCCCTCCGCCGCGCCCAGCCTTGGGGCGGCGGCCCTTCCCAGAACGGGCCTGCGCTGCAGCAGCAGTCTCAGCCACTGCGGCAGAGCCGTCGGAGAAGGTACACTGAGCGGGGGCACAACCCTGAAAGATAGGGACCGGCACGACACCGCTCGCCTGGGCGATGGAGCGGTGGCGGGTCTCTATCACAGTCAGGGTGTCGACAAAGTCAGTGAGGGTGAGGTCTGCGGGGTGAACACTAAGGAAGCGGTCGCGGGCGACTGCAAGGCGGTCAGGGAGGCGGGTGGCAAGCAGGTAGAGGGTTGAGGTAATGGGCGGCTGGTGGGCTCTAAGCTGTGCGTCAGTGCAGGCGGCGCGCCAGGTCTCCTCTATCGAGCGCAGGTGGGCAGCGAGGTCAGAGACAGTGGGGAACGAAGCAAGGTCAGGAAAGAGCAGCGGGAGGATCAGGCGACCCACCGAGGCAGCCGGAGGGGTGGAATAGCGCTTGATGACAGCATCTAAGTATGCCTGAGCAGTAGTGAGGGACCTAAAGCGAGGACGCTCGGACGGGGGGAGGGCGTTGCTAATGGCAAGCTGGGCGACAGCATCGCGAGAAAGCCAGACAGAGCGCGCACGGGCAGTGGCAGCAGTAGACTCACGCTCAGTGGGTGTGGGGTCAGCGGGCAGAATAGCAGGAGGGTCAGGGCAGGGGAGCGTACCGTCAAGGTGTGCGGAAAGCGGTTCACCATCCTGCCGCTGGCCAGTGAGTTGGCGGCGGAGGTCGGCAAGCCACGCCTCGAACTCTAGGGGCTGACCTTCAGCGTCGAAGCGAAGCTCCGCCGCCATCAGGAACAGTCCAGTGCTGTGCAGGGCGGTGCAGCTAGGTGGGGTGCGGTGCAGTGCGATACAGTGCGGTGCAGTGCGGTGCAGTGCGGTGCAGTGCGGTACTGTGCGATACAGTGCGGTGCAGTGCGGTACTGTGCGGTACAGTGCGGTGCAGTGCGGTGCAGGGCGGCACGGAGCAGGGCGGGGTGGGGGGGGGGGGGGGGGGGGGGAACCGTACCAGTGAGGAGGACGGGGCCGGGGCTGGCCCGACGGGGCCGGGCGGGCGCGACGGGGCCGGGCTGGTGCGACAGGGCCGGGACGGGGCGACGGGGCCGAGCGGGCGCGACGGGGCCGGGCTGGGGCGACGGGGCCGGGCGAGTGCGGCAGGGCCGGGCTGGTGCGACGGGGCCGGGCGAGCGGGACGGCGGCCGGGCTGGTGCGACGGGGCCGGGCGGCTGCGACGGGGCCGGGCAGGGTGCGACGGGGCCGGGCGGGTGCGACGGGGCCGGGCGGCGCGACGGGGCCGGGCAGGGTGCGACGGCGCCGGGCGGGCGCGACGGGGCCGGGCGGCGGCGACGGCGCCGGGCGGGCGCGACGGGGCCGGGCGGCGGCGACGGGGTCGGGCGGGCGCGACGGCGCCGGGCGGGCACGACGGGGCCGGGCGGCGGCGACGGGTACGACGCGGCCCAGGAGGGGCGCTACGGGGGCCTGGGAGGGGCGCGACGGGGCCTGGGAGGGGCGCGACGGGGCCCAGGAGGGGCGCTACGGGGCCCAGGAGGGGCGCCGGAGGGGCGCTACGGAGCCCAGGAGGGGCGCGACAGAGCCCAGGAGGGGCGTTACAGGGCCTGGAAGGAGCGCGACGGGGCCCAGGAGGGGCGCGACAGAGCCCAGAAGGGGCGCTACGAGGCCTGGGAGGAGCGCGACGGGGCCTAGGAGGGGCGCTAGGGGGCCTGGGAGGGGCGCGACGGGGCCTGGGAGGGCGTTACAGGGCCCAGGAGGGGCGCTACGAAGCCCAGGAGGGGCGCGACGAGGCCCAGGAGGGGCGCTACGAGGCCCAGGAGGGGCGCGACGGGGCGCTACGGGGCCTGGGAGGAGCGCGACGGGGCCCTGGGGGGGGCGCTAGAGGGCCTGGGAGGGGCGCGACTGGGCCTGGGAGGGGCGCGACGGGGCCTGGGAGGGCGGTACAGGGCCCAGGAGGGGCGCTACGAGGCCCAGGAGGGGCGCGACGAGGCCCAGGAGGGGCGCTACGGGGGCCCAGGAGGGGCGCGACGGGGCGCTACGGGACCTGGGAGGAGCGCGACGGGGCCCAGGAGGGGCGCTAGTGGGCCTGGGAGGAGCGCGACGGGGCCTGGGAGGGGCGCGACGGGGCCTGGCAGGGGCGCTACGAAGCCCAGGAGGGGCGCGACGGGGCCTGGCAGGGGCGCTACAAAGCCCAGGAGGGGCGCGACGAGGCCCAGGAGGGGCGCTACGGGGCCTGGGAGGAGCGCGACGGGGCCTGGGAGGAGCGCGACGGGGCCCAGGTGGGGCGCTAGGGGGCATGAGCGGAAGCGGTGGGTGGGGGGGGGGGGGATCCTACCTACGCGTGATACCATATCAGAAAAATTGAATGAATGTAAAGTGAGAGTACACACAAATATATCTAAGTTTTGTAACCTCTAAGAGGTGACTCTATACAGTCTATACAAACATGACAAATACACATGTTTGACATTATGTACATACGCTTATTTTTCAGACTTTTTCTACTAGTGCAATCTGTGTTAGAAGAATGCAGGAAATGAACTAGAATAGGTGGGTACAAGGCAATATAGACTAGTGTGTTGTACCTGTTGTGATATAATTGATACTTAGCATTTCTGTAAGTCGATCAGGTGTAGTTAGTGTCGAATCCTACTGTAGAGCATAAATCCGTAGGTACATTCGCGAATAGGTACTTTTCCTAGAACAAAGAATCCTTGTTAGGTCTTTTCATGATTAACTTTGATTACTCACAAGTTCACGTACTCAGGTTATTCAACCTTAATTGTTACAAAGACTTCCGCTGTCTTACTAGTCTACCATTCCAGCAAAGATCCTGGACCAACACTTGAGGATTTCCAAGTGTTTGTGTTTGCAGTTTTATACTTAGTCTTCTAGAACATATGAATTTGTTTTAGGAATAAAAAATTAACAGATTGTGATTTGATTTGAAGAGGAGTTTTGCTGTAAAGGAGACAAGCTCCTTCACATTCTCGCAGGTCCGATGGACCTGCCACCTAGTCTCATTCTCATTTCTCTTCTCTGATTGCTTACTACCATTAGCACACTCTAAACCCCTCCTATGCCCAGACCTGGGCATAGCAGCACGCTACTTGCGGACGTGATTGCCGCACGTTTTTCTACCATGACTGGAGGAATTGTTTCTGCTGCAACTGGTCGTCCTCCTGTTTCAAGAATGAATTTAAGAAGCAATGGACGACGTGGATCCCCTGTGCGTGAGGGAAGTCAAGATTCTTCTACTCACCGTGATCGTTCCCGCTCTCCACACAACAGAAACGCATCTGTTACTGCCTTGGATCTGCTGAATGGCGCTCGGCGAAACCCCGTTCAGCAACCCGGATTGGCTCCCGTCGGAGGTCGTAACGCTTCTGACGGTTGCGATTTTCCCCCGGGGTTTCGCGGCGTGCGGCGTAAAGAACGTGAACGTGTCGACTTGAACCCGCCAGGAGAAAACGCCTCGACACCCATGGAACAGTTGCGCGCGGCACCCCTCGGCCGCAATCATGACGGTCCTGCGCGCGAGGATCGCAATGATCACCGCGATCCTGGGCGCGCAGGTCTAAATGTTGAGCAGAATCCTGAGCGTGACCAGACGCGTCAGGACCTGGGTCGTCAGAATCTTGACCAGCGCGCAAATCGCCAGGAGCGCCAGGATCGTGGCGATCGCCAGAATCTGGACGTCCACGCCGATTTGGAATCTTGCCCGACGAATCAGCGTGCACAGCAGGATCCTGTCATCATCGCCAATGGATCTGCAAATTTTGCCGAAATGATGGCGCGTCTGGACCCCGCCACCCAGCGAAATTTCCAACGAATCTTCACGGGTGCTGCAATTGGTGAACACGTTACAGCGCGCTCCTCTACTTCTACAGTGCCCCGATCTGCAAAACACATTCCGGCTCGTTACAACAACAACGACAACGCTAATAATGACGCAATTCATCACGTCATCGGTCTTCTTGCGGCCCTTCAGCGCGGACAAACCAGTGATCCAGCACCAACCCCTGCACCTGCTCGACCTGCGGCAGCAGCAGTGCCACGCTCCCGCCCTCCTCCCGTCGCGGCCGAACCCAAGGGCGATGGCGCGGACGACAACGCGCCCATGGAAACCCTCGACAAAGGTAACGCCGCTCGTCTCAAGTCCGGTTCTACCGCCCCGAATCTTGCTCCTATCCCTCCTGCACGTCCTCAGTTGCGTTCTTCTTTGGTAAAAAGTGACGGCATTCGGACCCAAGTTTTTAGTTTCGAGCGTATCCAGGCTATTGCTCAGCACGCGCTCTCCGCTTTGTCCGCTCTCCGCTTCTTTGGTGGCGAGTTAGCCGCCGACTATCTCCAGCAGATAGTCGAGGAGGCGGAAGAAAAGATTCATTTCTTATTCACCGTAGATCAACGCGGTTTTGAAGTGGCCAATATGGCCCTAAAGATTAAATATGGAGAGGTGGTGGAGGATAAAACCGTTAAGGCCGCCACAAAAATTGTGGCAGCCAGCAAAAAGAGACCTACTAGACCCACCACCTCGACATCCCGCACCGATCCCCCCCCTCGTAGTAGGGGTGAAGACGCACGTACTTGGAATACGTGGCGTCGAGATGGCGACGGTCGATGCTTTTATTGTCGCGAACCCGGTCATGGGTTTAAAGATTGTCCTCGCCGAGGCCAAGGGGCCAACCGGCCGGCTAAGATTGTCTAGACGCTTTGATGGCCGATTCTTTGTAAAACCTTGATGCTATAAATCTATTATTTCATGTTAAAGATTGATGTTGTGCCAATTGGTGATCGAGCATGCGGCTCAAATCCGCTTCGAATATAGCACGGCAATATGCTATTCAATATTTGCGTGCAAAAAAAAAAAAAAAAAAAAAAAAAAAAAAAAAAAAACAACAACAACAACAACAACAACCCCAAAAGAGGGAGTAGGGGGAAGCATGAGAACGGCAGAAGTGTCGGAAAAGAAAGGCAGTCCAAAAGGTACAAAACGCACATGGAACATTGGAACACGCACCTCCGACCGATGAAAGCATGGCAAAGATTGTAACATTGCTGGTGCGCACACTGCGAAAAGTGTTGCCTTCATTCTTGCTTTCGCTTCGACTATTTCGAGCACACTTCTCACGCTACGCATGCTTCGGCAAACGTATTTGTTCAGCCAAGAACGATAACTTACATCTGGCCCTTGCGGCTTTTTTATTGTACTTGTTCGTCACCACCCCTCACCAGAGCTTGGCTCCTTCGCTGTACATGTTGCCACATCGGGTGATACAATCCGTATGCGAGGACGCCTGCGTGCCTGCTTTGCATGGTGGTCCGGTTGGTGCGATAGCCGCTTCATGCTATCGGTCCTCGCGTCAGGCTATCGCCTTCCCTGGGCTTCTTCAGAGCCTACAGTGCGGCATGCCTCAAACCATGCCGTGGCACTCCAATTCCACACATTCGCGGTGGAGGCGGTGGATGAGCTCCTCGCTACGGGAGCGGCCCGGCTCGTTCCTCCATCGGAGCCACTCACATGCATCAGCCCGCTTAACGTAGTCGTCCAACCTTCCAAAAAGAGGCTCATATTGGACCTCCGCCACGTGAATTCATTTCTTTCCGTCCCCCGTTTTCGCTACGAGGGCTTGAATCGGGTGCCCGACTTGGTGCAGCAAGACGATTGGCTATTCACCATCGATCTAAAATCCGGCTACCACCATGTGGATATCCATCCCTTGTATTGGCGCTTCCTTGGTTTTACACTCCAAGGGCAGCGCTACCATATTCTATCATTGCCTTTTGGTCTAGATACAGCGCCGTTCGTTTTTACTCAGCTGATCAAGCAGCTCGCAAAACGTTGGCGCGGACGCGGCATCCGACTTATCCCATACGTCGATGACATTTTGTTCATCAACGCTAGTCGGGCCGAGGCCCTTTGCCACCGTGCCGTCATTTCAGCTGGCTTCACTGTCAAATTCAAGAAGTCGTAGCTCAAACCAACCCAGTGCCTAAAGTTTTTGGGCCTCCTGCTGGACACTCGCACCACGTCTTTCTCCGTCGATGCCGGCAGACGCGAGCGACTCTTCGCCGAACTTGAGCAGACATGTGCACTTAGCGCGCAAGGGCGGCCTATCCCAGTCCGTCGGGCCGCTCGCATCATTGGCTTGCTAGCCTCCATGGCGCTCGCACTTGGCACGGTCGCGCGTGCCTTCTCCCACAATCTTCTTTCTCATATCTCTGAGTGTCACTCTTGGGGGGCGTCAATTCTCTTGACACCCAATTCTCTCGACGAGTTGCGTTTCTGGCTCACCCAGTTCGATGTCTTCAATGGCTCGCGCTTCCACAATCCTCATCTCTACGACGTCGTGATGTATGTGGATGCCAGTGATCGCGCATGGGGCGCGTGTTTTTCAGCGCCGGACGGCGACGCCGGTTCGCATGCTTCACCACTCCCCCGGGCCCTCGTCTCTTCATCTAGCACGCTCCGCGAACTTGCTGGCATCCTTTGGGCACTGTCAACCTTTCTTGACAAGGTCCGACGCTCGCACGTCCTGCTCCGCAATGACAGCCAAGCGGCCTATTACATTATGAAAAAAGGGGGTTCCCACCGGCTTGAGTTGACTCTGATATGCCGAGCTATTATCCACCTTGCGTGCGCCACCAAATTCGGCTCACAGTTCAGTGGATCCCACGCACCCTTAATACAGAAGCCGACGCGCTCTCCAAGTTGGATCTTCTCGACGATTACTCTCTCGCACGACCTTGGTTCCTTGTGCTAGAGAGGCGTTGGGGTCCTCATACTATTGATTTGTTCGCTTCCCCGGCTAATGCGCAACTGGCTCGTTTTTGCTCGCTCGAGCTCTCTAACGTGGTAGTCGCACAGGATGCGTTTTCTCTTAGCTGGTCGGGCGACAACTGCTACGCCTTTCCTCCCCCAACCCTGATCCCCGCTGTCCTCGCTCACGCCCGCCGCTCGTGCACCTCGCTCACCCTTGTAATCCCGCATTGGCCTAGCGCCTTTTGGTGGCCACTGTTATGCCTGGACGACTCCTCTTGGGCCCCTGCTGTGGTCGCAACCATTCGCCTTGCTCCTGGCTCTAGTTGTTTGCGCATTGGTAGCGACCATTCTGCCTTTAGCGGTGCAGGTCTCCCGAACTCATTGATGTACGTGCTTCGCTTGCTATTCACTAATACATAGTGCTGTACCTCTGCGCAGATTCCTACCTCGGCCGCTTACTTTTGGATCTCTTGACGCTCACAGTCGATCTTCGTGCACAGTCTACTCTTCGAACATACGAGCCCTACTGGCGACAGTATCGGGCCTTTTGTACCGCGCACTCGCTTCCTTTTCTACGTGACAGCGACCTTACGGCAGCACTGTTCCTGTTGCACTCGATCCGTGGTGGCGCCACTATTTCAGCAGTGTGATCCGCAAATTCTGCCATCTCATGTGCCCATTGGCTGGTCGGCCTTCCTTCTCCTATTCGCAGCCCGTTATCTTCCCAAGTGAAGGAGTATGCGCAACGCCACTGCGGCAGGCCCGCTCGAGCTAAGGAGCCGATACCACCCGAAAAAATCTACCATATCTGCGACGTCTACTTCGCGTCGTCCGATCCTGCGACCTTCCAGAAGGGGCTGATCCCTCTCCTCATGTTTGCAGCCTTTCTGCGCTTCTCTGATTTGATATCCCTCCAGTGGCACCAGATTGAGTTTGACCGGGACTGTATGTGGTTGTTCATTCCCTGCTCCAAGACCGATCAGGCGGGTACTGGTGCATGGATTCCTGTGGCTGCCTCCTCCGCTCGCCACTGCCCCGTCTCTCGCGTCCAGCAATTCCTATTCCTCGCTGGGTACTCCGCCCAGTCTCTCGGCC
Organism: Closterium sp. NIES-67; assembly: GCA_027943415.1. Lineage (NCBI taxonomy): Eukaryota > Viridiplantae > Streptophyta > Zygnematophyceae > Desmidiales > Closteriaceae > Closterium > Closterium sp. NIES-67. The sequence goes on from BQMB01000274.1 coordinate 347,693, forward strand.
CCCTCATCCGTGTGTTTCAGCCGGGCTCTCGAGCTTCCCCTTCCGATCGCTCTCCTTTGTATGCCACCATTCGGAGTTGGTGCCGGGATTCCTTCTCTCGGGTCGGACTCAATCCTGATGTCCTTGGCACACACTCGTTTCGCAAGTCCGCAGCCACCACAGCCGTTGATGTTGGTGTTCCTGATCAGCTCTTTAAGGCCCTCGGCCACTGGCGCAGCAACACGGCTAAGGAGCGTTATGTCACCCAGCTCGATCGTGAGCTTATCGCTGCCTCACGGACCCTTCAGGACCCTCTCCGCTCCAGTCCAACTGCTCGATATGCAGCCACGCTTGAGCGCCACCGCCGTCAACCCCCTCCCTGATGTTTCGTTCGACCTATGACGACTGCACTGCACACTCCTCTGAAAGTCGTGTCACAATATGAATAATTTTTTAGGAATAAAAAATTAACAGATTGTGATTCGATTTGAAGAGGAGTTTTGCTGTAAAGGAGACAAGCTCCTTCACATTCTCGCAGGTCCGATGGACCTGCCACCTAGTCTCATTCTCATTTCTCTTCTCTAATTGCTCCCACCCCCCTCTCCCATTTTCCTAGTCGGCATCTGCCTGTTTAGCTTCGTCCTTTAGAACATCCACGTACTTCTAACTATGAGTGTGCTGTATCATTGAGATATGAAATGCTATGACGACTGCACTGCACACTCCACTGAAAGTTGTGTCACAATTGGACAAATTATTTCATGGTATGAGAGCTATCTGGAATTAAGACTACCGTCAACTATGACTGGTTCATCGCCAGTACCGTCTGCCGGATCAGTTACCGGAACTAATGGAGTACATGCCTCCACTACCGCCGCTGGTCTCTCAGCCTCTGGGCCGTTTCCACCAGCCTATACTAATATTGGTATGCAATAGCAGAAACCGCCTTCTGTCAAAACTCCAGGTGCTCCATCGACTGCACCTAAATCGCAACAACAACAATCACAGACAACAGCACAGCAACAAGCGTCAGTACAGCCACCAGTTTCAACGCAATCAATTTCATCTGCGTTCAGTGGAATGAGCCTTGACGGCTCAAGTTATATGCGTGGAGCCACAGCTCCAAGCACTGGTTCGTTCGCTTTCTCACCCTTTGTACAGCAGCCGCAGTCGCAGCAGTTTCAGCATCCTTTCTACATCTTCGGTCGTCCCCCTGCTCAGCAACAACAGTAACAACAACAGCAGTATCAGCACCCACAGCAAATCCAGCAACAGCAACAACAGCAATAGCAACAACAGCAACAGCCGGGCATTGTTTTTCAGCCTCCAAATTTACTTAACAAGACAACCATACCTTTTAACGGAGTCGATTTCTACTCCTGGAGCTTTGAGTTTGAGCTTCTGGCGCAGTCCGCTGGGTTATGGCCGTTCTTCACCAGCGAGTTCACGTATCCTGTCGTGGGAACACAACTGGAGCAGCAGAGTTTCTTGCACGCCTCTCTCGGGGCGTATACAGTTCTTGTTCGAAAACTTTCGCCGAAGGAGCAGCTCGGCGTCCAATCATTTCACTCAAGCTTTACACCAGCCGAAACTGCATGGAACCATCTGAAAGGGGTATACATGGCAAAGGATACAATAACAGTGAGTAAAATACTTTCGCAGCTGACAAGTGTGCAGATGATGACAAACGAAAACGTCATGGACTACGTTAATCGTGTCCGTACACTACAAGATCAACTGGAGAAAAGTGGAGGATACTTCCCTAGTGAGATGTATCTCACGGTCCTTCTTGCTGGTCTTGGACCCGAATGGCGACAGACGCGCGCCTTCCTGCGCATGAACCCGAACCTCTCCGAAGCCGAAATTTCTTCATATCTTCAAGCAGAGCAGTAAGATCTTGACCTGCAGTCACAACGCAATCAGAAAAGGGGGTTCATTTAAGTTTTTAATCCAATCCAGAACCACAGCGACGACATCCACCAAAATATCCATTCTGCCATTTCTGTCAGAAACCAGGCCATACTTACCAAAACTGTCGCAGCCGTCATCAAAATCGCCGCAGCACTTCACAGCCGTATCACCAATCGCAGCAGTTACCGAAGACACAACAGCCAACGCAGCAGTTAACGTCTCAGCAGCAACAGATGCCGAAACCGCCGCAGAATCCATCGACGTCGCAGCATCGCGCGCCGGTCTTCGCATCTGCCACATCAGGAAAAGGGGTTTTTGGATGTGTTACAACAGTTGATATTTCCGAAACAGATTTCGAGGCACACCTTGAAGAAACTACAAGTGCTGAGGGCATTCCCTTACCGCAAGTTTACACTAACCTTGCTCGAGACATTTCAGGTCCAAATACTTGGTATCTTGACAGCTGTTGTGGGCACATGTGCTCCTCTGAAACAAGCTTTATCACCAACCAGCGACCGCTTCGTCGTCCGCTTCACCAGTGTTGACCTCCCCAGCAGCAGTGCGCCTTGGATTAGAGGACTTACCCATGACAGGAATGGGACGAAGCCACGGCGGCGCATCGTGTTTGAAAACTGTGTCATGCCGCGTGGCAAGGCGGCCGCATGCTCCCACATAACGTCACCGCCCGCGGCGCCTCAAACCTGGCCGGGCCGGGCTGCATGTGGTGCCTCTTCACGGTCAGGGTCGGGTGTTCGCCTGCACCGGCTGCGCATGACGCAGCAGGGGTAATGGGGTTTAGGGGGGGAGGGGGGGGCTTCCAGCTGAGCCATGCCACCGCATTGGGGGAGTGGCCATGCCGAGCATGCCACTCACCAAGCGGCAGCACATGCTCATCATATCCACACCACCCGCCCAATGAACAACCCCAACTCATATTGCACTGCCACCCTCTCCCCATCCTTTCACTTTCCCACCCCTTCCTTCCCTCCCCATCTCTTTCCCTTGCAACCCACCCATTCCTCTCCCCCCAGCTGCAATTGTACAAGGGCCGTCATACAACCGTGAGTGTGCGGCCTCACCTTCTGCAGCGCCGTATCAGGGCGCCGTGTTGTGGCCTGCTCTGCGGGGAGAGCCGCCAGCATTGCAGTATTCACGTTGTGCGTGGCGATCACGTGAGTGATCTGGCAATTGTTCGATCCACTCCATGGATCCTTGCACGTGCAAATGTGCGCGTTCTTGTACACGGCCTCGAAGAACTCGCGGGGGAGGCCGGCGCGGCAGATGGCTTCCATCAGGTGCATTAGTAGGTGCACCTTGATGATACGCCACCCACAATGGTCCCAGGGAAACTGTCATTCCAACTCGTTGATGAAGCTGCACAATGGTGGACAATACGAATAATAGGGAGGCCATTCATAACGTCGGCCGTGTGGACAGATGTACGTCTTGTGCCAATCCGTGAAAAGCAGCAGGGCCTTCCGTCGCACCTCCGACAGGTGCCCCTCGACAAGGAGCAGGGCCATCTTTACGCATGGGATAGCAACCAAGGGGGGAAGGCACATATGCATGCGATATATAGTGCGGCCCCACGGTGTAGTGACTGGAGGCACATGAGTCTCCCATGCGTGGCACGTGACACACTGACTCACCATTATCATAGCCGCGTGTTCGGATGCGCAGAAGCTTGCACAGAAGGCCCAATAACGATCCTTGAACGCCACCGGCAGCCCTGCCAGGCGGGTGTCAGGATAGTTGGCTTTGTGCCCCTACAAAATGCAGCACAAGTTCGTTTCACACCAAGGGTCACGGCGGCATGCGGACAGGAGTTGCGAACTCCCGCGGCTGCCTACCCCATAGGTGAACTTACTCGTCCTTCTCTCCAGCCTGTTCGTCTGTCCCCCGAATGACCCACTTGATGCCAATGTACATGACGTAGAGTCGGCCTGGCATGAGTGCGAGGTACGTGTTCAGTTTGTCGTCGTCAGCGAAATTAAAGTCCCACAAGAACGTTTGCGGCAAAGGGGACCCACACAGCATGCAATGATACATGAATCTTATCACACAGGGGGTCTACACATATAGGGATGGGCATGGTCCCATGCACACCATACAGGTCTCACCGGTAGCGGCAATGTGCTCAAACTTGCGGCTTGATGGCTAGAGACTGCATACATCTGCTCGAGCATGATCCGTGGCTCGGGGGTGATGCAGTTCATGTTACACATCAACTCGTTCAAAAGGTAGCAGAGAGAGCACGGCATGTTAGTGCCTAGTTGAAGCATGCACGACAGTTTACATGTCTCGGGGAAGTCGCCCACATATGAAAACAAGAGCGGCCACACCGTGTGTAAGACACCCCACGGGTCAAGGAGCACTACGCCGCTACCATGGAATGGATGCAGGTTCAGTGTAATGCGTGGAGAGCTGCTGAATTAGATCGTGAGGGGAGCAGTCCAAGGCGAGGCATGACAGGGTCAGGCAAGCCATGTGGATATTGCACGTGACGCGTGCGAGCTTATTTATGAGATGCCACGATGAGTCCCGCGAGAACCACAGCCATGACTGTCTGCAAGAGCTCCCCCTTCAGCACGGGTGGCATTCCAGGATCTGGATCCGACACCAACGCTAGCAGCACATGATTGTGGTCGTGCCACCTTAGTCGGAGCGCAATATTCGCCAGCCACAAATACACCGCCCACACGTGCCGTCAGTAGTTGCCGCTGAGCACCGTAGCATGGCTGGCGAGGATGAGAGGGGCTATAACTTGGCCATGTCTATACTTCTCCTCGACCTTTGTCCGGAGGGAGGAGGGAGGTGGAGGTGGGAGGTTGGGGGTGTTCGGCAAGGGACAGTAACGCTGGAAAGGACATGATTGAGTACGCAATGCAACTGTGGCAAGGAAACGCAATCACACCCAGAGTCTCTAGAAACAAAACATCCTCACGGCACCGCGGCCGTGGGCTAGTGATTCCACCATTCGCGCCCGCATTGGCCCATCACAGAGGCAATCCGTCACGCACCGCAGACTTTGAGGAGAGACTTTGCGCGTAGGACCTGCGCATGCTGGAGATGGATCCATCGTCCATCTTCCATCTTCCATCTTCCACTTTCCATGCACCATCTTCCATCTTCCATCTTCCATGATCCATCTTCCATCTTCCATACTCCATCTTCCATGTTCCATCTTCCATGCTCAATCTTCCATCTTCCATGCTCCATCTTCCATCTTCCATCTTCCAAGATCCAAGCTCCATCTTCCATGCTCCATCTTCCATCTTCCATCTCCCATGCTCCATCTTCCATCTGTCATTTTCCATGCTCCATCTTCCATCGTCCATGCTCCATCTTCCATCGTCCATCTTTCACTTTCCATGATCCATCTTCCATTTTCCATCTGTCACTTTCCATGATCCATCTTCTAGCCTCCATCTTCCATCTTCCAGACTCCATCTTCCATCTACCATCTTCCATGCTCCATCTTCCATCTTCCATCTTCCACTTTCCATGATCCATCTTCCATCTTCCATCTTCCAGTTTCCATGCTCCATCTTCCATCTTCCATCTTCCACTTTCCATGATCCATCTTCCATCTTCCATCTTCCAGTTTCCATGCTCCATCTTCCATGCTCCATCTCCCATCTTCCATGCTCCATCTTCCATCTTCCATCTTCCGTCTTCCATGCTCCATCTTCCATGCTCCATCTTTCACGTTCCATCTTCTATCTTCCATCTTCCATCTTCCATCTCCCATCTTCTATCTTCCATTATCCATCTTCCATGCTCAATTTTCCATGCTCCATCTTCCATCATACATGGTCATCTTCTATCTTCTACCTTCCATCTTCCATCTTCCATGTTCGATCTTACATCTTCCATATTCCATCTTCCATGCTCCATCTTCCATCTTCCATGCTCCATCTTCCATCCGTCATTTTCCATGCTCCATCTTCCATCTTCCATCTCCCATGCTCCATCTTCCATCTTCCAAGCTCCATGTTCCATGCTCCATCTTCCATCGTCCATCTTCCATGCTCCATCTTCCATGCTCCATCTTCCATGCTCCATCTTCCATGCTCCATCTTCCATCTTCCATCTTCCATCTTCCATCTTCTATCTTCTATCTTCCACTTTCCATGATCCATCTTCCATCTTTCATCCTCCATCTTTCATCTCCCATCTTCCATCTTCCAGTTTCCGTGATCCATCTTCCTTCTTTCATCTTCCATCTTCCGTCTTCCATCTTCCATCTTCCATCTTGCATCTTCCATGCTCCATCTTCCATCTTCCATCCTCCATCTTCCATCTTCCATCTTCCACTTTCCATGATCCATCTTCCATCTTTCATCCTCCGTCTTTCATCTTCCATCTTCCATCTTCCACTTTCCGTAATCCATCTTCCTTCGTTCATCTTCCATCTTCCATCTTCCATGTTCCATGCTCCATCTTCCATCTTCCATCTTCCATGCTCTATCTTCTATCTTTTATCTTCCATGCTTCATCTTCGATCTTCCATCTTCCATGCTCCATCTTCCATCTTAAATCTTCCATCTTCCATCTTCCATCTTCCATCTTCCACGCTCCATCTTCCATCTTCCATCTTCCATTCTTTATCTTCCGTCTTCCATCTTCCATGCCCCATCTTCCATTCTCCATCTTCCTTCTTCCATCTTCTATCTTCCATGCTCCATCGTCCATCTTCCATGCTCAATTTTACATGCTCCATCTTCCATCTTCCACCTTCCATCTTCCATGGTTTATCTGGTATCTTCCACCTTCCATCTTCCATCTTCCATCTTCCATGCTCCAATTTTCATCTTCGATCTTCCATCTTTCATTTTCCATATTCCATCTTCCATCTTCCATCTTCCATGCTCCATCTTCCATCTTCCATCTTCCGTGCTCCGTCTTCGATCATCCATCTTCCTTGCTTCATCTTCCATCTTTCATGCTCCATCTCCCATCTTTCACTTTCCATGCTTCATCTTCCATCTTCCATGCACCATTTTCCATCTTCCATCTTCCATCTTTAATGCTCCATCTTCCATCTTCCATCTTCCATGCTCAATTTTCCATGCTCCATCTTCCATCTTCCATATTCGATGTTCTATCTTCTATCTTCCATCTTTCATCTTCCATGCTCGATCTTACATCTTCCATCTTCCATCGTCCATCTTCCATCTTCAATGCTCCATCTTCCATGCTCCATCTTCCATATTCCACACTCCATCGTCCATCTTCCATCTTCCATCTTCCATCTTCCATCTTCCTTCTTCCATCTTCCATGCTCCATTTTCCATCTTCCATCTTCCATCTTCCATCCTCCATCTTCCATCTTCCATCTTCCATGCTCCATCTTCCATTCTCCATCTTCCATCTTCCATGCTCCATCTTCCATCTTCCATCTTCCATCTTCCATGCTCCATGCTCCATCTTCCATATTCCATCTTCCATGCTCCATTTTCCATTTTCCATCTTGCATCTTCCATGCTCCATGCTCCATCTTCCATCTTCCGTCTTCCATGCTCCATCTTCCATCTTCCATGCTCCATCTTCCATCTTCCATCTTCCATCTTCCATGCACCATTTTCCATCTTCCATCTTCCATCTTTAATGCTCCATCTTCCACCTTCCATCTTCCATGCTCAATTTTCCATGCTCCATCTTCCATCTTCCATATTCGATGTTCTATCTTCTATCTTCCATCTTTCATCTTCCATGCTCGATCTTACATCTTCCATCTTCCATCGTCCATCTTCCATCTTCCATGCTCCATCTTCCATGCTCGATCTTCCATATTCCATACTCCATCTTCCATCTTCCATCTTCCATCTTCCATGCTCCATTTTCCATCTTCCATCTTCCATGCTCCATCTTCGATCTTCTTTCTTCCATGCTCAATTTTCCATGCTCCATCTTCCATCTTACATCTTCCATGGTCTATCTGCTATCTTCCACCTTCCATCTTCCATCTTCCTTGCTCGATCTTCCATCTTCCATCGTCCATCTTCCATCTTCCATCTTCCATGCTCCATTTTTCATCTTCGGTCTTCCATCTTTCATTTTCCATATTCCATCTTCCATCTTCCATGCTCCATCTTCCATCTTCCATGCTCCATATTCCATCTTCCATCTTTCATGCTCCATCTTCCATCTTCCATCTTCCATGCTCCATCTTCCATCTTCCATGATCCATCTTCCATCTTCCATGCTTCATCTTCCATTTTCCATCTTCCATCTTCCATCTTTCATCTTCCATCTACCATGCTCCATCTTCCATCTTCCATCTTTCATCTTCCAGGCTCCATCTTCCATGCTCCATCTTCCATGCTCCATCTTCCATCTTCCATCTTCCATCTTCCATGCTCCATTTTCCATCTTCCATCTTCCATGCTCCATCTTCCAACTTCTTTCTTCCATGCTCAATTTTCCATGCTCCATCTTCCATCTTACATCTTCCATGGTCTATCTGGTATCTTCCACCTTCCATCTTCCATCTTCCTTGCTCGATCTTCCATCTTCCATCGTCCATCTTCCATCTTCCATCTTCCATGCTCCATTTTTCATCTTCGGTCTTCCATCTTTCATTTTCCATATTCCATCTTCCATCTTCCATCTTCCATGCTCCATCTTCCATTTTCCATGCTCCATATTCCATCTTCCATCTTTCATGCTCCATCTTCCATCTTCCATCTTCCATGCTCCATCTTCCATCTTCCATGATCCATCTTCCATCTTCCATGCTTCATCTTCCATTTTCCATCTTCCATCTTCCATCTTCCATCTTTCATCTTCCATCTACCATGCTCCATCTTCCATCTTCCATCTTCCATCTTTCATCTTCCAGGCTCCATCTTCCATGCTCCATCTTCCATGCTCCATCTTCAATCTTCCATCTTCCATCTTCCATCTTCCATGCTCCATCTTCCATCTTCCATCTCCCATGCTCTATCTTCCATCTTTCATTCTCCATGCTCCATCTTCCATCTTCCAAGCTCCATGTTCCATGCTCCATCTTCCATCTTCCATCTTCCATGCTCCATCTTCCATGCTCCATCTTCCATCTTCCATCTTCCATCTTCCATCTTCCATCTTCCACTTTCCATGATCCATCTTCCATCTTTCATCCTCCATTTTTCATCTTCCATATTCCATCTTCCACTTTCCGTGATCCATCTTCCTTCTTTCATCTTACATCTTCCATCTTCCATCTTCCATGCTCCATCTTCCATCTTCCATCTTCCATGCTCCATCTTCCATCCTCCATCTTCCATGCTCCATTTTCCATCTTCCATCTTCCATCTTCCATCTTCCATTCTCCATGCTCCATCTTCTATCTTCCATGTTCCATCTTCCATTTTCCATCTTCCTTCTTCCTTCTTCCATCTTCTATCTTCCATGCTCCATCGTCCATCTTCCATGCTCAATTTTACATGCTCCATCTTCCATCTTCCATGATCTATCTGCTATCTTCCACCTTCCATCTTCCATCTTCCATCTTCCATGGTTTATCTGGTATCTTCCACCTTCCATCTTCCATCTTCCATCTTCCATCTTCCATGCTCCAATTTTCATCTTCGATCTTCCATCTTTCATTTTCCATATTCCATCTTCCATCTTCCATCTTCCATGCTCCATCTTCCATCTTCCATCTTTCATGCTCCATCTTCCATCTTCCATCTTCCATGCTCCGTCTTCCATCATCCATCTTCCTTGCTTCATCTTCCATCTTTCATGCTCCATCTCCCATCTTTCACTTTCCATGCTCCATCTTCCATCTTCCATCTTCCATCTTCCATCTTTAATGCTCCATCTTCCATCTTCCATGCTCAATTTTCCATGCTCCATCTTCCATCTTCCATATTCGATGTTCTATCTTCTATCTTCCATCTTTCATCTTCCATGCTCGATCTTCCATCTTCCATCTTCCATCATCCATCTTCCATCTTCCATGCTCCATCTTCCATGCTCCATCTTCCATATTCCATACTCCATCTTCCATCTTCCATCTTCCATCTTCCATCTTCCATCTTCAATGCTCCATTTTCCATCTTCCATCTTCCATCCTCCATCTTCCATGCTCCATCTTCCATGCTCCATCTTCCATTCTCCATCTTCCATCTTCCATGCTCCATCTTCCATCTTCCATCTTCCATGCTCTATGCTCCATCTTCCATATTCCATCTTCCATGCTCCATTTTCCATTTTCCATCTTGCATCTTCCATGCTCCATGCTCCATCTTCCATCTTCCATCTTCTATCTTCCATGCTCCATCTTCCATCTTCCATGCTCCATCTTCCATCTTCCATTCTCCATCCTTCATCTGTCATTTTCCATGCTCCATTTTCCATCCTCCATTCTCCATGTTCTATGCTCCATCTTCCATCTTCCATTTTCCACGCTCCATCTTCCATTTTCCATGCTCCATGTTCCTTCTTCCATCTTCCATCTTCCATGCTCCATCTTCCAGCTTCCATCTTCCACGCTCCATCTTCCATCTTCCATGCTCCATCTTCCATCTTCCATCTTCCATGCTCCATCTTCCATCTTCCATCTTCCATGCTCCATCTTCCATCTTCCATCTTCCGTCTTCTATGCTCCATCTTCCATCTCCCATGCTTTATCTTCCATCTTCCAAGCTCCATCTTCCGTCTTCCATCTTCCATCTTCCATGCCCCATCTTCCGTCTTCCATGCTCTAGCTTCCATGCTCTATCTTCCATCTTCCATCTTCCATGCTCCATCTTTCATCTTTCATTTTCCATGCTCCATTTTCCATCTTCCATGCTCCATGTTCCATGGTCCATCTTCCATCTTCCATCTTCCATCTTCCATCTTCCATGCTCCATCTTCCATTTTCCATGCTCCATATTCCTTCTTCGATCTTCCATCTTCCATGCTCCATCTTCCATCTTCCATCTTCCATGCTCCATCTTCCATCTTCCATCTTCCATCTTCTATGCTCCATCTTCCATCTTCCATGCTTTATCTTCCATCTTCCAAACTCCATCTTCCATCTTCCATCTTCCATCTTCCATCTTCCATCTTCCATGCCCCATCTTTCATCTTCCATGCTCCATCTTCCATGCTCTATCTTCCATCTTCCATGCTCCATCTTCCATCTTCCATCTTCCGTGCTCCATCTTCTGTCTTCCATCTTCCATCTTCCATGCTCCATCTTCTATCTTCCACTGCCAAGTCCACTGCCCTGTCCACTGCCGGGTCAACTGGCACTGCCCGGTCCACTGCCCCGTCCACCACCCGGTCCACTGCCCGGTTTACTGCCCTGTCCACTGCCCGGTCCACTGCCCGGTGCACTGCCACTGCCTGGTGCACTGCCCGGTCCACTGCCCGGTCCACTGTTCCCTGTCCACTGTGCCCGATCCACTGCCTGGTCCACTGCCCGGTGCACTGCCTGGTCCACTGCCCAGTTTACTGCCCGTTCCACTACCCGGTCCACTTCCCGGTCCACTGCCCGGTCCACTGCCCGGTCCACTGCCCGGTCTACTCCTTGGTCCACTGCCCGGTCCACTACCCAGTCCTTTGCATGGTCCACTGCCCGGTCCACTGCCCGAACTTGGGTAGTTGGCGGACTGGGCAGCGCTGGCAGGTGCTGGCAGGTTCTGGCAGGTGCTGACAGGTGCTGGCAAGTGCTGGCATGTGCTGGCGGGTGCTGGCAGGTGCTGGCTGGCAGGTGCTGGCAGGTGTCGGCAGGTGCTGGCAAGTACTGGCAGGTGCTGGCAGGTGCTGGCGGTTGATGGCAGGTGCTGGCGGTTGATGGCAGGTGCTGGCTTGCAGGTGCTGGCAGGTGCTGGGAGTTGCTGGCAGGTGCTGACAAGTACTGGCAGGTGCTGGCTGGTGCTGGCTGGTGCTGGCAAATGCTGACAGGTGCTGGAAGGTGCTGACAGGTGCTGAAGGGTGATGGCAGGTGCTGACAGGTGCTGGTAGGTGCTGGCGGTTGATGGCTGGTGCTGGCTGGCAGGTACTGGCAAGTGCTGGCTGGCAGGTACTGGCAGGTGCTGTTAGGTGCTGGCAGGTGCTGGTAGGTGCTGGCAAGTGCTGGCCATTGGTGGCCAGTGCTGGCAGGTGCTTGCATGTGCTGGTAGGTGCTGGCAGGTGCTGGCAGGTGCTGACAGTTGCTGGTCATTGGTGGACTTGGGTAGTTGGCGGACTTGGTTAGTTGACGGACTTGGGAAGTTAGCGGACTTGGGTAGTTGGCGGACTTGGGTAATTGGCGGGCTTGGGTAGTTGGAGGACTAGGGTAGTTGGCGGACTTGCGTAGTTGGCGGACTTCGGTAGTTGGTGGACTTGGGAAGTTGGCGGACTTGGGAAGTTGGCGGACTTCGGAAGGTGGCAGACCTGGGTAGTTGGCGGACTTGGGTAGCGAGCGTACTTGGGTAGCTGGCGGATTTGGGTAGTTGGCGGACTTGGGTAGTTGGCGGACTTGGGTAGCTGGTGCACTTGGGTAGTTGGCGGACTTGGGTTGTTAGCAGACTTGGGTAGTTAGCGTACTTGGGTAGTTGGTCGAATGGGTAGTTGGCGGACTGGGGTAGTTGGCGGACTTGGGTAGTTGGCGGACTTGGGAAGTTGGCAGACTTGGGTAGTTGGCGGACTTGGGTAGTTGGCGGACTTGGGTTGTTGGCTGATGTGGGAAGTTGGCGGACTTGGGTAGTTGGCGGACTTGGGAAGGTGGCGGACTTGGGAAGGTTGCGGACTTGGGTAGTTGGCAGACTTGGGTAGTGGGGGACTTGAAAAGGTGGCGGACTTGGGAAGCTGGCGGACTTGGGAAGCTGGCGGACTTGTGTAGCTGGCGGACTTGGGTAGCTGGCAGACTTGGGAAGCTGGCGGACTTGGAAAGTTGGCAGACTTGGGAAGTTGGCGGACTTGGGTAGTTGGCGACTTGGGTAGTTGGCGGACTAGGTCCAAGCCTACAAATTATATAACAACATATATAATTTAACACACCCCCTAGGCTTGGTAGCTCAAAGCCCACGCACACCCACACCCCCTAACCTAGCCCTCCCATTCCCAGCAGCAGCCGCGATGACTCTGGAATCGTTCAACACCCACGGCCCGGGAGATGGCAATGGCGGCAGCGGCGGCAGTGACGAAAGCGACGGCGGCGTGCGGCGGCAACAGGCCAGCGGCAACAGCGGCGAAGGCGGCTTCAACATCAGAGGCGACTGCAGCGGCCCCCGCCCTCTCAGCGGCATGGTTAATCTCCTCGGCGATGGGAAGGCCCTCACGAGGCCGGCGTCAGCTGTGGCAAGGAAGATGACAACGGCGGCAGTGGCGGCAGTGAAGAGAGCGGCGGCGGCGGCAGCGAGCGGCGGCAACACACCACCGGCAACAGCGGCGGCGGCGGCTTTAACGTCAGAGGCGACTGCAGCGGCCCCCGCCCTCTCGGCGGCATGGCCAGTCTCCTTGGCGAGGGGGAAGGAGGGGAGGGGGGAAAGGGGGGGGGGGGGGGGGCGGGGCGAATCTTCAACGAGGCACCATGGCTGGCGCGACGCTTACTGGCGTGAGGGCGTTACGACTGGCGCCTAGGACAGGGCGCTGGCCGCAGCTGTCCGTGCGCTGGCGTGGCAAAGCCGCCACGGCAGCACGATGGCACGGCGGCACGGCGACCCAGCGGCACGGTGGCGCGGCAGCACCGTGGCATGGAGGCATGGCAGCGCGGCGGCACCATGGCACGACGGCATGGCGAGACGGCGACACAGCGGCACAGAGGCACTGAGGCATGGCGACGTGACGGGGCCGGCGCGGAATGACGGGACCGGCGCGGCGTGACGGGGCCAGCGTGGCGTGACGGGGCCAGCGCAGAGTGACGGGGCCAGCGCGGCATGACGGGGCCAGCGCGGCGTGACGGGGGGGGCGGTACGCTGCGGAAGTGTGAGGAGAAGGCCCGAGCGAAAGGGACCTGCTCTGAAACCATGGAATGGCGTGAGGGTTTAGCTAGGAGAAAGTTACGAGAGAAAAAAGGGAAGAATAGAAGAGAGAGGCATACAAGAAGGGGGGTTGTACCCTCTACAATTTGTTGCAATAACACCTACCAAGCCTACCAATTATATAACAAAATATATCATTTAACATTCAGACCCCAAATATAAGACGTAACTTTCAAATAAGTACCCTTAGGGTATGCCAAACTGGGTTTGAATGAAACTCGGAGGGTGAGCAGAGGGGATGGTGGATAAGACCGCGTGTGCCGTGGGAAATGGGGGTAGGAAATGTGTGTGGGAATGGGGGGTGGGAATTTGGTTGGGAATGGGGGTGGGAAATCAAGGTTGGAACATGGAATCTAGTGTGCAGTCACTGCATTTAATGCTTTACAACCCACACACACCCTAACAAGTGATGTTGTATCTGCCATTGTCCTGGCTGCAGCAGTCTAATTTTGGAAGGGTACGGATGTAGGATGTATTGTCAAATGTAACTTAGGTGGTTACTGTAGACTATACTGGTTTGTGCCTTAGAGGGTAGAACACTCTAGTCTATATACCCCTGTATCCTACTATTCTAGTTATTCTCTCATTTTGATATGGTATCATAGTAGGTTAGGTCCCTCTAACCCGCCCGAGCTTCCTCACTAGGCCCTAGCCGCCCCTCGTGGCCGTTCCTAGACAGCCCCTTGCGCCCCTCGCGCCGTCGCGCCCGTTCGTAGCCATCGCGCTAGTTCCTAGCCGTCGCGCCCGTTCCTCGTTGTCGCGACCGTCCTCACCGGCCCCCTGACCCATCGAGTTCGTCCTAGCCGGCCCCTCGCGCAGTTGCGTCCATACCTAGCTGGCCCTCTCAGCTGTCACGCCTGCCCTAGCCGGCCCTTCGTGCCCGTCGCGCCCGTCCTAGCCGACCCCGCTCACCATCACGCCTGTTCCTAGTCGGCCCCCTGAGCCGTCGCGCTCGTTTCTAGCCAGCCCCTCGTGTCCGTCGCGCCCGTCCTAGCCGGCCCCGCTCGCCGTCGCGTCTGTTCCTACTCGGCCCCCTGAGCCGTCGCGCTCGTTTCTAGCTGGCCCCCTGAGCCATTGCGCCCGTCCTAACCGGCCCTCGGAGCCGTCGCGCCCGCTCTAGCAGGCCCCTAGCGCCCCCGCGCTCGCCCTAGCCGGCCCCTCTTGCCGTCGCGCCCGTCCTAGCCGGCCCCCTGAGTCGGCACGCCCATCGTAGCCGGCCCCATGTGCCGTCGTGCCTGTCCTAGCCGGCCCCTCTCGCCGTCGCGCCCGTCGTAGCCGGCCCCCTGAGCTGGCGCGCCCGTCGTAGCCGGCCCCCTGAGCCGTTGTGCCCTCTCCTAGCAGGCCCCTCGTGCCGCCGTGCCCGCTCCTAGCCGGCCCCTCGCACCCCCATCGTGCCCGCTCCTTGCCGGCCCCTCGCGTTCGCCGCCGGCCTGCCGCCGACTCGTGCCCGGCCCGTTCTTCCCGACCAGCACTGCACTGCAACCCCCCGGTACCGCTCTGCACCGCATTGCACTGCACTGCACCGCTCTGCATCGCACTGCACCGCCCTGTACCGCACTGCACCACACTGCACTGCAATGCACCGCTCTGCACCGCCCTGCATCATTCCTGATGGCGGAGGTGCTTCGCTTTGACACTGAGGGCCAGCCGATTGAGTTTGGGCTGGTCGACCTCCGCCGCCACCTCACTGGTCAACGGTAGGATGGCCACTCGCTGTCTCTCCACCTTGATGGTACGCTCCACTGCCCAGACCCCCCTGCTGCGCTGCCCGCTGACCCCTCGTCTGCTGAGCGTGAGTCCGCTGCGGCCGCTGCCCTTGCTCGCTCCGTCTGGCTGTCGCGTGACGCCGTCGCACAACTTGCTATCAACCATGCCCTCCCCCTGTCTGAGCGCCCTCGCTTTAGGTCCGTCACCACTACCCAGGCTTCCCTATATGCTGTTGTCCAGCGCTATTCCACCCCCCCCGCTGCCTTGGTAGGTCGCCTGATCCTACCCATGCTCTTCGCTGACCTTGCGTCGTTCCCCACTATCGCTGACCTGGCCGCCCACCTGCGCACGATAGACGAGACCTGGCGCTCTGCCTGACAGGTGCAGCCGAGCAGCCGTCTCAGCAGCCGCAGGTGTCGCAGCCGGACACGCGACAGCCGCAGCAGCAGCCCTCGCACCAGCCGCAGCAGCAGAGGCGGGCGAGTGGTCTCCCGCCCGGGTGGCCTGGCACTGGTGGTGGCGCTGGACGTGGTGGTCGTGCGCATGGTGGGCTGCCAGGTGGCGGTTCGGGTGACGCGCGCTGTCAGTACAAGCTCTAGACCGGTCCTCGTCGTGGCTTCGTTTGCGGTAAGATCGGTCACACCTCCGTCCGCTGTTTCCGTCGCCTGGACGACCTGTTTTGTCAGCGCTTTGGCCCGACGCCTGACCTCCCAGACTGGCACAGCTTGCTTCGTCGTAGTGTGCAGATCTTTGATATGGACATGGATGAGATTGTTGCTGCCCTGCATGTGATGTATGCTGATGACTCTTGTATGGTTCCTTCTTACTACCACTTGTTGCCTAGTGTGGGTGTGCCTAGCTTAGACTCCCCTGCTGCGTCAGGCGTAGGATCCCCTACTTTGTTTAGCCGTGGTGCTTCCGTCGCTGCTCCGCCTCCGGACGCCACTGCCACTTCCCGGTGTTTCTTCCGCGACTCCACCACGCTGACGCCGCTCCATGTTCCTGCTGCAGTTTCTCTTGCTGACCCCTCCTCCGGTCCGGTCGTCGCCCGCAGTTCCACCACCCTTCCCTGTCCGGCGGTTCCTTCGGGCTCTCTCATAGGTCTGCACATCCCCTCGTTCTCCAGGAACCTAGTTGGTGTCGGCTGCCTACAGGACCTTGGCCTCACCACTACATTCCCTAGTCACGAGCGGTACGCTGTCTGTACCGAGGCCGCCACTGGTGTCCCCCTTACCACGTTCCCCCGGGACCCGGTGTCCGGACTGTTCACACTGGACACCGTGACCCCCCCGGCTGGGACGCCCCCTCAGGTGGCTGCGTCTACCCAGGTTGCTGCTGCCTGCTCCTGTAGGTCACTCACTCACCCGACTCTCCTGTGGCACCACCGCCTATGTCACCCTACACTCCCGCGTCTGCGTTACATGTCACAGCACGGTCTCGTCCTAGGTCTCCCCCGGTCGTTCCCCGAGTTTCCCTCCTCCCCAGCACCTCCGTGCATGCCCTGTGTTGAGGGCCGGCTCCGCCGTGCTCCTCACTCCTCCTCGTTTCCCCCTACCGCCGCACCGCTACCGACTCTGCACATGGACGTCTGGGGCCCCGCCCCAGTCCATGGGCCGCGTCGAGAGCGCTACATCTTAGTGCTTGTTGGCGACTACACGCATTACACCAAGGTGTTTCCCTTGGAGTGGAAGGCCGATGTGCCTGACGTTCTCATCCCGTGGCTTGTCTCGGCGCGTGTCCACCGTGGTCTCCCTGTCTTGCGTCTTCACTCCGACCATGGTGGCGAGTTTGCCTCTGGCGCTCTTGGTCGTTTTTGTCGTGCAGAGGGCATCACCCAGACGTTCACCTTGCCGGACTCCCCGCAGCAGAATGGGGTCACTGAGCGATGCATCGGCTTGGTAATGGAGGTGGCTCGTACCTCCATGATCCATGCCGGTGCACCTCATTTTCTGTGGCCGTTCGCCATTCGCTACGCTGCTCACCAGCTTAACCTGTGGCCGCACCCCCAGCAGCCGCAGGTTATGCCGACCCTTCTTTGGTCCGGATCTCTTGGTGACGCATCAGCGTTTCACGTCTAGGGCTGCCTTGCTCACGTTCGTGCCTCCGTCACGGACAAGCTCACTGCACACACCCTTCCCTGTGTCTTCCTCGGTTTCCCCCTTGACGTGTCCGACTGGCACTTCTACCACCCACCGTCTCACCGGTTCTTTCACTCCCGCGACGTCACCTTTGAAGAGTCCGTCTCCTTCTACCGCCGCTTCCCCCACCGAGGTCCCTCAGTTACTCCCCCCCTGTTCCTAGTCACCCCTTCTCCGGTGGTCCCTGCCCCTCCCCCTCCCCCTCCCCGTCCTGCCCTGTCTGGTGTGTCCCACGTCACCCCCCCTTACGTCGGTTGTCCTGGTCGAGGAGTCTGCTGACTCTAGCGGTCCTGCGGTGTAGTCCTTGCCGCCTGCCCCTCCCCAGGTGTCTCCTCCTCTGCCGCCTCCGCAGCCGCCGTCTCCACCGCTGTCGCAACCGCCGGCACCGCCGTCGCCGCCGCCGTAGCCGTCGTTGTAGCCACCGCCGCCACAACTGTCGCAGCAGCAGTTCGTTGACTCTGGGGGTGCTGGAGTTGGGGTGGGTACTAGTCTTGGGACTCCTGTCATGGCTTGTCCCGGCGGGCCTGGGGGTGGTACCGGTGCTCGAGGGGTTCTGAGCTCTGGGGGTGTTCCTTCCGGGGGTGCTGGAGTGGAGCCGTCGGGCAGCTTGCGGTCTTGGTGTAGGTGTCGCACCGCCGCAGCAGCAGTCCCTGCCGGTGTGAGCTCTTCGCCTGCTCGGCCTTCCGTCCCCTGACCCCGCGTCTGTGCCTCCTCCTCTTCCTGTCTACGGCCTTGTGTTCCCTCCCCAGGACTCGTCTCCAGCTCGTCTTCCCCCTCGTTCCCCTCTTGTGTCCCCTCCTCTGTCTCCTGACCCGACGCCTCCGTCTCACGTCTTGTCTCGTCGTCCCTCCTGTGCTCGCCCCGTCTCCCCTGTCCCACGCTCTCACCCTATGTTGCTTCGTTCCCACACGTCTCCTCCTCCCCTCCTGTCGTCATCTTCCGTCCTCCCTTGTTGTTGCGCCTCCCCCTCTGACTGACTACCTTCGTGCCGCTCGTCCTCTTGTTCCTCGGGTCCTTGCCTCTCTCGTTACCGACCCGTCTGTTCGGGTTTCGCGCCTTGACGCTCTTGTCACTGCGGTCGCTGACTTGACTATGCCACCGCTCTTGTCTCTCACCCTGCATGTCCTCCATCTGTCGGAAGTGCTCCTGCCCTCGGCAGTGACGTCCTGGAGGACCACCAGTACAAGCTTGCTTTCCTGTGCGAGGCTGCTCCCCATCTCTGTTCCATGATTCTAGTGCCTGAGGGTGACCCCGACGCTTTCGACATCCCGACCCCTCGCACTTACGCTGAGGCACTCTCGGGACCCTGGGCCTCTCAGTGGATAGCTGCCATGGAGTAGGAGATGGCATCTAGGAGATCCACCGGCACCTACGTCGACGCAGTTCCCCCACCTGGGGTGAACGTAGTCGATGGCCGCTTGCTCTTCAAGGTGAAGCGCCCTCCTGGAGAGCCGCCTGTGTTCAAGGCGCGCTACGTGGCCAGAGGTTTCAGTCAGCGTGAGGGGGTGGACTTCTTTCAGACCTTCACTCCGACCCTGAAGATGACTACTCTTCGGATGCTGCTACACGTAGCAGCTCAGCGTAACTACGAGCTTCACTCCCTCGACTTCTCTACTACGTTTCTTCAGGGCAGTCTACACAAGCAGGTCTACCTGCGCCGCCCTCGAGGCTTCACTGGTGCCTTCCCTCCTGGCACGCAGTGGCTCCTGCGGCGCCCCGTCTACGGCCTGCGACAGGCTCCTCGTGAGTGGCACGACACGCTGCGTGCTGCCCTTGCTGACCTGCAGTTCTTTCCGTCCTCTGCAGACCCCTCGCTCTTCGTTCGTGCTGGCCAGACTCCATTCTACATCCTTGTTTACGTACATGACCTGGTCTTCGCCACTGCACACAGGGACGCACTGGCCTCGATGAAGGCAGAGCTGCTGAAGGGACAAACTTGCACTGACCTTGGAAAACTGCGCCATTACCTTGGCTTGCAGATCTCCAGGGACAGAGCAGCACGCACCATCACCCTCACTCAGTCACACTTGGTGCGCCAGGTCTTTCAGTGGTTCGGCCTTCAGTTCTCCTCTACACAGCCCACCCTTCTGTCTGTAGACCACAGGCTCTGTGCTCCAATTCCTGAGGAGTCGGTAGAGCCGAGTGGCCCTTACGCCGAGCTGGTGGGTTGCCTCATGTACCTGATGACTTGCACTCGCCCAGATCTCGCATACCCTCTCAGCATCATGGCTCGGTTTGTGGCCACAGGCAGACACCGACCTCAGCACTGGTCTGCCGCTAAGAGGGTTTTGCGTTAACTTGCAAGTACATCAGGCATGGGGTTAGTGCTTGGAGGGCGCAGGCCAGTGGTCCTTACTGGGCACACAGACGCTTCGTGGGCAGACGATGCCGAGACTCTTAGGTCCTCACAGGGCTACTGCTTTAGCCTTGGTTCAGGGGCTGTCTTGTGGAGAGCTACTCGCTCCTCGTCTGTTGCCCAGTCAGGCTGTGAGGCCGAGATCTACGTCGGTGCCATGGCGGCACAGGAGCTCCGCTGGCTGACCTTCTTGCTCACTGACTTAGGTGAGCGGCCTAGCTCTGCCCCAGTCCTGTACGCTGACAACAGGGCCATGATCCTCCTGTGTCAGGAGCCGCGACTCGAGGGCAGAGCGAAGCACATTCAGTTGCGGTACTTCCTCCTGCGTGAGCTACAGTAGCGCCGCCAGGCTCGCATAGTACACTTGGCCTCCGGTGCCAACACAGCCGATATCGTTACGAAGGCGCTTGCGCCTAAAGATCATCAGCGACACTGTGTACAGCTTGGTCTTGTTCTTGTAGCCTCTCATTTTCTAGGGTCTTGATTGTGTACAAACCTTTGTATATATTACCCAGACTGGCCTTGTGGCCTCTCCTAGTGGCTGGACTAGTATCGCCGCTCTGGTCTTGCTCTTGCCTTGTCTGTACTCCTTTTGACTGGTCTTTAGACCCTTGCCTCAAAGGCTGGACAAGTAGTGCCGCCTTGAGCTGCTTATTCTCTTGTTACGCACTGCCCCTATATAGTCTAGGGGGTGTGTCAAATGTAACTTAGGTGGTTACTGTAGAATATACTAGTTTGTGCCTTAGAGGGTACAACACTCTAGTCTATATACCCCTGTATCCTTCTATTCTAGTTATTCTCTCATTTTGATTTGTATCCCCAATCATTGACAAAGGCCTTTGTATCCCCAACTACTGACCAAGGCCTTTACCTTATAAAACCACACAAGATTAGCATGGCATGGCATGCAATTTGTCTTGCATATTTAGCATATTTTGCGCCTGTATGAACGATTTCATACTTACGAACACAGTTTGTATTGCCAGATTTGAGTGTTCACTATGGTTTTTTCTTCAAAACATAGGCTTGGGAAGATGCACGGAATGGAACAAAGAATACACAACACGAGCAAAGGTATCCCTCATAATTGTACGTTTATCGAATCATGTTCCAGCGAGCAAGAATGCAGGTAATCTGGAGGTCGCCAAGTCTCCCGAGTCTTTGTTGGGAGACGCTCTGTGAGATTCTCCTCATATCATAATCACAGATCGTTAGTCGATTGCTTACAGATTGTCAGTCTAGGAAACACTGGCAGCAGCCAAGGTTCAGAGTACCGAGCTCATCCATGGAAAGGCGGAAGGTTCCGCAGTGACACCAACATGGTCGCTCTTTCAGTGCGATTGCTATATAAGAGCTCACTTTTTCCATAAAGCGTTGGAGAGTTTTCGGCCTTAGAATGTTGATTTCGAAGGATGAAATGCGAGGACCACTGGGGAAGGTGTGACCAGGAACAGGGGGGGAGTAACCGGGGGTCCTCTGTGGGGGAAGCGACGGTAGAAGGAGACGGACTCGTCAAAGGTGACGGCGCAGGAGTGAAAGAACTGGTGAGACGGCGGGTGATAGAAGTGCCCGTCGGACGCGTCAAGGGGGAAACCAAGGACAACACAGGGAAGGGTGCGGGCAGTGAGCTTGTCCGTGCCAGAGGCACGAACGTGAGCAAGGCAGCCCCAGACGTGAAACGCAGACGCGTCACCAGGAGACCCAGACCAAAGAAGGGTCGGTGAAACCTGCGGGTTCTGGGGGTGCAGCCACAGGTTAAGCTGGTGAGCAGCGTAGCGAACGGTGAACGACCACAGAAAATGGGGTGCACCGGCATGGATCATGGAGGTATGGGCCACCTTCACGACCAAGCCGATGCGTCGCTCAGCGACCCCATTCTGCTGCGGGGAGTCCGGCAAGGTGAACGTATGGGTGATGCCCTCCGCACGACAGAAACGACCAAGGACACCAGAGGCAAACTCGCCACCACGGTCGGAGTGGAGACGCAAGACAGTGAGACCGCGGTGGACACGCGCTGAGACGAGCCACGGGATGAGAACGTCAGGCACGTCGGCCTTCCACTCCAGGGGAAACACTTTAATGTAGCGCGTGTAGTCGTCGACAAGCACTACGAATTAGCGCTCTCGATGCGGCCCATGGATGGGGGGCGGGGCCTTAGACATCCATGTGCAGAGTCTGTAGCGGTGCGGCGGTAGGGGGAAACGAGGAGGAGTGAGGAGCATGGTGGAGCCGGCCCTCGACATAGGGCGTGCACGGTGGGGCTGGGGAGGAAGGAAACTCGGGGAACGACCCGGGGAGACCGAGGACGAGACCGTGGTGTTACATGTGACGCAGACGCGGGAGCGCAGGGTGACCTAGGCTATCACAGGATCGAATGTCTCGAGGAAAGATTGTACTATCGATTGATACAAGGCGCTTTTATACGTCCACAGTACATCAGGTAACCAGGTTTATCCTATCCAAAGGGAATAGACCCTTCTAGAATATAGAATCACCCTACGTATAGCCACGCGAGGCTATTGGCTTTAAGGGATTACGGCAGGATTACGCTAGATATAGCGCCAGTACATCCCAAGCTTGGTCGGTGATATAATTATAATAGCAGGATAAACCAAAGGATAATGGGAAATGGAGAATTGGAAACCAAATGAGATGAGATAAAAAAGAGAAATGAAATAGGAAGTAAATAAGGAGAAGTCAAGTGGTGTAACGGGGTCGTACTCTCACACTTCCCCCCCTCAAAGCTGGGTGGTAGAAGTAACACCCTGCTTGACAAGGTAGTCATGTAGAGGATGACGGGAGTTACCCATGTCGGTCTCAGGTACCCAGCTGTCCTCAGAAGGATCATACCCCTTCCAACGAATAAGAAGCTCCACGGTGCCATTCCGACGACGGCGGTGTGCAAGCATGGACTCGACCTCATACTCGGGTTCATTCTGGACGAGGACGGGTGGCGGCGGCGGCGGTTGGCGTCCGACGAAGATCGTGTTCGGATCCCGATAAGGCTTCAGAAGTTGGACATGGAAGGCGTTGTGAATCTTCCAGGTAGCTGGCAGGCGTAAGCGGAAGGTAACAGGAGTGACCTGTGCTTCAACAAGAAAAGGCCCACAGAAGCGAGGTCGAAGTTTAGATGGGAGATGGCTGATGTCAAGGTTGCGGGTGTCGAGGAGCACCTGGTCTCCTACGGTGATGCTGTGGTCGTTGCGATGGCGATTGGCATGGCGCTTCTGTTGCTGCTGAATATCAAGGAGGCGCTTATGGGTCCGATCCCAAAGCTGATGCATGGTCGTAATGAAGTCGTGTGCAGGTTGGACTATAGCGGGTGTTGTCGGTTTCTGTGGTATGAGTGGGTGGCGTCCGTAGCAGAGGAAGAACGGCGTCTGTCCAGTAGCGGCATGTGTAGCGTTGTTGTAAGCAAACTCTTGGACGGGCAGGTGCAAGTCCCATTTGGAGATCTCGTCCTTGCAGGCTGCACGGAAGAGTTGCTCAACAATCTGGTTGAGGCGCTCGGTCTGTCCGTCTGTTTGCGGATGGTATGCGGATGACATGGCGAGTTTGGTCCCGAGCAGAGACATTAGCTCCTTCCAGAACTTGCTGGTGAACTTGGGGTCTCGGTCGGAGATGAGTGTGGTTGGAATGCCATGTTGTGAGATGATGTATCGAACAAAGAGTTGTGCTGTCTCCTCGGTGCGTGCCGTCGTGTGTGTCGGAATGAAGTGTCCCATTTTGGAGAATTTGTCAATGACAACAAGGATTGTGTCATGTCCACTGGTGGTAGGTGGTAACCCGGTGATGAAGTCCAGGCTAACCACTTGCCATGGTTGTTCCGGGACAGGAAGAGGTTGTAGTAGTCCTGCCTTCTTCTGCTTGCTGCTCTTCATCAGTTGACATGTATCACACGAGGTGAAGAATTTCTGAACATCGTCTACCAAGTGGGGCCAGTAGTCTTGCTTCGCGATACCAGTTAGCGTCTTGTTGCTACCGAAGTGTCCGGCGTAGAGGACGTCGTGGTATTCTTCGAGTAGTAACTTGCGCAAAGGCGGGTAATTAGGCACCCAGATTTTCGTTGATCCTTTCCGGTACGCGATATCATTGTCCCACTGTAGCAGGTGTCGCTTCTCTGCCAAGGGAATTTCGAGGTCGATGGTGTACCCGTGTGTGAAGAGTCCCTTGAGTATGCTCCACTGTCCACGAGTGCTTGGAGGCGTCGTCCTTTGCAGATGACCTCGAGCACGAGAGGCGGGCGTTGCTCGGAGTACCCAAAGATAGTTTCATTAATAGGGTCATAGGGTACATCCCAATAATCTGTACACACCTTTTCGTTGCTATCTACTCCTGAGCTGGCAGCTGGCCGAGGCTGCTCGGAGAACGGCTCTTCTCCAGGGCCCGGAGTTTCCTTGACGACTGTACGCGTCATTGATGCCGAAGAACTGGATGCATCCGGAGGAGGAGTTCGGGGTTTTTGCAGCTTCTTGTAGACCCCCAGCTTCCTCTTGAGCTGCTTCAGCTCCACCGACGTCTTCCCTGGGAACGGGTAGTCGATGTGGGCTGGTGTCGGGAGAGGACGTTGACTCCGTGGAAAGGTCGGCTTCTTTCCACACTCCTTAATTTTTTCCCCAAGTTGTCCGGTACCGGTATAATCTCCACAGCTTACTGCTTCTTTTGGAGTCCCTCCCGAATTTTCTCCAAGGCTCTAGCCCCTCGAAAATCATAAGTTTTCATTAAAGCATCTTTGTAGGATAACTTTAACGAATCCTTATAATTTCTTGGGTCTTCAAGGAGTTTCCCCGTCTCGGCAGAGTCTTTTTTCGCGGAGTCGGATTTTTTCTCGGCGATTTTCCCTAGCGAAGACTGGTCGTGGGGTGGAGATTTTTCCCCATCATTTCCTCCTGCTTGCGTCGAATCAGCTTCGTCGAAGTTGATTTTCCCGGGATCCCGCGGCCGCTTCCGGATCTTTTCTTTTTCGCCAGCTAGTTCCGCAATCACTGGCGATTCCCGTTTTTTGTCTTCTGATTGGCTGAAGGATTTCCGCCACTGTTGCATGCCCGATACTCTGCGCGTGCGGCTTTCATTTTGTTGCAGTCGAAGATTCGATGGCCCGGCACCCCGCAAAAATCACACGTGCAGTTGGTGTTTTTCGGACGTGGCCGCCCGTCGAACCTGTCGATTTCCATCGGGTCGGCGAACGTGGTGTGAGCCGAGCGGTCGCCCTGTCGCGTACTACTGACGTGCGTCCGTCGTGTTCCGGCGTTGACCATGTCGAAGCGCTCCGCGGCCGAAACGACGTCACTGTAGCTCGCATAGTTTGACGCTGCTACCTGGCGTTTGACTTCGATCTTCAGCCCGGCGAGGTAAGACTGTACTTTTTCCCCTTCGGTCAGGTCGGGAATTCGGTTATAAAATTCCTCCATCTGCTGCGTGTACTGCGCTACACTCCCGAACTGTCGATGTCGATGGATTTTTTCCCAGGCAAGGAAACCCGAATTTATCGGCTCGAATCGCTTCAGCAGGTCGGTGCGGAACTGCTGCCATGTGGCTTCACCGTGGATGAAAGTACTGTTGCCGCCAATCCACTTGAGTGCCGGCCCTTGCATCAGCGTCGCCGCGAGTCGTACACGTTGACCGTCCCAGACTGGCGAGCTCCATCCGACGGCTGCGAAGTAGATCTCCATGCCGGCGATCCATCTGCGGGCGTCGGAGTTTCGATCGCTCGGATCGAACGGCTCAGGTGGGCGCGGTTTCGGAGCCTCGAGAAACTGCTGCGACTGTTGCATCGTCGCCGTTGTCGATTCGTGCTGCGCTCCGGCGAGTCGAGTTACTCGCTCGAACTCGTTTCGCCACGCTTCGCGATCCGCTCGCATCTCCTCCTGAAGAGCGGCGATGCTCGCGAAGAGCTGTTGGGTAACCTCGGCGTTGTCGAAGGTTGTCATCCTGTTCAAAACACGCGCGGGGGGGGGGGGGGGGTAATTCACAAAACGCGGAGCTGGTGCTTACCAGGATCGGCATCGAATTCGTCGCCC
Organism: Closterium sp. NIES-67; assembly: GCA_027943415.1. NCBI lineage: Eukaryota > Viridiplantae > Streptophyta > Zygnematophyceae > Desmidiales > Closteriaceae > Closterium > Closterium sp. NIES-67. The sequence goes on from BQMB01000274.1 coordinate 373,749, forward strand.
CCGGCGGTTTTTCGAAGCAGGTTTTCCCGCTGCTGCTGCTTTGTTGAGCGCGGCCGAGTGAGAAAAGCTCTAATTACCAAGTGTCACAGGATCGAATGTCTCGAGGAAAGATTGTACTATCGATGGATACAAGGCGCTTTTATACTTCCAGAGTACATCAGGTAACCAGGTTTATCCTATCCAAAGGGAACAGACCCTTCTAGAATATAGAATCACCCTACGTATAGCCACGCGAGGCTATTGGCTTTAAGGGATTACGGCAGGATAACGCTAGATATAGCGCCAGTACATCCCAAGCCTGGTCGGTGATATAATTATAATAGCAGGATAAACCAAAGGATAATGGGAAATAGAGAATAGGAAACCAAATGAGATGAGATAAAAAAGAGAAATAAAATAGGAAGTAAATAAGAAGAAGTCAAGTGGTGTAACAGGGTCGTACTCTCACATAGGCGGTGGCGCCACAGGAGAGTCGGGTGAGTGAGTGACCGACAGGAGCAGGCAGCAGCAACCTGGGTAGACGCAGCCACCTGAGGGGGCGTCCCAGCCGGGGGGGTCACGGTGTCCAGTGTGAACAGTCCGAACACCGGGTCCCGGGGGAACGTGGAAAGGGGGGCACCAGTGGCGGCCTCGGTACAGACCGCGTACCACTCGTGAACAGGGAACGTAGTGGTGACGCCAAGGTCCTGGAGGCAGCCGACACCAACTAGGTTCCTTGAGAACGAGGGGATGTGCAGACCTGTGAGAGAGCCCGAAGGAACCGCCGGACAGGGAAGGGTGGTGGAACTGTGGGCGACTACTAGACCGGAGGAGGGGCCAGCAAGAGAAACTACAGCAGGAACAGGAAGCGGTGTCAGCATGGTGGAGTCGCGGAAGAAACACCGGGAAGCGCCAGAGTCCAAGGTGAAGGAAAGCGCAGCAGTGGCGTCCAGAGTCCAAGTAGCGACGGAAGCACCAAGGCTAAACAAAGCAGAGGATCCTACGCCTGACACAGCAGGGGAGTCTAAGCTAGGCACACCTATACTAGGCAACAAGGGGTAGTAAGAAGGAAGCACACTAGAGTCATCAGTATACATCACATGCAGGGCAGCGACAATCTCATCCATGTCCATATCAACGATCTGAATGCTACGACGAAGCAAGCTGTGCCAGTCTGGGAGGTCGGGCGACGGGCCGAAGCGCTGACGAAACAGGTCGTCCAGGCTACGGAAACAGCGGACGGAGGTGTGACCGATCTTACCGCAAACGAAGCCACGGCGAGGACCGGTCTGGAGCTGGTACTGACAGCGCGCGTCACCCAAACTGCCACCCGGCAGCCCACCATGCGCACGACCACCACGTCCAGCGCCACCACCAGCACCAGGCCACCTGGGCGGAAGACCACTCGCCCGCCTCTGCTGCTGCGGCTGCTGCGACTGGTGTGGCTGCCGCGGCTGGTGCGAGGGCTGCTGGTGCGGCTGTTGCGTGTCCGGCTGCGACACCTGCGGCTGCTCGGCTGCACCTGTGAGGGTCCCTTCGTCCGCGCCACCACCAGGTGACCCAACTCCACCACCACCTCCACCACCACCCCCACCCCTTCCGCCGCGCCCAGCCTTGGGGCGGCGACCCTTCCCCGAACAGAATTATGTTGCAGCTGCGGTCTCAGCCACAGCAGCAAAACCGTCGGAGAAGGTGCACTAAGCGGGGGCACAACCCTGAAAGATAGGGACCGGCACAGTATCGCTGGTCTGGGCGATAGAGCGGTGGCGGGTCTCTATAACGGACAGGGTGTCAACAAAGTCAGTGAGGGTGAGGTCACCGGGGTGGACGCTAAGGAAGCGGTCGCGGGCAGTGGCAAGGTGGTCAGGGAGGCGGGTGGCCAGCAGGTAGAGAGCAGAGCAGAGGGGCGGCTGGTGGGATCTAAGCTGTGTATCAGTGCAGGCAGAGCGCCAGGTCTCGTCTATCGTGCGCAGGTGGCCGGCCAGGTCAGCGGCAGTGGGGAACGACGCAAGGTCAGCGAAGAGCATGGGTAGGATCAGGCGACCTACCAAGGCAGCAGGCGGGGTGGAATCGCGCTGGACAACAGCATCTAGGGAAGCCTGGGTAGTGGTGACGGACCTAAAGCGAGGGCGCTCAGACAGGGGGAGGGCATGGCTGATAACACGTTGTGCGACGGCGTCACGCGACAGCCAGACGGAGCGAGCAAGGGCAGCGGCCGCAGGGGACTCACGCTCAGCAGACGAGGGAATAGCGAGCAGTGCAGCAGGGGGGTCCTGGCAGGGGAGCGTACCGTCAAGGTGGACAGACAGCGAGTGGCCATCCTGTCGCTGATCAGTGAGTTGGTGGCGGAGGTCGACCAGCCACGCTTCAAACTCAATCGGCTGGCCCTCAGTGTCAACGCGAAGCACCTCCGCCATCAGGAACGATGCATGGTGGTGCAGAGCGGTGCAGTGCGGTGCCGTGCGGTGCAGTGCGATGCAGTGCAGTGCAGAGCGGTGCAGGGCGGTGCCGTGCGGTGCAGGGCGATGCAATGCGGTGCAGTGCGGTGCAATGCGGTACCGCGGGGTTGCAGTGCGGTGCTGGTCGGGAAGAACGGGCCGGGCACGAGTCGGCGGCGAATGCGAGGGGCCGGCAAGGAGCGGGCACGACGGGGGCGCGAGGGGCTGGCTAGGTGCGGGCACGGCGGCACGAGGGGCCGGCTAGGAGAGGGCACGACCGCTCAGGGGGCCGGTTACGACGAGCGCGCCGGCTCAGGGGGCCGGCTAGGACGGGCGCGATGGCGAGAGGGACCGGCTAGGACGGGTGCGACGGCGAGAGGGGCCGGCTAGGACGGGCACGCCGGCTCAGGGGGCCGGCTACGGCGCGAGGGGCGCAAGGTGCCGTCTAGGAACGGGTACGAGGGGTCGGCTAGGGCCTATGGCGGAATCTCGGGCGGGCTAGAGGGACCTAACCTACTATGATACCACATCAACATGAGAGAATGAACTAGAGTAGAAGGATACAGGGGTATATACACTAGAGTGTTGTACCCTCTAAGGCAGAAACCAGTATAGTCTACAGTAACCATCTAAGTTACATTTGACATAGCGCGCACCATCACCCTCACTCAGTCACACTTGGTGCGTCAGGTCCTTCAGAGGTTCGGCCTTCAGTTCTCCTCTGCACAGCCCACCCCTCTGTCTGTAGACCACAGGCTCTCTGCTCCAGTTCCTGAGGAGTCGGTAGAGCCCAGTGGCCCTTACGCCGAGCTAGTGGGTTGCCTCATGTACCTGATGACTTGCACTCGCCCAGATTTCGCATACCCTCTCAGCATCCTAGCTCGGTTTGTGGCCACAGGCAGATACCGACCTCAGCACTGGTCTGCCGCTAAGAGGGTTTTGCGTTATCTTGCAAGTACATCGGGCATGGGGTTAGTGCTTGGAGGGCGCAGGCCAGTGGTCCTTACTGGGCACACAGACGCTTCGTGGGCAGACGACGCCGAGACTCTTAGGTCCTCACAGGGCTACTGCTTTAGCCTTGGTTCAGGTGCTGTCTCGTGGAGAGCTACTCGCTCGTCGTCTGTTGCTCAGTCCAGCTGTGAGGCCGAGATCTACGTCGGTGCCATGGCGGCACAGGAGCTCTGCTGGCTGACCTTCTTGCTCACTGACTTAGGTGAGCGGCGTACGCTGACAATAGGGCCATGATCCTCCTATGTCAGGAGCCGCAACTCGAGGGCAGAGCGAAGCACATTCAGTTGTGGTACTTCCTCCTGCATGAGCTACAGCAGCGCCGCCAGGCTCGCATAGTACACTTGGCCTCCGGTGCCAACACAGCCGATATCTTTACGAAGGCGCTTGCGCCTAAAGATCATCAGCGACACTGTGTACAGCTTGGTCTTGTTCCTGTAGCCTCTCATTTGCTAGGGCCTTGATTGTGTACAGACCTTTGTATATATTACCCAGACTTGCCTTAAGGCCTCTCCCAGTGGCTGGACTAGTAGTGCCGCCCTGGTCTTGCTCTTGCCTTGTCTGTACTCCTTTTGACTGGTCTTTAGACCCTTGCCTCAGAGGCTGGACTAGTAGTGCCGCCCTGAGCTGCTTATTCTCTTGTTACGCACTGCCCCTATATAGTCTAGGGGGTGTGTCAAATGTAACTTAGATGGTTACTGTAGACTATACTGGTTTGTGCCTTAGAGGGTACAACACTCTAGTCTATATACCCCTGTATCCTTCTATTCTATTTATTCTCTCATTTTGATATGTATCCCCAATCACTGACCAAGGCCTTTGTATCCCCAACTACTGACCAAGGCCTTGAGTTTATAAAACCACACGAGATTAGCATGGCATGGCATGCAATTTGTCTTGCATATTTAGCATATTTTGCTCCTGTATGAACGATTTCATACTTACGAACACAGTTTGTATTGCCAGATTTGAGTGTTCGCTATGGTTTTTTCTCCAAAACATAGGCTTGGGCAGATGCACGGAATGGAACAAAGAATACACAAAACGGGCAATGGTATCCCTCATAATTGTACGTTGATCGAATCATGTTCCAGCGAGCAAGAATGCAGGTAATCTGGAGGTCGCCTAGTCTCCCGAGTCTTTGCTGGGAGACGCTCCCTGAGATTCCCTTCGTTTCATAATCACAGGTCGTTAGTCGATTGCTCACAGATCGTCAATCTAGGCAACACCGGCAGCAGCCAAGGATCAGAGTACCGAGCTCGTCCGTGGAAAGGCGGAAGGTTCCGCAGTGACACCAAACATGGTCGCTCTTCCAGTGCGATTGCTATATAAGAGCTCGCTTTTTCCATAAAGCGTTGGAGCGTTTTCGGCGTCAGATTGTTGATTGCGAAGGATGAATTGTGAGGCTCATCATGAATGCTCATTCGGTCTGGACGCTGTCATGAATGTTGACGGCTCAGTTAACGATTCCATTGACGAATCAGTTGACGATTCAGTTGACGATTCAGTTGACGAGTCCATCCATGTTTTTCGTCTCTTCCACTCGCACTCTCGATGGCAGAGCTTGAGTTTCAGTCACCAGATCAAGCAACGGCGCACACCTGGAAGCATGACACTCGATTGTGAAGGGCTTATCGCTGATTCGAGCTAAACTGCAAAGGAAGTCGCTACTAGTCTGACTGACAGTCGATTTTAGTCTCACTGACAGTCGATTTTAGTCTCACTGACAGTCGATTTTAGTCTCACTGACAGTCGATTTTAGTCTCACTGACAGTCGATTTTAGTCTCACTGACAGTCGATTTTAGTCTCACTGACAGTCGATTTTAGTCTGACTGACAGTCACCTTTCATTCTGACTGATAGTCGCCGTCAATCTGACTGACAGTCGCCTTTTGTCTGACTGACAGTCGCGTTTCGTCTGACTGACAATCGCCGTCAACCTGACCGACAGTTCCCGTCAGCCTGACGGCCAGTCGCCTTCGCCATGTTCAACTCGCAGCGGGACGCCCGGCCGCAACAAGCAGCGCCAGCAGCCTCCGTCAACCCATTCCTCTCAAACCCCTCCCCATCCTCCTCCTCCCCCTCCCCTGCAACCCCCTTCCGCACTCCACCGCCCGCTTTCGCTTCCCCCACCTTCTCCTCCCCCACTTGCGCTCCCGCCGCATTCGCTTCCCCCACTTCCGCTTCCCCTGGATTCGTTCCCCCCGCATTCGCTTCCCCAACGACCGCCCCTCTAGCTACATCCCCAGGCGATCCCTCATCGGATCCGAGCTACGCCACTCCCCAGGCCACCATCCGAGCGGCGTCCAGATTCGGCCCTCCACTCCACTCGCTCTCCTCCACTCCCTCCCGACCCAGATCCAGCCCGCGAAGCCCTAGCCAGAGTGGTAACCCTATTTCGTCTCAGCCGGTCGTTCCTCCGTCCCCGGCAGCCCAGTCCAGCACCCCTCCTGCCTTCGCAGCACCATCCGCGTCTCCCGCCCCTTGGTCCGCCTCCTCCGCCTCCTCCGCGTCCTCTCCATCACCGAAAGGCCGGTCTTGGCATGGCTTCTCGCCCTCTCCTGTCGCCGCCCGCAGCACCGCCAACTCTAAATCGCCCGTAAACGTAGTGGATGCTGCTACCACGCCGGATAAGGCTGCTTCGGTTTCAGCTCCTAGCAGCAGCCGACGGGCCGAAGCTGAGGAAGAGGTCCAGGAGAGGTGCGGTAATGGTGGTGCCAGCAGTCATGCGGGTGCTGGTCAACGAGTAGGAGCGGCGGGGAAGGCACAAGAGGGGACAAAATCCGAGCCGGCAGGTTTGAGGACAGGCTCGGCAGGAGTGAATGGGGTGACAGCAGCAGGTTCGGGGGGTTCCGGTCCGTCAGCTGCTGCGTCTGGCTCGGCTGAACTAGGCTCGGCGAGAGTAGCAGGGGGTGCGACTCCTCAGAAAGCGGGGAAGATTCGAATGGACGGTTTAGATCTACAAAATGGAGGTGGATTGTCAGGAGACCGCTCCCAACCGTCCGATTCACAATCTGCCTGTGAGCCGTCACAGAGAGAAGAGAATGAGAGAGTGACAGCAGGAAGAGACTCTTCCCTTGCAGCCCCTCCTGCTTCCCCCTCCTCTTCCCCCACGCCACCACCGTCCGCCGCTCCTGCCTCTGTCCTTTCCACCTCTCCCTCTGCTGCTCCCAGCCATCTACCTTCTGCTGTGGCGGCCTCCCCCTTCCCCGCCATCCCCTCTCCCTCCATCACCCCGACTTCTCCCTCCATGACTCACTCGCACCACAGTCATGTGAAGCGCAGCGCTAGCGATAACAACTGTAGGGTGCAGTCCCCACCCTCCTCTGCCAAACCTGCTCTCCTGCCTTCCAGCCGAACCTTCTCTGCAGGCTCGGAACTAGGCAAGGGCGCAGCTGCGGCGGCTGCGGCTGCTGTGGCGCAGTTTTCCGCGCGCAGGCAGCACATGGGCGTTGGGGGAGGGGGAGGGGGAGGGGGAGGCGGAAGTGAGGCTGGAGCTGCGGGGGGGAAGGGGGGCGCGGGGGGGAACATAGGTATGGCAGCGGCAGCAGGTGCAGCAGTGGTACCAGGAGGAAGAGAAGGAGCGGAGGGCGTAGGCAGCAGCAGTGCAGTGGGTGATAGTAGAGGGGATAGCGAGAGTAAGCCAGCACAGAGGAATGGTCACTCCCCCTCCTTCTCTTCTTGGGCCTCCCCCGCCCCATCTTCCCCTTGGGTCCCCTCCCCCTCCCCCTCCCCTTCCCTCCGCACTCCCCACACACCCTGGAATGCCGCCTCCCCTGCTGCCCCCTCCCCCTCCCCTGCCCGCCAATTCCCCCCCACCCCCTCGCCCTGGTCCCCCTTCCCCCCCGCTTCCTCCAAGGCCAGGGGGAAGTGGGGGGCAGTGGCGCGGGGGGTGTGGTGGGGGACGGCGGTGCTGGGGGCATTGCAGCAGCGGTCAGCTGGGGGGCTCAGGCGGCTGGCGCTGCTGATTGCGCTTAACTCCGCGTACTCCACGGCAGAACTCATCGTTGGCCTGCTGATTGGGCGAATAGGTGGGTGAGATTTGCTCCTACATCTCTGCATCACTGCCCGGATCGTCCTTGCTCATTCTTGCAATTTGCAGGGTATTTTTTTATAATTCTCAAAAATACATCGCTGCCCGGATCGTCCTTGCTCATTCTTTCCTCGTCTCCTTGCACTCCCATGCTTCCCTCTCAGATCTCGTGTCTGACTCCTTCCAACCCTCCTGGCTGCTGCATTCTGCTGCACCGCCTCTTACATTCTTCCTTTCGTTTCTCCCCTCCTCCCTCTGCTCTCCTCTCCTATCACCTCTCCCCCTGCCCCCTGTCAGAGCTGGTCTCCGACTCCTTCCACCTCTCCTTCGGCTGCTGCATTCTGCTGCTCTCCCTCGCTGCCATGCTCCTGGGGAAGCGGCCCGCAGATGCCACCTTCACCTACGGGTGGGCCACTCCTCCTGTAATCATTACCTGTCTGCGCCACTACCCGCACCTTCATCCATGGGCGCGCGTACTCTGCTCCTTGGTTTGAGGCGCCTCAAATCTTCATCCATGGGCGCGCGTACTCTGCTCCTTGCGCCGTCCTGCACTTGGTAGCATTAGTGCCGTTTTCCTCTTCTCGCTTTGGTTTCTCTCCATCTAAGACTCCCGCCTCTCCGCCTGCATCTCTCTCTCCCTGCCTTGTGCTTCTCCCCCGCCTTCCCGCCTGCACCTCCACGTGCCTTGTCTGCCTCGTCCGTCTGCCTACCAGCTATGAGAGACTGGAAGTGCTGGCAGCCTTCACCAACGGAGTGAGTGCACGCAATTGTGATCAGATTGAACCGTGTGTTGCCAATTGCACCTTCAAGCAACCAAAGACCGTCCACTGCATCTTCAGTCGCACTGCATCTTCAGTCGCACTGCAAGAAAGTATCCACGTCCTCTGCGTCGTGTTCGACTGCTCTCCCTCCTCCCCCCCCCCCCCCCCCACTGCCCCTCCCACCGTTTCTCTGTCCATCCCGCCCATCAGCTCTTCCTGCTCTTCCTCTCCTTCTCCCTAGCGGTGGAGTGCCTGCATGCTTATATCGAGGACGAGGCAGAGCACAAGTGAGCGTTCTTATCCCCCCTAGATATTCTGCACAGTCCAGGCTGGCCTGGCCACCTCCTGTTTCCGCTGTTTCAATGTTTTTCCCTACCCTTCACTCCCGGCCGTTGCTTTCCTCTAGTCGCTGCAACCCTCGAACTCATTCCAAACATGTCACAAGACATGTCACAAGACATGTCACAAGACATGTCACAACACATGTCACAAGACATGTTTGCACGCACGAGCATTTGTCCCCCTCTCCTTCCCTTCCCCATCCTCCCTGTGCGCAGGCACTACCTGCTGGTCTCCACCGTGCCTCATGTGCTCATCAGCCTCCTCACATGCACACATCTGTCTCGGTCCCTCTGTCTCCCTCCCTCCCATCCCCCCTCTGCGCAGGCACTACCTGCTCGTCTCTGCTGTGGTCCACCTGCTCATCAACCTGCTATCTGCCACTGCCGTCGCTCATCTGCCCGTTAACCTCCTCACAGGCGCACGCCTCCCCCCCGTCCTCCCTCTGCGCTGCGCAGGCACTACCTGGTCATGTGTGCCGTGGTGTGGTCCACCTGCTCATCAACCTCCTCACTTCCCTCTTCTGCTGTCTCTCTCCTTCCCTTCCCCGTCCTCCCTCCGTGCAGGCACGATCTGGTCATGTCTGCCGTGGTGCATCTGCGCATCAACGTCCTCACATGCACACTTCTTTCCCGGTCCCTCTATGTCTCTCCCCATCCTCCCTCTCCGCTGGCAGGCACTACCTGGTCATGTCTGCCGTGGTCCACCTGCTCATCAACCTCCTTCCACGCACCCCTCAATCTCCTCACACGCACACACCTTTCCCGGTCCCTCTGTGCCTCTCCTTCCCTTCCCCGCCCTCCCTCTGCGCAGGCACTACCTGGTCATGTCTGCCGTGGTCCACCTGCTCATCAACCTCCTCGGAGTGTTCTTCTTCAAGAGCTTCGCCCGCCGCACCATAAGTGAGTCTGGAGGGCTCTACGTGGGGCAGTAGCAGGCTGGCTGAGATGGACCACGAGGAGTACCATGACTGCCACCATGACTGCCACCATGACTGCCACCATGACTGCCACCATGACTGCCACCATGACTGCCTCTTCGTGTTCCCTGTCTTCCCCTCCTTCCGCCTCTCCCGCTCATCCCATCTTCCTCTCTCCCTCATCCCTCTTCCTCGATCGTCTTTTCCCCTCGCTGTACTCCTCTCCAGCGTCCTAGCGACCGCGGGGCATGAACCATCATGCCATGAACCATCATGCCATGAACCATCATGCCATGAACCATCGTGCCATGAACCATCATGCCATGAACCATCATGCCATGAACCATCATGCCATGAACCATCGTGCCATGAACCATCATGCCATGAACCATCGTGCCATGAACCATCATGCCATGAACCATCGTGCCATGAACCATCGTGCCATGAACCATCGTGCCATGAACCATCGTGCCATGAACCATCGTGCCATGAACCATCATGCCATGAACCATCGTGCCATGAACCATCGTGCCATGAACCATCGTGCCATGAACCATCGTGCCATGAACCATCGTGCCATGAACCATCGTGCCATGAACCGTCATGCCATGAACCGTCATGCCATGAACCATCGTGCCATGAACCATCGTGCCATGAACCATCGTGCCATGAACCATCGTGCCATGAACCATCGTGCCATGAACCATCGTGCCATGAACCATCGTGCCATGAACCATCGTGCCATGAACCATCGTGCCATGAACCATCGTGCCATGAACCATCGTGCCATGAACCATCGTGCCATGAACCATCGTGCCATGAACCATCGTGCCATGAACCATCGTGCCATGAACCATCGTGCCATGAACCATCGTGCCATGAACCATCGTGCCATGAACCATCGTGCCATGAACCATCGTGCCATGAACCATCGTGCCATGAACCATCGTGCCATGAACCGTCATGCCATGAACCGTCATGCCATGAACCATCGTGCCATGAACCATCGTGCCATGAACCATCGTGCCATGAACCATTGTGCCATGAACCATCGTGCCATGAACCATCGTGCCATGAACCATCGTGCCATGAACCATCGTGCCATGAACCATCGTGCCATGAACCATCGTGGCATGAACCATCGTGCCATGAACCGTCATGCCATGAACCGTCATGCCATGAACCATCATGCCATGAACCATCATGCCATGAACCATCGTGCCATGAACCATCGTGCCATGAACCATCGTGCCATGAACCATCGTGCCATGAACCATCGTGCCATGAACCATCGTGCCATGAACCATCGTGCCATGAACCATCGTGCCATGAACCATCGTGCCATGAACCATCGTGCCATGAACCATCGTGCCATGAACCATCGTGCCATGAACCATCGTGCCATGAACCATCGTGCCATGAACCATCGTGCCATGAACCATCGTGCCATGAACCATCGTGCCATGAACCGTCATGCCATGAACCATCGTGCCATGAACCATCGTGCCATGAACCATCGTGCCATGAACCATCGTGCCATGAACCATCGTGCCATGAACCATCGTGCCATGAACCATCGTGCCATGAACCATCGTGCCATGAACCATCGTGCCATGAACCATCGTGCCATGAACCATCGTGCCATGAACCGTCATGCCATGAACCATCGTGCCATGAACCATCGTGCCATGAACCATCGTGCCATGAACCATCGTGCCATGAACCATCGTGCCATGAACCATCGTGCCATGAACCATCGTGCCATGAACCATCGTGCCATGAACCATCGTGCCATGAACCATCGTGCCATGAACCATCGTGCCATGAACCATCGTGCCATGAACCATCGTGCCATGAACCATCGTGCCATGAACCATCGTGCCATGAACCATCGTGCCATGAACCATCGTGCCATGAACCATCGTGCCATGAACCATCGTGCCATGAACCATCGTGCCATGAACCGTCATGCCATGAACCGTCATGCCATGAACCATCGTGCCATGAACCATCGTGCCATGAACCATCGTGCCATGAACCATCGTGCCATGAACCATCGTGCCATGAACCATCGTGCCATGAACCATCGTGCCATGAACCATCGTGCCATGAACCATCGTGCCATGAACCATCGTGCCATGAACCATCGTGCCATGAACCATCGTGCCATGAACCATCATGCCATGAACCATCATGCCATGAACCATCATGCCATGAACCATCATGCCATGAACCATCTGCCATGAACCATCGTGCCATGAAGTGCCATGAACCATCGTGCCATGAACCATCGTGCCATGAACCATCGTGCCATGAACCATCGTGCCATGAACCATCGTGCCATGAACCATCGTGCCATGAACCATCGTGCCATGAACCATCGTGCCATGAACCATCGTGCCATGAACCATCGTGCCATGAACCATCCTGCCATGAACCATCGTGCCATGAACCATCGTGCCATGAACCGTCATGCCATGAACCGTCATGCCATGAACCATCGTGCCATGAACCATCGTGCCATGAACCATCATGCCATGAACCATCGTGCCATGAACCATCGTGCCATGAACCATCGTGCCATGAACCATCATGCCATGAACCATCGTGCCATGAACCATCGTGCCATGAACCATCGTGCCATGAACCATCGTGCCATGAACCATCGTGCCATGAACCATCATGCCATGAACCATCGTGCCATGAACCATCGTGCCATGAACCATCATGCCATGAACCATCGTGCCATGAACCATCGTGCCATGAACCATCGTGCCATGAACCATCGTGCCATGAACCATCGTGCCATGAACCATCATGCCATGAACCATCGTGCCATGAACCATCGTGCCATGAACCATCGTGCCATGAACCATCGTGCCATGAACCATCGTGCCATGAACCATAGTGCCATGAACCGTCATGCCATGAACCATCGTGCCATGAACCATCGTGCCATGAACCATCGTGCCATGAACCATCATGCCATGAACCATGGTGCCATGAACCATCGTGCCATGAACCATCGTGCCATGAACCATCGTGCCATGAACCATCATGCCATGAACCATCGTGCCATGAACCATCGTGCCATGAACCATCGTGCCATGAACCATCGTGCCATGAACCATCGTGCCATGAACCATCGTGCCATGAACCATCGTGCCATGAACCATCGTGCCATGAACCATCGTGCCATGAACCGTCATGCCATGAACCGTCATGCCATGAACCATCGTGCCATGAACCATCATGCCATGAACCATCGTGCCATGAACCATCGTGCCATGAACCATCGTGCCATGAACCATCGTGCCATGAACCATCGTGCCATGAACCGTCATGCCATGAACCATCGTGCCATGAACCATCGTGCCATGAACCATCGTGCCATGAACCATCGTGCCATGAACCATCGTGCCATGAACCATCGTGCCATGAACCATCATGCCATGAACCATCGTGCCATGAACCATCGTGCCATGAACCATCGTGCCATGAACCATCGTGCCATGAACCATCGTGCCATGAACCATCGTGCCATGAACCATCGTGCCATGAACCGTCATGCCATGAACCATCGTGCCATGAACCATCATGCCATGAACCATCGTGCCATGAACCATCGTGCCATGAACCATCATGCCATGAACCATCGTGCCATGAACCATCGTGCCATGAACCATCGTGCCATGAACCATCATGCCATGAACCATCGTGCCATGAACCATCGTGCCATGAACCATCGTGCCATGAACCATCGTGCCATGAACCATCGTGCCATGAACCATCATGCCATGAACCATCGTGCCATGAACCATCGTGCCATGAACCATCGTGCCATGAACCATCGTGCCATGAACCATGGTGCCATGAACCATCGTGCCATGAACCATCGTGCCATGAACCATCGTGCCATGAACCATCGTGCCATGAACCATCGTGCCATGAACCATCGTGCCATGAACCATCGTGCCATGAACCATCGTGCCATGAACCATCGTGCCATGAACCATCGTGCCATGAACCATCGTGCCATGAACCATCGTGCCATGAACCATCGTGCCATGAACCATCGTGCCATGAACCATCGTGCCATGAACCATCGTGCCATGAACCATCGTGCCATGAACCATCGTGCCATGAACCATCGTGCCATGAACCATCGTGCCATGAACCATCGTGCCATGAACCATCGTGCCATGAACCATCGTGCCATGAACCATCGTGCCATGAACCATCGTGCCATGAACCATCGTGCCATGAACCATCGTGCCATGAACCATCGTGCCATGAACCATCGTGCCATGAACCATCGTGCCATGAACCATCGTGCCATGAACCATCGTGCCATGAACCATCGTGCCATGAACCATCGTGCCATGAACCATCATGCCATCCATCCTCCTTCACCCCTCCCTAATCTCTCCCTCGGTTCTGCGCTGTGTTCTTCACCCTCTGCTCCCCTGCGTGTCGCTAGCATACCAGCGGCCAAGGGACATGAACCATCATGCCATTCTGCTGCACCTGCTCTGCGACTCCATCCGAAGGTAATGCTTGGGAGAATACAGTAGTTCTCCCCTGTGTCCATACTTATTCTGCGTCGTTGCAGCAACCTGCTGCACCTGCTCCGCGACTCCATCCAAAGGTAATGATTGCTTGCAGTCAGCAGTCCCCCCCCCCCTGCCCATGCATATTCTGCCGAGCTCTGTCCGCGTGTGCCCATTGCGTGCTCTCCTTGCGCACACCAGCCACTCTCATCCATCATGTCCTCTCCTGCGCTCCCTGCATCTCCACCCCCCTGCCTGCTGCAGCGGCGGAGTGGTCCTCGCCTCGTGGTTCATCGCCATGGGGTAAGATGCCTCTTCCCCCCCTCCCCCCTGTGTGGATCGTGAGATAACTAGTGCAAATCCTCCAAGTTCTGTCTTGACGCTGGTCCATCTTGTTGCACGCTTACATGTGGATGTCATCGTTGCGCTTCACAAGATCTCCATCTGCCACTCCCTGCTGTCTCGTCTCCCTTCCCCTTCCCCACCCAGTCGCCCCTGCCTCTATCCCCTTGCATCTCCTCTTCCCCTCCTCCCCTGGGTGTGCAGCGCTGAGGCCATCCGTCTGGCCCTCGTATCCCTCACCGTGCCTGTCCTCGCCCCTCCTTCTGTTTCATCACCCACCCTCCATCAGCCCCATCTGTCCACCCCTACAGCGCTGAGGCCATCTGCCTCAGCCGTGTTTCCCTCGCAGTGCTGGTTCACTCCCTCCCATCTGCTCCCATCTATCTTGTAACTCTCTGACTTGCCCTGCCCCTACTGCATCTCCTCTCCCGTCCCTCGCAGCGTCTACAGCGCTGAGGCCATCTGCCTCGGCCTGGTCTCCCTCGCAGTGCTCGTGCTCGCGCTCCCATTGGTGCACTCGTCCGGCAACCTCCTGCTGCAGATGGCGCCTGCAGGGATCTCAGAGCCTGCCCTGCACAAGTGCATCCGCCACGTGCGTTTCTGTTTTTCATGTTTCTCATCTTCGTTAGTGTGTTCCTCTTGGTCACTTTCATGCCTTCTGCTCTCCTCCCCTGTTTCGCGTACGTGCATTGTGAGGGTCCCGGTGTTCACACAATGCTCTGGTTATTCGACACTCTCCTGCATGTTGCAAGCTCTTGTTTGTGTGTGTTTCAGTTATGCTGGCTTGCCTTTCTGACAAACGTTTTATGCATGCGTACGTATGTTGTAATGTGCGTGCACCTGGCAGGTTGCAGCATACGAGGGGGTAGAAGAGTGCTTTGAGCACCGGTTCTGGGCTGTGGTCCCTGGGCATGTGGTGGGCACACTCACCGTCCGGGTAAGACCACGCCAGCGTTGAAGCTTCACGCGAGCATTCTGCTTATTGCAAGTTACGTTTACACGGTTCAGCGTCCCACCCACGTCTGCCACTCCTGATGCAAATTGCTATGTTGTGCAGGTTAGACAAGGCGTGGATGAGCAGAAGGTTCTAGAGCATGTGCATTCCATTTTCAATGACATCGGTGTCAGAGACCTTACTGTCCAGATTGAATCGACCTCGTGATGTAAAAACGGAAATTGTACCCTTGCTTGCAAACGCCACCGTTATCCACATCAACTATGTCAGCATTCCGTGTGGCAAGATTCACAGAAATTTGCAAGGCTATACTCCAGCCTCACACATCTGTGTATTCTACCCAGAATCAGTATTTGGTCTAAATTTCGCGTACCGTAACACCTAGATTTAGTGGTGAGTCTAAAACAGTGTGTTGTACATCTCGTTTTGCCCTGTGACCATCGCTTCTGTTCGCCTACGTGGACATTCTGACGCTATAAGGAGGACTTGGACTGATACTGGTTTGGGATCATGCCAGGAGGGCTGCCGTCATTGGCTGACTTTCGTTTTTGTGGCCAATCAACAGCGAATTGCTCGGGGATAGCGCCCCCATGTGTCCGCGTAAGAAAGGTGGTAGAAGTCGTCAGCACCAAAACTATTGGCTGCAATTCTTTTGCGGCGTCTTGGTGGTTCTGGCATACGATATCCAAAGCACGGATTTTGGTGGTGGTTGGGGAGAGTACATGCTGCTCTAGCCGTGGGAAACCTTGAGTTCCAGGCATGAGCCACTGTTGGTTGATTTTGAACCCTCCATTGCTCGTGTTGTGTTCAGTTGGACACGTATTTACCCGTCGGGCAAACTCTATTTCTTATCGGCATCCGGGGAGTAGTTCGATAATTTGTGTTGCCAGCTTCTCAGCCACAACAAAACCACAGCCCGCGAACGGTACCCTCCAAGCAGTGGGTACGAGCAAATTTTTTCTCACCAATCCCACACTCCAAGGCCGTGGGAGCCCTGGTCCTGAGCTGTCACTTCAGTGCCCCCGAAAAACTCGACCTCGAAATTCTCCCGTTGCCACTTGGAATGTTCCGCCCCCGCGCGGGGTTCCTTCCTTCCGTTCTCCACCCAGATCACATCCTCCGCTCGCCTCCAGGCCTCTTGCTAACAGGGTAATTACTCTTAAGATTAAGAGTAACTTTCCAAGTGATTCCGTTTTTTTACAGTGCGTTGTTTTTCGAATCCGTCCAACTGACGGAAACAATTTCGCGCGATTCCTTAGCCTAACAAGTTACTCGTTAACTCCCCTAGCCCATACAATTTCGAATCTGTATGGGCTATACTTGTAGCAGGGCAATCTGTAGGGCGTGGCGACCGCCCCCCCCCCACCCCCACCCCCCTCCCCCCACGCACCCCCCTCCCCCCTCCCCGCCCCAACCCCGTCTTTGATCACTAGCTAGCCGAATTTGTAGAGACCAATTGCTTTCGGTAACAGGTTTTTTGGGGGAACTCCGTCTGTTAACGGGTGATCCTGAGGCGATTCCGTCCCCTTCTGGAATACCCTGGGGCTTAGCGAGAGGCCTGCTCGCCTCTTTTTAACGTGATCGCGCGCGGACTATTCTCCGCCGAGGCGGACCCAACTGACAAAGCTGGAGCTGGAAGTCGCGCACGCTGCTGTCTCCCTGTCACGTGTGGTCCCCACTCCCGACTTCCGTACCGTTCCACCAAACCTACCAGCCCTGGGATATCCGAGCCTCGCAACAACCACTCGCCGAGTCTCCCCTCGACAGCTCAGCTCGCGTTTCCTGGCTGCTTACCTTTCCCCTCCTCGCCTCCGCCTGCCGCGGACCACCGTTTGGCGGAGCCTGTCCCAGGTGAATCTTGAGAGCGAGGAAGGAGCCTGCCTGGCGCAGCCCCCCCACCCCCACCCCAGCCACCCCCCTCCCCCCACACCTTCTTCCCCCCTTCCCCCCCCCCCCCTTCCCCGCCCTCTTACCCCACAAGCCGCTTGTTTTATCCAACCAGCGAAGTTGCCAGAAGGCGGCCTAGGCGTTACTGTACGCTTTCCCCGAGGTTCCGCCCGTGCTGCTCCCTCCCAACCTAGCAACTGTGGGATATCCCCTGACCCTGATCCTGATCCCGTATTACGTCCAGGTACGGTAGTGGAGTGCATGCTGCTCATGCTGCTTCTAAAAGCTTTGCTGAGCTGACGAGCTAAGTTTGAGCGAGGTGCTGGTGTGACATCCATCATCCACTGCTCTGTCCGTCCCTCTGTCTCTGCGACGCGGCTTACGCGTTCTTTGCTTCAGCGTAAGGGGCTTCTACTGCAAACTGTTTGACTAGACTGCTGTTGTGGCCTGATCAGGTTTGGCTTTAGTCTCCTCGTGGCGCAGATCGCCTTCGCGGGCTTTCCGGTCGGTCATTGTGACGTGTCAGTGACATTTGAAACTGGAGGAAAATTTGGATTTTCCCGTTCTTTATACTCCGCGATCTGGTGTAGCAGCCACTCCGATCAACCGAACCGCGCTGTTGTACAGTCGGCCATGACTGCTGAAGTGCAGAGCTCCCGCTTCCTCCTCCCCCTCCTTCCCATGGCGCATTCGACGCCTGTCTCCGCCGATCCCGGTGCGTCCGCGTTTGCACCGTCCTCGCTGCACAGTGCAGCAAACCCTCCATCAGAACCTTTCAGAGGGGAACAAGGATTCGAGGGCCTTGAGCCGATTAATCCCTTTAGTCTCTCGCGTTCCTCCATAGTTGTGTCCGCAATCACCGCCGCAGCAGCCGCGACAAGCGCAGCGAACCTAGCCAATCAGCATTGCCTCCAGCCGATGCCTGGTCTGCAATCGCCGGCTGACGTCAGCTTACCCATCGACATCCCCCCCGCTCTCCGCGGGACGGCGGTAGTGGCGGTAACCGGCGCGGGGATCGAGGCGAACGCGCTGAGCCCGCATTCCACGCTGAGCGGCGGAGTCACGCAGAAGATCTTCCTCAGTACGCAGTCCTTCCGCAGCTTCCCCCCCAACCTCCCCCTTTCCGCGCTCGGCTCCTGCTCCTCCTCGGGGTCCTCCTCCCCCTGCGGCGGAACGGCGGAGCGCGGCTCGCAGTCGCTTTCTGCGAAGCGGAATCACGGGGGATCAGAGAACCTGCTGAAGCGGATTAATTTTAGTATGTCGATGCCGAACCTGCACGGCTGGTTGCGGAATAAGGACAGACGGCTCGAGGAAAATTATGGCGGGTCCGCGCACGGGCCGGAGGAGGGGAGCGACCTGGCAGCTATTTTTGAGGTGCCGCAAATCACCGCGCCGAACGCGGCGCAGAACCCGGTGCAAATCGCTGTGCGGAACGCGCTGCAGAACGTGGACGGGAGCCCGTCTGGAATTGCGGTGAGCCGCAGCCACAAGGAAACGGTGCGAGAGGTGTCGTGGACCGGCGCCGTGGGCGTGACTGAAGGGGAGGACACTACAACGAGGTCGCCGGGCAAATGGCGGATTTCGCGGAGCAGTCGCAGCCACAGGGAGCACCATTCGCGAACTGGCTGGGCGACGATCGGCGACAAGATTCGCCTGTCGTCGCTGTCGTCGAGTCGGTTGCTACCTGGGAAGAACTTCTTGCGAAGCCATCACGGGTCGATGAATGCCATGGGCTTCGCAGGAGCCACGGGGGCCATGGGTCCGTCGGGAGGCGAGGACCTTATTAACATGAGTCTTGCCCAGTCCTGCGCCGCTCCTGCTCCCGGAAATCCACAAAGGCCGACGGGGGTCGCGGCGGAGGCAGCGGGGGCCGAAGGGGGGCGCGAGGGGGAGGGCGCGGATTGTGAGGGGGGCGAGGCGGAGCTGTTGGGCCTGGAGGCGGAGGAAGGGATCGTCGTGTCCTGGTCTTTGAGTAGCGACGCTGGGGGCCGGGGGGATGGCGGAGCCGTGTGCGCATCCACGGCGGAAGCGGGGGACTCAGCGGGGGGAGCGGAATGGGCGGAAGGGGTGGCGGGGGAGGACCGCATGCAGGTGGTGGCCTCCGGTAACGGCTACGTGTTCTCCGCCGTTTACGACGGGTTCACTGACACGTCAGCAGCGGATTTTCTCCTCGCGAATCTGCACACGCGCTTCGCCGAGCAACTAGTCGCTCGCGGCTTGCATTTCGGGGAGGCGAAATCCTATGCCTCACCGGCCGCGGCGCAAGGAACCGACTGTGCGGCGGCTGAAACAGCGGCGGACGTAGCCGCGGTAAAAGATGCGGGATTCGGGGGGCAGGGGGAAGCCGCCGGGGGCGCGCAGGTGCAGGTCACGCCGCGGCGGCACGAGAAGGTTCTAGAGGCACTAGCCGCGGCTTTAAGCGAGACGGAAGCGGCGTACTTTGAGTCGCTGGAGGAGCGCATGGCGGAGCGGCTGGAGCTGGGCGTGGCGGGCGCGTGCCTCGTGGTGGCCGTGGTGGCCGGGCGCGAGCTGTACGTCATGAACCTCGGGGACTGCCGCGCCGTGGTGGTGGCGGAGGGGGGGGGAGGGGAGGAGGTGGCGGAGGGGGAAGGCGAGAAGAAGATGGGGGAGTTGCGCGCGACGCTGCTGACTGAGGACCACAACACGAGCAACGAGCAGGTGAGAGTGATGGCGGCACCGGCGTCAGCAGCTGTTTCTAACAGTGCCTGATTTCCCTCCTTCCTACTTTATGATGACGTTGCTCCCCGTGCGCTGTTGTGTGTTGTTGGTTTTCTTGCAGGAGGTAGAGAGGGTGCGGAGGGAGAGGGCGGACGATCCAGATGCGATCACAAAGATGCGAGTCAAGGGCAAGCTCAAGGCCACCAGGGCGTTCGGTGCCGCCTATCTCAAGAATGTAAGCTCTTAGTTCTGTTCTTGCTCTCGCCTTTCTTGCCTTGTGCTACCACATTGCCTACTGTTCACGTGCAAGTGCTTCCACTTGAGCAGCTTGTATTTTTCCGTCTAACACCTCCCATTCCTTCTTGCCCTCCCTCTTCCCTCTCCCCCCCCCCTCCCACCAGCCTCAAGTCAACGCCATGCTCCTGGGCATGCTGCGGGTGCAGTACGTGGGCTCACAGCCCTACATCTCCTCTTCGCCGCACCTCCACCACCTCACCCTCTCCCCCTCGCACCGCTACCTCCTCCTCTCCTCCGACGGCCTCTACCAGCACATGACCCCCGCTGATGCTGCTGCCTCCGTGTCCCGCGCTCTGGCTGCTGCGAAGGCGTCTCGTGCCAGCAGGAATTCGTGTGACGGGGAGACGTGCGGGCTGAATCTCTCACATGCACTGGTGCAGGAGGCGCTCGATCGAGCTGCGAAAAGAGCAGGTGTGTGCTTCAATCTCACCTGTGCTACGGGATAGGATGCTGCTAATGTTTGTGGTAGAGTGGAGTTGTAGGCGAAGCTTGTTGTATTGTACCCATCTGACATGTGGTTCATTCGCCCCGCAGGTATGACTGTCGAGCAACTCCTTCAAATACGAGCAGGGGATTATCGCCGGCAATTGCACGATGATTTGTCGGTTACAGTTTTGGAGCTGCAATGCTAGCTTCGTTGTTGTCACATACTAAACCCCCACTGCGTGCCATGGCTGGTGGTCATGCACTGGCCTTAGGCATAAAACATTGATACCAATGTGCTATGCTATAGTTTCAAATGAATGTGAAGCTTCTCTAAGCGTACAGAACCAAATTTATCACCTTATTAAAGCAGGGAAGCCACTGCTCGTTTACTATGCTTGGTTATAGTCACTTGGTCCCCTCGTTGGTATATGTGGTGAAAAATCATCTTTGTCCCTTTGTATCGCCCTATGATGCGCGATCTCCCACTTGAAGTGTACCAGCACCCCCTCCAAACACCATATTGCAGCGGCCAAAATCCAGTGGCATTTCACTTCGCACATTGGATCGAGCTAATCGACGGCCGAGATCTCCTCGCGGTTCGCAGAGTGCGAGCATGCCAAGGTTGGAGCCCTCATCCGCCCAATGCACGCCACCTCCTGCTTCAGTTTGAATCCGCATATGACAGAAACCTCCTGCCAGGCAGTGCCTCAGGGTCAGGAGGAAATCCAATTCCTGGTTCAGTGCTCCTGATGCTCCTCTTTCCTCTCATCTCCAATTCCCTCCTGACTGCCCTGCAATCTCCTAGAAACCCTTGCATTGTGGTTGTGGGGTTCCTTGCAGCTGGCTGCTTATTCCTCCATGCACGCCTCTAGAGTCACCACCTTCGTGTTTGTTTTCCCGGCCACGTCTTGAACATCGTTCGGAGCTAAGCTGGCTTGAGGAGGAACCTGCATGGCAGGTATCGGAGCTAGCACGTATCGGAATTAGCACCGATCATGGCGTGCGATACATAAGCTTTCATCTACCTCCAGTGGTCCCTTTGCTTAACTTATCCTGTTCGTATTCCAGATTGTAGGAACTTTTAGCTGCATTTTCCTTTTCCTCTGCACGAGCACGATTTCCATTCTACCCTTTTCGATGTCAGAAGAATGCAGATTCCTAGATCTAAGGTTATGTTGTTTCTCAAGTTCCGCCTTCTATTCCACTGATAATTACGTCTTGGGTTGTTTGCAGGATGGCATCCACTGCTGATTCTGGTGGTCCGCTGAGGGAGTACATGCCAGATTCGTCTCGAGGCTCCCAGGACGGTGCGAACGAGGTACTCGTAGCACCAACCTGCATTTCGTGTTTTTTCTCTCTCTCGCTCTCTCCGAGTGGTATGTGATTTATACTATAAACTCGCGATTCCTTTTTTGTGCAGGCTGCCCGTGTCACCAATGGAGGAGCACCATCTACTCTTCCATCCCCTCTTACTGAAGAGCTTGGCCAAGGCGCTCAAGCGCCTGGATTCACGAGCTCTGAAATCAACAGTTCTGGAAGGCCTTCTAATGGCGTTAACGGGAACATTTCACGAGATCCTAGCTCTCCCTCTCCGCGAAACCAGCTAACATTCACAACGGATAACAGATCTCCTACAGGGCAAGCCAGTGCCAATATTCCGGAGGCATCTTCCTTCTTGGCCCTTATCCAGGCAGCAGACGCTCAGGGGGGAGGAGCGGAGACTATCACAACAACACCTGCTACGACATCCCCTGCTGCTGATGGGAGTAGGGGTCTCAATGTTGGATCTGCTCCTGCAGCCTCGGAAGGCCTGAGGGATGTGACAATATCGGGGCTGCACGACGTGACAATATCGGGAGCTGACAATCTGAACGTGAGGCGGAGGCTGTTTGTTGACTCCGTTGGCAGCCCCCGAGGCCCTCGCCGCCATCATGGCGTGCTCTCCCCACCCGTGACAGGTATTCTGAGCTCTCCGGCCGTGATTCCATGGGGAGCATGTACGATCATCATGCGTGAGTGACTGATTATATCAGTCGGGCATGCGTCACTGATTATGCCAGTGATGGAGGTCTGGTAAGTAGATCACGCATGCTTGATTGGCTGTATGTTGCATGTGTGGATTTATAGATCATGTGAATCATGCATGATTGATAGACCTTTAATGGATAACTGTTCAGTGCATCATGCATGACTGATTGTCTATGCGATGCACGACTGACTTGGTTGGTCAGGCATGACAGCGCATAGGTGTACAAAGCCGTTGAGTTGTTGGATCACAGCTGACCGAATGACCATGTTTGTGGCCTGTGCAGGAGGTGGAGGAGGAGCAGCTGGAGCGGGAGCAGGAGGAGGGGAGGCCACAAGGCGACAGGCCGGGAGAAGGAAGAGGTTATTGCCCAGCGAAGAGGTGTGCGCTTGCTGCCATGAACTCCGTTCTAGCAAGATTCAGATGATCATCGTGTCGTGTCTCCTGCCGCGTCTTATCCCACTGGCTGTGCTGTAACTCTCGTTGCCCTCACTGCCATGTCCTTGCCTATTCTAATTCAGGAACGCATGAGAGCGTTCGGAGAGAGCATTCATTGGCGGCTGGAGGGCATTGAGACGTCAGGGAAAGCGCACGAGTTGTGCCTAGACCTGGGCTCCGACATGCGCTTCCTCAAGAAGTGGCTTACAGCCAACAACCCCAAGACGGTCAGTTGCTCTGGGGGGTTTTCTCCTGACCCTTTGTCAAAATTTCCTGAGGGTGGTGAGGTGAGAGCGTACTTGGAGCTTATTTCAGTTGTTTGCTTGTGATCCAGGGCACCTCTAACGTCGAGCCTCTGTCTCAAGACCCCGCACGGCATTTGTGGGACATCAGGCGGCACGCAACGCCCACTGGGTTCAAGGACCGCAGCACGCCAGGAGTCATGCCCGAGTTTCCCTCCGTACCAGCGCCAGGACTGGCAGGGATAACGCCAGGAATGCTGCCCGGCGCATATTTCACTGGGGTCCGAGACGGCCCCTCGGCATCCGATCCTGCGGGGAGAGGTTTCAGTTTGCTGCAAGAGTTGGAGGCAGAGACAGCAGCAGCAGCAGGGGGGCAGCAGCAGCAGCGTGGCAGCATGGTGCAGGCCATGCAGGAAGCTATGGAGGAAGACGCCCCTGGCGGCTCCAACCCCTTTCACTGGCCCATGGGGCATAGACCCGCCGGCTATGGGGCATCTTCTCTCGACTACCCAGCTCACCTGTCGGGGGTGGGGTATGGAATGGGGTCAGCAGCTGGAGGGACCATGCAAGGCCTTGACTTTCTCAACTTCCCACAGCTTTCAGGGAGGTCGCACAGGCAGGGAGCAGGAAGAGGGGACGACCCATGCGGTATGATGGGGGCATCGAGAGGGCTGTCTCATAGGATGTTGATGGACGAAGGCCGGATGCTCATGGGTCAAGAGGAGGCTGGCGTGGAAGGGATGGGTGGAGCTGGCATGATGGGCTACCCGCAGTACCACCATGGCCTGGAGCCATCGCCGCTTACCCGCACGTCCTCTGGCCACATCATCATGCCGCCCAGCCACGTCAGCATGTCAGAGAGGGCATACCTCCAGCAGCCATCTGCCACCTCGTTCCAGAGCCTCCTTACCGCCCCTGAGAGGACGCTCCTCGAATGGCCTGACAGGGGTCTCCCTTTCGACACGGGCCCACCTTATGGTGGTGGTGGTGGTGGGGGTGCTTCCAGTGCAGGCCTGACTGACTCCATGCTGTGGACTGCCGGTTTGCACAAGGACCTGGGAGGCACAGCCAAGATTGGAGGAACTGCCGGGGTGGGAGGAACAGCAATGATGGGTTCTGGGGAAACTCCAGCGGCTGGGATCCAGGCACAGCAGCAGCAAGAGGGGAGTCTGGAGCAGCAGGGTGAGCTGGGGGGCACCAGCAGGGGCGATGGCGGGAAACTTGCTGAAGCAGGGGGTGGTTCAAACGGAGCACATGCTGGTGGTGCAAGGGGGGATGGGGGGGAGACGCGGGTTGGAATGGAGGGCAGCGCTGGTGAGGGGGATGGTGCAGGGGCAGCAGAGGGGGTGGGAGGAGAAGCAGCGCTGCAGAGGTCATCTCGGTTGCCCCCATGGATGAGGAAGCAGCTGGAGCAGTCAGGCAGAGCCCTTGGGGGCGATCCTTTCCGTGTGTCATCCCCTCGGATCGCCTCCTCTCCGTTCCTCTCCTCCCATTTCTCCACCCCTCTCTCCTCTCCTCACCTGCCTTCTCCCAGCTTCGCTCCCGCCCAAACCTCCCCGTTCTCTTCCCCGTGCCTCTCCCACCTTCCCCCCCCCCGCCTGCCTAACTTCCACCGCCTCTCCATCTCCATCCCGCCCAGCCCTCCCCCCTTCGGCGCACACTCCCCCATGGGCGCATATTCCGCCATGGGCGCACCTTCTCCCTCCCCCAGAACCCCCAGCGCCTCCCCCTTCCCCTCACACTCCCCCTTCTCTGGGGGCTTTCCTTCCGCCGGCGCCAACCCACCTTCCCTGGTGAGGCTCTCCCCGAGTGTGGCTGCGAGCAACCGCAGCAGGAGGAGGGCCGCCTTGCGTGCCCACCATCTAGGGGCGCACATACCGGGTAAAGGGCGGCACGGGGGAGGGAGGGGCGGAGGGCATGGGGGGTCTCTGGGGTCCCCCAAGAGGAGTGGGCGGATGGGGCATCAGAGGATGAGGATTCAGGAGATATCGGGGAGTTTGAATGCGGTTGGGGATGGGATGGGGCACGGGCAGGGGCTGCTGGGTCAGGTGCAGCAGATGAGTCTAGTGCAGCAGGCAGTGAGCGCGCATGTGAGTGGCAGCAGCAGTGGTGGTGGTGGTGCCATCGGGGGGAGCAGGCTGCGCCCACAGGCTTCACTCACTGAGTCGGAAGGAAGGTAGGACCACACAACTCCAGTCCACACCTCAACCCTGTAGCAGTGCACGCAGGAATACCCAGTAGCTCCCTGGTTTGTCTGGTGTGCTCCATGGGATTTTTCTCCCTGCCCACCATGTCTGCCGCATGACCGTTTCTCCTCCCTTCCATGTGCGTGTACGCCATGCAAGGTTTTCATCCGCCTTGTGTGTCAATCATGTATGTTGGGTCTGATGTGGTGCCTGTGCCCCCGACATGCAGGGAAGTCAGGGCCTTGTGTTTGGAGCCGCTAACCCGCAGGGGGTCTCTTACCCGGTCAGAGGGGGAGGGCAGTGGCGGCAGTGGCGGCAGCAGGGGCACGGCACTGCCACGCAGGAACGCGAGCATGGGGGCCAATGCTGACGTGGCAGGGACTGCTGACGTGGACGGCGGTGCTGACATGGACTCCAAGTCAGGCGGCTCAGCTGGCAGCACGCCGAAGCAGCTGCAAGGCGTGTCTCAGGACCTCTCTCCAGCCACCGGCACTGGGTTCCGAGGATATGGCTCCAAGGTAAGCCTCTGACATTCTCTTAGTACGTGCTTCACCGTATAATTGGCTCTTCGGAGAGCTTCCAGGTGAGCCTGTGGAGCCTCAATGCCCTTATCCTTCCTCTCCCCCCCACCCAACCCCAGAGCAAGGCGATTGGCATGCACTTTGAGAAGCTGCTGACGGCGAGCGACATGAGCCCCTGGGAAGGATCGTGCTGCCCAAGGTGCCACACTGTGCTGTGAGATGACTCAGAACTCTGCTCTTCTTCGCTCCCTCCTCCTACCCCCCACCCCCCCCAACCCCAGAGCAAGGCCTTCGGCATGCTGTTTGAGAAGCTGCTGACGGCCAGCGACACGAGCCACCTGGGGCGCATCGTGCTGCCCAAGGTGCCAGCAGAGCGCTTCCTGCCGCACGTGGAGAGCAAGGAGGGCATTCTGATCATTGTTGAAGACTCCATCGGAGGCCAGTGGTGCTTCCGCTACAGGTGTGTGTGATGGTGGTGATTCCGCTACAGGTGTGTGTGATGGTGGTGCTTCCGCTACAGGTGTGTGTGATGGTGGTGCTTCCGCTACAGGTGTGTGTGATAGTGGTGCTTCCGATATAGGTGTGTGTGCTGCTGATGTTACAAGTGTTAGTCTTGACATGCCTCGCTGCTTCCTGCCACACGTGGAGAGCAAGGAGGGCATCCTCATCATCGTCGAGGACTCCATTGGCGGCCAGTGGTGCTTCCGCTACAGGTGCGTGGGATGGAGGTGCTGTTGGGTTGCGTTTGTGTTGGTATTCCCACAGATCGCTCCACAACTGAGTGGCTTCCAAGCTGAGAGTTGAGAAAAGCCCAGTGTGGAGTGACGCTGGGTGCATCTGTCCAAGCTTATGATGCTGACGGTATGACTCGGTTCTCTGTGCGCTGCAGGTTTTGGCCCAACAACCGGAGCAGGATGTACGTGCTGGAGCACGCAGGTGGGCGTCGCTGCTGAAATTCGTGGTTTTGTAGATGTGAATTATCAATTACTGGCATGCATAACTCTTGGCTAATGGTGCTTCGGTGAGAATTGCTGTGTTCTATTTCTTCGTGGCTATCACACGCAGGGGACTATATTCGCAAGTACGGTCTCACAGCAGGAGACACCGTCGGCTTTTACCGCTCCGAGTTCGGCCATCTGGTGAGTCGGATGGTCTTCTCTTGACATCTTGCTCTCTGGCCATCACTCATCACCTAGCGCTCTTCGAACTTGGGGTTTGTCATCAGCACTATCCCATAATATATCCAACCCGCCCCGTGTCCCCCGCCCCCCGTTGCCCTTGTTTTTTTTGCACAACCCCTTGGTCGGGCAGATGCTGAAGGAACAGAAGGCACAGCCAACAGTGCTCGCAGCTCCTCCCCACGTCGCCAGCCCTTCCCTCCTCACCGCCCCCACCACTCCGGCTCCTGTCCTCGCCCTCTCCACCAATCCGGGGCCACTCTCTGCTGTCCCCATCACCACCCGCACCACAGCTCCTGTCACTATTTCTACTACCCCTTCCGGGGTCCCTCTATCCTCTCTGCCTGCTGTGTCTAGCATCACACAGGACAGCCTACCCCAGTTACCACCTCCCCCTACCGCCTCCTCCTCTGGTTTCCTGCACCCGCTGCCTCTCCCTCACTCCCTCCTCCTCACTCAGTCTCTCCCCCTCCCTCACTCTATCGACCGCTTCCAGGGGAGCATGCAGGAGCAGATGGGGAGTGAACAGATGGGGAGCATTCTTCCTGCGCACGTCCCTCTGCAGATCGACCACCATCTCCCCTCGCCCCTCAGGCACACACCCCGCCCTCTCAGGCTACTCTCTGTGCCTTCCCTGCCTCGCACCCCCACACTGCCACCTGATGCCGAGGGATTGACTGCTGCTGCCGCGGGATTGACTGCTGCTGCCGCCGCCACTTCTGCTGCTGCGGCCAATGCTGGGGGTGGTGTCGGTAGGAATGGAGGTGCGCAGGGGGGGTACAGGCCAGATGCGGTGCAGAAATCGGTGGGTGAAGCAGGAGGGGCCATTGGAGGGGCACCAGAGCAGGCACAGGGGGTGGCAGAGAGAGGAGTGGCCGAGGCAAGTTTGAGTGGTGGTGCAATCGCGGACTTGAAGGAGGGGTTTGAGGGAAGCTGGCAAACGGCTGTTGCCATGGCGCTTCTCCCCGGCGACCGTGGTTACGAGGAGCCTAATCGTGGATTCGGGGGGCGAAGCATTGGATTTGAGGAGCTTAGCCACGGCTACCACGCAGCAAGTGGCTGCAATGTGCAGGATCAGGGTACTGCAGTTGTGGGCCAGTTGCAGCTCCATGGAGATCTGGTTGGAGGAGTGGAGAGGGGCGGAGAGAAGGGCATGGAGAGAGGTGGGCGGGCGATGGACGAGGCGGAGTTCACAGGCATGGGCCCCGGACTGGGGGAGACAGAAGCAGAGCGGCCGGCGCATATGGGGAATCATCTGGACGCACTTATGGAGGATGCAGAAGCAGAGGAGGCATTGGGTGAGAAGTGACGTGGTTTGCAACAGGTTTTGCATCTCTTCTACGAATGTGGCTGCTGTTCACCTCTTACCTCACTCACGTGTGCCTTTGTTGACTTTGCTTGCAGGTTTGCACCAGCAGCCGTTGCAATGCATGGCACCCCCTTTGCCAACTACCGGAGTGGCACTTGAACGATGCTCTAGCCTTTCAACGACAGAGAAGTGTCTCGAGATGCTTGATGCTGACAGTGCTCGTGGGCACTAATGCATACTGCTAGAGTGAAATGGCACTGCATGTGATGCTGCCTAATGTTGATGCCTCAGGGATATTCTGACAGCGAGTTGGTAGGAGGTGTTTCTTCAAGAACCATGTGTTGTACTAACCATGTAATGGGACATAACGAGCTTACTCACCTCGTATTTTTGCTAAGCTGTTAGACTGATCTGCTTGTATCGAGATTCAGATCTTCCTCTCTGCAGCGCATTCAGATCAGTCAGCTTGGCTATTTTTTTAGGGCATTGTGGGCTTACGCCTGTCATTCCGTCAATCTGTCTGCTATGGCTTGCCCAAGTTGCCAACGTCGCAATACGACATGATGACCATCGTGACTTTCAGGCAGGTCATAAACTCCTGCCTGTCGCACGCGCTACTTGCGACAGCTCGCTTGTCGCATGATGTCTCAGATCTGTCCACGGGCGTCGCAAAGCTGCCTTGCTGCGACGTCCTCTGTCTTTCGCAGGATCGCTCATCTTACTGCTCTTATCCTCGTCCTGTCGCCCGTCGCCGCATCTGTCGGACACCCTAACGCCCGTCGCAGAGCTGTCGCCCATCGTTTCTGGATTAATGACCTCAGTGGCGACTTAGTGTCGCTTAGCGATGAACCAGTCACCGCGTCAGACGCAGCACTCGCAGATCGCACGGAGCACACACGTCGCACGGGTCGCACAGATCGTTCAGATCGCACGGATCGCAGAGGTCGCTGCAAGTGCTTTCAGATCCGACCGACTCGAAGCGTCGCACAGCACGCGAAGCACGTGGCTGGCCTAATCCGCGATAATCGATCCACCGCAGCCGCGAATCCGGCCTTCGCGAATCCGGCCTTCGCGAATCCTCTGAATTATCATATGGCACCTGTCGCGATGTCGCCGCGCGTCGAAAGAAGATTCCAAGGACGCACGAAGCGACGATGCGACGACATGAGGAGGGTGTCTCGAGCTGTCCACGTGGACCAGCAGTCAGTACGGTGCTGACCTGGACTGAGCTGTGCCGAGCTGGCACTGATAGTTCGTGCTGTTCCGTCGTGTCCGGGATAGTTTCCGAGATTTTCCAAGGACGGCTATAAATGACAGTACAGTACCGGATACCGGTTCATATCTGTCAGGGGTGCTGAGCTGGCATAGATCGCACGCCAGTCGATCTGTCACTGACTGCTGAACTGTCAGTAGCTGCTGAGCTGTACGTGCTGCGCTGGCGTTACGACATCTTGACATCCCGAGCGTCCGTGGAACCATCAGCCAGCTGAGAGCACAAGCAGGCCTCTAGTGACCTCGTAAGGTGTCCCTGAGTCACGCTTACGCGAAGCGCTCTTGGATCGGGTCGTCTGCGCGTGGTACGGAGCTGGTCCGTGCTGTCTTTACCAGCCGAACGCGCGGTCAGATGTCCGAAAGTCCGCGTTGCCCGGACGCCGGTCACGCTCTCCCTCTGCTGGCTCGCGCGGCTTGGCTTGGCATAGAGAATCCACAGGTCCACGCAACGGTCCGCGACATCACGCAATAAACCAGGTCGTCTGTCGGCCGTCGATCTATTGGCTTCTGATTGGTTACTGACGTTCCGCACCCTCTCCGTCGTTTCGTGGCGGTGCAGTCAGACGAGCGGCCCTAGGGATTGCCGAGCCCTACTTAGACATCATCGGAGCCGAGTCATTGGAGGAGCCTTGCCGATGCAAATCGCGCTCTTCGTTACGACCATTAGTACGGCGCTGGCAGTTCCGTGTGCGTGTCAGCTTCCTCACCCGCTTGTGCGTCCCGCGTCACTGCCTGCCGGGTCCACGACGACGAAGCGTATGACACTGTTGCGTGCGTGACAAGGGACGGGGGGAGAGGCGAGACAACGAGACCACGGGACAGGAGCAGCGAGACAAGGGCGAAGGGACGAGGGACAGGAGCAGCGAGGCAGGAAGCAGCGGCGTGGCTGACAGGTGCAGCCCCCTGGAAGAAACATCCCGTGGTGCCAGAATCTGCGCTTGATTCCTCGGAACCTGACCGTTTCTGCAGGAGCGGGCCGTTCCTCTAGTTGCGCCCGTCCCTGGGGATTTACGGGCACCACAAGTAGCCGCTAGCCGCTAACCACTCGCTAGCTGGCCAATTTTCCAGCCGGCTAAATTTCTGTGGTTTACAAGGTACGGTAGCAGCTGCTGTGGATCGAGTCGGGGTTTTGAACAGGGGTTTGGCGAGACAGGCGAGTCGGAAGCAGGGAGAGAGGGGGGAGAGGAGGCAAAAGGGTGAGTTTGAGGAAAGGGAGGGGCGAGGTGTGGTCGATTATATGTAGGTTGATCGTTCACTCGCTTCTCTGTTCGAGTCCTACATTTCTTACCCGGCTTTCCTCAGCGCCATTCAGCAGCTGCGCCCGTTTCTGCGCTTGCCGGTGCTTACCTCGTTTCTCTCCTCGTTAAACACCAGCAGCTCTAACCCACCCACCACGGTATCCTGCTTCTTAAAGCCTGTATAGCCTGCAAGGCGCGGCCATACGACTGTCCTTTCTCCTTCCTCTGGCCGCAAGAGTCGCCAGCATGCAACTCTTTGGAGCTCGTTTGAGTGACCAGAGTCAACCGAGTCAACAGAGTCAACACGGCCTGCCGAGCCAGCACGATTACCACAACCTCCACTCCCAGCAGCACCACTCGCTGCAGCAGGAGTACCAGCAGCACTCTCACCACCAGCGGCAGCAGCAGCAGCAGCAGCAGAACAGCTACAGAGGCAACAGGTGCAATGGTGTGGCAGTGGCCACATCCCCTGCCCTGCAGGGTGCTTACCGCTCCAGAATCGTGTTGGAGCGCCTTCACCGTCAGCACCCCCTGCCGCAGCTCTCCCAGCAGCAGCACTCCCAGCAGCAGCACTCCCAGCAGCAGCACTCCCAGCAGCGCCCCCAGCAGCAGCACTCCCAGCAGCAGCACTGCTGCAGCCGCAGCCGCGACTGGGGAGGCAGGGAGAGCAGGTGTTCTGGCAGGTGCCATGGCACGGACGGTGGCGAGAATGCAAGTGCGCTGCTGTGGCTGCTGGGGAGAGCGGTCGAGGAGGGAGGGGGGGAGGAGGGAGACGATCAGGCGGAAGGGAAGAGTGCTAGGGACGGAGTGTGCTGCTGTGGGTTGAAGGGTGGGAGAGATGCGGATCCACGTGGCACCTCTATTGTGCGTGAACACTCAGCCTTGAGACACTCGGCCTTGGCACATTCGCCCTTGAGTTACTCAGCCAAGCGTTCTTCCGCAGAGCTCTCGCCCTTGAAGCCCTCGCACTCGTCTGTGGAGCCCTATGCTACTAACGAGGCTGCTACTAACGAGGAGAGAAGAGCATGCGCAGTCAACCCCAACCCAGATTCAGCTACAGCTGCTGCTACAGAAACAGGCGGACTGTGCACGGATATTGGCCTGGCTCTGCTCCCAACGCCCCCCCCACCTGCCCAAACGCTATTCCGCCTGCAGACCATGGCTGGTGGCGGCAGCACAGATGGCTGTGGGCGGGAGGGTGCGGGCGGCAAGAGGAATGACATGATGATCTACGCGTCTCCACAGAAAGACCGTTCCTCTTCTTTCCTCCGCCCTGCTCGTGCTCCTGCTGCCACCATTTCCCCTGTCCTCCTCCTGCCACCCCTTCGCTCCCCTCTGCCCCCCGCTGCTCCCACCCTTTCCCCCCCTTCGCCCAACCTCTCCCCCGTCTCCCCTCTCGCCCTGCCTGGCCCTGCTTCCTGTTCTCCCTCCCCTGCTCCTCTCTCCCCTCGTGCTGCTCCCCTCGCTCCCCTCTCCCCTTCCCAACCCCCCTCTGGCTACCCGTGCCGCGTGTGCGGAGCCCTCTTTGCCTCGGGGCCGGCCCTGGGGGGGCACATGAGGAGGCACCTCAGTGGGGGGTTCGAGGGAGGGGGGAAGGGGGAGGGGGGGAGATGGCTGGAGGAGCAAGGGCACTGGGAGAAGCACCAACACTCGGGGGCAGGAAGGATGGGAAGGGAAGGAAGGGTGGGAAGGGAAGGAGGAGGAGCGAGTCTGAGCGGAAGGGAGCAGCAGCACATGGGCTGTGAGTGGAGGGGCAGAGTGGGTGCGGCACCAGGGAACATGCCACTGCCTCACGACAATTGTCAACTTCTGCAGCACCGGAGTGCAGATGCCGACCGCATGTCCATGCTGGCACGGGGCGTGGGTGCTGCTTGTGGCGTTCGTCCCGCCGCACACTCTAGCAGACCTTCGCTTGTGCTGGCTAGGGGGGTCTCCTTGGCACGTGCTGACATGGCATGTGAGCAGAAGCAGCAGCAACAGCGAGTGAGTGCCATGCTGAGCCAGGTGCAGATGGCGCAATGGAAGAGGCCCTATGTGGATGCAATGCGATGGAGGGATGGCAATAAGCACATGGATGAGAGGGAGGAAGAAGCCGAGGAGAGGTGTAAGAGACGTGTATTATTGCCCTTCGCCCCACTTGCATTGCCCCAACTCACTTCCTCACAAGGTGGATCAGTCAAAGGAGCTCCCACGAAGCAAGGCTCATCAGCTGCTGCTTTTGTTTCACTAGAGGGTGCACATAGCTTGCCGGCCATACAACAAAGGACTAATCACGACGTGCAATCCTCTTGCAAGGCCCCAGCCAAGGCAGCAGCCACTGGAGATATTGACCTCTCGTTACATCTTTGAGCTAGTTTCTGTAACTTGTACTAACTACGAACTTAAAGATTATTTGCATTCACGCGCTCTCATGAGTTGGGCGTTTGTAGCGTATGGGATGCAGCACTACACACAACCGAATTTTTTTGTGTGGTCCACGTGTAAGTAGATGAATCGCTGATGCCCTTTCGGGGCTGAGCGAGATATCGGGAAAATAGGTTCCTCGCCGACCATTTTGGCTTCTGGAGCTGGTTTCGCAACAGCAATTTCGGTTACCATCGCAGGCTGGAACCTTCTCAGCGAACGTTTTCGTTTTCGCTTGCACGGTTCATGCAGGTCCTTCATCGAGCCTCGTTCATGAACGAAATCCCCTCATCGCACTCCCATTTGCTGGCGCTCGCTGGGACTGACTTGTTCACCCACACTGCGTCGCTTGCTCCCTCTCGGCTTGTGCTTCTTGGAAGAGATTCGTCCGACTTGCCTGTCCAGTACCACTGCTGTTTCTGTATGGTGTTCATTCCTTCAATTCATTTTGCCACAGGTAGTTGATCGCCCCAGTTCGTTCTCCTTACGCTAATTTCTGGAGTCACACTATTTTCAGGAGCTCTTGGTGTGTCACATCAACTTTAGCTTGTTCTTAGTCCTCCTTCGCCGATCATGGCTGCTCTTGCCGCCACTACCCTTGTCAGCGCTTCACTCTCCATTGCTCCACGGCAGCATGCAGCACTGAAGGCCCAATCTGCTAGTGCTAAGAACATGAACAAATCTGTGGCCCTCCGATCACATAGGCGGCCTTCCGCCGTCCGATGCAGCGCTGGAGGTAAGCAATTCCCGGTTTCATTTCCACCCTCCGCGTAATTACGTCTCACCGCATTAACACCGTCTCCCCTTTATCCCATGAATAGCTTCCAAGCCTTGGCTGATTTGAAAAACCCTTCATTCCTCGTTTGCAGGAGCGACTGCAGCACCGGCGGCTCCGGCCGTGGTTCCGGCGATCACGCTGTCGGAGAAGGCGCTGGCGCATCTGACGAAGATGCGCGCCGAGCTGAACAAGGACCTGCTGCTGCGCATCGGTGTGAGGCAGGGCGGCTGCTCGGGCTTCTCGTACGTCATGGACTTCGAGGAGCGAGCCAACATCCAGGAAGGCGACTCTATTGTCGACTACCAAGGCTTCTCCATGGGTGAGAAATAAATTTCCAGCGCTCTTTTTCCCAATCGAGCAGGCGTCTCTTTGTTGCAAGACCCTGTACCTGTCTTACGCTGACCTTTTCTGTGTGCTCTTTGCTCCTCCATCTCTTATCTTTTCTTCATTGATTCCTGCAGTGTGTGACCCCAAGAGCCTGCTCTTTCTGTTCGGCATGCGGCTAGACTACAGTGACGCTCTCATTGGAGGTGGCTTCTCATTTAGCAACCCTAACGCTTCCTCTACTTGTGGCTGTGGCAAATCCTTCGCTGCCTAGACCTAGATTCCAACATGTACATATATTCTAAGTGTACCAATTCATTGTGGAACGATTTTACACTGACCTTGGTTATGTGTAGCTGCACGGCTGTCCTTTTCTTGAATTGAGTGTAAAGCCAAACTATAACATAACATACTGCAAGAGGAATATACGGTAGCATAACATGGCAAATATATATTTCTTCGCTGTTGAATCAGCTCCCATATCGAGCCACCCGCCGCGTGTGATAAGCACGCCTGTTCTGGAGTCCTCCAAACCATGAGTCTAGCATGGAACGCCCAGCAGCCTACACGTGTACATTCCACGTCCGCATTCCCCGCCTGACATGGACGAGATCCCCCACCACGGCTGAAAATAACAGGGTTATCACCCTGTCTTGACTGAAAATCCAAGGTGTTTTTTATCGTAGCCCGTATTTCACATAGGCTTTTCCCCAACCAGCCCGGAATTACACAGGGAGAAATTCCGTGGGACCCGTACATATCCGGGGGAACTACAGGGAAACCCGGACCTTTTCCCTTCTCCAAACCTCCCCCCCCTCCCCCCTTCCTTTCCCCGCCAACGCCCCCCCCCACCCCTTCCTCAAACTCCCCCTCCAAACACTTCCAAACCCCTTTTTTTTCTGGCCTCAACTTTTTCCCCCGCCCAAACTCGCCGCTCTCCCCAATTCCCCCCCCCCCCCCACCCCCCAAATCTCGCCCCACACCTCTCTAAGCCCGGTACATTCGGGAGCCGCCTTGCTGGAAGCCGGGGTCATAATCGAACATAGCAAATTCCGCTAAGCATCTTTTAGCGCATTAAGCGAAGATTTTGCCCGTGGTTTACCCTAGATTCGCGAATACTTGCGCTTATTGTCGTTGCACCTCTCGGATATGACCTGTATTCTGTATCACTTACAGATTGAGTCACCATCTTGGGTGGTGGGTGATCCTCTCCCCCCTCATCCCCTCTGCCGTGGCGCTGCAGGAGCGAGGCCAAACCCGATTGCCCAACCGAAGTATTGGAGTGGGCACATTTTTCCCACCCCGCAATAATTGGTGGTGCTCAGGCCTTTTTCGGCTCGGACCCTGATTCATCCGAGCAATTTTTGGCTCAGCTCGGGTTTTACAGGGGTTTTTTCAGATGGGCCCAAATCGTCCGAGCTAGCAAAATACCTAGCTCAGGCCCTGTCCCCCACACCATGATTCCTTGAGCCTCACGCATCCTGAAATTTCCAGAATTTCTGCCCAGTGCTTGCTGGGTGAGAAATCACCACTTTCAAGCATGTTTCTTGAGAAGCATATTTCTGCCACCTCGCAGATTTCGAGTAGCGGGATTCCCGAGGTTCCTGCGAAATTCACCGCTTCCCTGCAACGCCTTCAATACTTACCAGCGACCAGCGCACTCAAAGCTCGTGAGCGCTACGTAGGTCGGGCCCCATGGAGCTTTGCGTATCGCAGTTAGCATTCCGCGCAGCTCCTCCGGACTCCTCCACTCGAGGTTTGCTTGGCATACAGCAATCCAAGCGTAGCTCTCCAGCCCCGTCGTGCGCTTTCCTCGCACGACGCTCAACCGCCTTGCACGGTCGCAGCTCGCCTAATCTCCGCGTCCCACGGCTCTGCAAGAAGCTGTCTCTCGCTGGAAGCTTAGCGGCCTTCAGAGGAATAGACTCTCCTGGTGTCCGCGGCAATGCGACCCCACGTCGCTTTACTACGGTATACGCGACCGGCTCCCACCCTAGAAATGCCAGCACTGGCGAAGAGTCAAATGGCGATGCAGTCGCTGACGGTCGGAGGCCAGACGACAGGCCTGAGGTTTGGGAGCCGTGCTGCGAGTCAGCCGATCAGCTCGACCAGAATCTCTTGTCATTGTCACCATCAGAAGCCCCATGGACGGCTCTGATCCACCGCCTCGCCCTCTGGCGATCGCATCTGAGCCGTCAGTTTCACCTCCCGGAACCGTCAGACATCCTCAGGGAAGCCGGCCGGCTGTTCGTGTCGTTAGCCGTCAGCGCCGTGCTGCTGTCGTCCGTCAGCTTGCCGGCGACGGCGATCGTGCAGGCCCCGCCACGTAAGCTGATGCCGGACGAGCAGGCGACGGTGCAGCTGTTCAACGAGACGACCCCGAGCGTGGTTTACATCACCAACCTGGGGGTCAAGAGGGACGTGTTTACACTTGATGTCATGGAGGTGCCGCAGGGGTCGGGGTCGGGGTTCATCTGGGACCGCGAGGGCCACGTGGTGACGAACTACCACGTGATTCGCAACTCCAGCGACCTAAGGTGAGTAGTTGCGTCTCTGGTGTGACATTGCATGACAAGCACAACATCAATCTAACGCAGTAAAGTGAACGCTGGTGCGGCACTGAATGAACGATGCGCGCAACAAACACCAATGCCGCATGCTGCGCCTTCCTCCTCTTCCTCCCCCCCCCTCCTCTCCGCCCCTCCCTCCTGCATTCACTGTACCCCACGCAGGGTGACCCTGGCGGACCAATCAGTGTACGCTGCTGACGTGGTGGGGTACGACCGCGACAAGGACGTGGCGGTGCTGCACATCGACGCGCCCAGGGGCAAGCTGCGCCCGCTGCGAGTCGGCAGCTCCTTCGACCTGCAAGTGGGGCAGCGCGTCTACGCCATTGGTAACCCGGTGAGTAGGCACGTGCTGTGTGGTGAACAGGTAACCCGGTGAGCATGTGCTGTGTGGTGACCTGATTATCCTGTGAATGTGGAAACTGGGTAACCCATATAAGTGCGCAGCGTGTGGTAACCAGGTGGGACTGGTAACTATTTGTGCTCACATGCCACCAGCCATGACATGATGGGGCATCTGACATGCCATCATGTTCTCATCATTGCCACTCCCCTCTGTGTCCGCCCTTCGCGTGGGCCCTGCATGCAGTTTGGATTGGACCACACCCTCACCACAGGAGTTATCAGGTACGGCTTTTAGTCCTGTATTTTTGTTTCACGACTTCGTTTCTCTGTTTGTTGGTTTGCAATGCACAAGTAGGGGGATTTTTATGGATGCAGCCATCATCTCCTTTTCTTCCTTTCCCCACTCCGCCACATACCTCGTCCCTGCAGTGGTCTGCGGCGGGAGATCAGCTCTGCAGCCACGGGGCGGCCCATCCAGGACGTGATTCAGACGGACGCGGCGATCAACCCGGGCAACAGCGGGGGCCCGCTGCTGGACTCGAATGGCAACCTCATCGGCATCAACACCGCCATCTACTCGCCCTCGGGGGCTTCTTCCGGCGTCGGCTTCTCCATCCCCGCGGACACGGTAAGTCGCTGCTTTGCATTCCTGCACACACAATGCTTCCCCCATGCGCTCCCCTCCCATCCCCCTGTTATCGTTCCCCCTCCCATCCCTCCGCTACTAGGCAGCAGGCATAATGGACTTCCCCATAATGTACTACAGCTTAGTATGCCCAGGCGTTCTCTTCTCTTTTTCCCGCTGCTTTCCTTACCCGTATCCTCCCTGACACTCCCCTTGTCTCTCCTATCGCCCCCCGCATGCGCAGGTGGCGGGCATAGTGGAGCAGATCATCAAGTACGGGCAGGTGACCCGTCCCGTGCTGGGCATCTCCTTGGTGCTCTGAGACACATGACTGCTACTCCCTTTCGTCCTCCCCCTCCCCCCTCTCCTCCCCCTCCTCCCGCCCCCCAGGTGGCGGGCATAGTGGAGCAGATCATCAAGTACGGGCAGGTCGCGCGCCCAGTGCTGGCTGGGCATCTTTGAGAAGACTCACAAACACCCCTCCTGATGTTCCCCACCCACCCCCCCCCCCCCTCTCTCCCCCCTCACCCCCCCCCCCCCCAGGTGGCGGGCATAGTGGAGCAGATCATCAAGTACGGCCAGGTCACGCGCCCAGTGCTGGGCATCTCCTTCGCCCCCGAGCAGTCCCTCGAGCAGCTCGGCGTCTCGGGCGTGCTCGTGCTGGACGCCCCTCCCTCGGGGCCTGCTGGCAAGGCGGTGAGTGCAGGGGAATGAGGGGCCCTTATGTCTCAGCAGCCTGCATGGCACACACCTTATCTCGAGCAGCTGGGCGTCTCTGGCGTGCTCGTGCTAGACGCCCCTCCCTCGGGGCCTGCTGGCAAGGCGGTGAGTGCATTGGTTGCAGGATAATGCGCTGCTCTCCGGTACCGAATCTCTTACGCCAGTCTCTCGAGCAGCTGGGCGTGTCAGGGGTGCTCGTGCTCGCCACCCCTCCCTCTGGCCCAGCGGGGAACGCGGTGAGTGCAGTGGCAGCAGTCACGCGCCCCCAAGTCTCCGGTGCCGCATCCCTCAGGCCAGTCCCTCCAGCACCAGTGCCAAGCGCGGCTGCTCGCCCTTCACACCACGCCCTCTGGCCTGGCAGGCAGGGCGGTGAGTGCAGCATGCATCAATGCACGCACGCTCTCCCATGC
The DNA here is from genome assembly GCA_027943415.1 of Closterium sp. NIES-67. Lineage (NCBI taxonomy): Eukaryota > Viridiplantae > Streptophyta > Zygnematophyceae > Desmidiales > Closteriaceae > Closterium > Closterium sp. NIES-67. The sequence goes on from BQMB01000274.1 coordinate 412,944, forward strand.
TTTCTAGCCAGTGTACGACACTATACTGGTTGTGACTGTATGGGCAGCTTGGCCAACGGTAAGCTTGGCGAAAACGAATTGTGAATTGCGAGTTGTAGACTGGCGGACGAATTTCAGATCAGTTTTCGTGCCACTCGTCTGCCGCCAATTTTGTCAGCTAAACGTGAGATTCCTGTCAAACAGCCGTCAGGCTCGGGAAGACCCGAGGCAACTTTTTTCCACCTCGGGTGTTCCCATCTGACACTAGTGTCAGACACGAGCTCCAGAATATACTCTAATGCGCTCATCTCTCCAGTACTGTATCTCCTAGGCTGATTCCCAAAGCAGCCGGCCGTGTGGGGGGTACGCCCCGCTGTCTGGCCCGGCAGGCCAGGTGGTGAGTGCAGCACGCATCAATACCCGCACATGCTCCCATGCTTTCTAGCCAGTGTATAAAGTGCTTGTGACTGTATGGACAGGCGTGAACTCTACCGAATTACCTTTTGGTGTCTGTGTGCTGGTCCCTGGCAGGGTATCCGCCCCACGACACGTGACAGCTACGGGCGGCTGGTGCTGGGGGACATCATCACAGGCATCGACGGCAACACCGTGCGCAACGGTTCCGACCTCTATCGCATCCTCGACCGCTGCAAGGTCGGCCAGAAGGTGAGTGCACTGCTACATGGAAGAACCCGAACTGCGCCTTGAGTCGACTTGATGGTCACAGCAGCGGCTCGGCTCAGGCGTCTCTGCCACATTCTCGACTGCTGCAAGGTCGGCCAGAATGTGAGCTCTTAGCGACACTCTAGCACCGATTTCAACTGCTGCTGCATCGCATAGTGATGCGACATCGACTGAGAACGTATGTCACAGGTGAAGCCATGGGTGGAGGATGCTATGTTATATCCACGTAAAGAAATGTGCGCCTTATTTTGTCTCTCTGCTGTGGGTGCAGGTGGAGGTGAGAGTGCTGAGAGGGGATGACGAGGTCATCATCAGAATCACCTTGGAAGGGAAGAGCTAAGACTAGCTTCTCAGGAGAACTTAGCTGGAACATGCATACTAGTTTCGTTTTGAGGCTAATGTCATCAATGTTGGACGCTTGATGCGAGGAGGAGAATAATGGTAGGAAGTAATAATGTTGATGGTTGATGTGAGATGATTTCAGATGTAGACGATACATGTAGATATTACATTTGTGTCGCAGTGTCGGCGGATTTCCCAAGACCACCACCACCGCCACTGGCACCACCAAGCCTGACAGGGAGCTTCCATGGTTTCGAAGTTCGGGTTTGACTACCTCAGGTTCTAAAGCTAGTTTGCGTGTGACGTCGAGCAGTTAGTTACGCCAGCAAGCTCAGGCGGACTACTCCGAACGAATAAATCTGGGCCTGGTCGCTCGTCGCACGCACGTGTAGGTACGGCCGACTCTCGTCGTCGTTCGGAATCCGATGAATTCAGGAGATTAGTCAGGATGAACCTGGAGTTTAGCTAAGCACGAAGCAGTAGATTCTCTCACGATGAATTCGGATTCGTACGCCGCATGGATCGACCGCCGTTCGATCCTGCTCTTCGTCGCTGCCGTCTCCGCCGGCGTGGCTGCCGGCGCGACGGCAGCGGTGACGGCGACGGTGTTCCCCTACTCGCTGGGGCTGCTGATCGGCGCGCTGCGGAGCAAGGAAGGAAAGAAGGACTCTAAGACTACCAAGTCCAAGGAGAAGACTAAGAAGTCAAGCGCTAGCAGCAGCAGCGGCGGAATTGGCGGTGTAGGGGGGTTGGGAGTGGGCCCGCTGACCAAGGAAGGGCAGGTGCATCGCGACGTGGTCATGAGCGCCGTGGTCGATCCATCCGCGTCACAAGTCTCCTTCGACTCGTTTCCGTACTATCTCAGGTCCGCTCTCAGGTCGTCACTGGCTGTCACTGCGGGCTGCAACGCGGTTCCTGCTTGTAGGTTGGGTTAGGCGTAGGCAGGATACTTCCAGGATATTTCCGCGGTTCCTTCGACGCGGTTACCCTCGTCGCACGTGGGGTCCTCCCGTCAGCGCCTCTCCCGCGTCAGCCAATCACCAGTTTCCCCCCTCTCCTCGCTATTCTCTCCATCTAGCTCGTCCGCAGGGTCTAGCTCGGCCATGGGGCGTCTAGCTCGGCCATGGGGCGTCTAGCTCGGCCATGGGGCGTCTAGCTCGGCCATGGGGCGTCTAGCTCGGCCATGGGGAGCCTAGCTCGCAGCCTTCTTTCCCATCGCGCCAATCGTGGGATTTCATATCCCGTACGCCACAGCAACTCCCTCCTGGACTCGTGCGCCCTGCCCTCACCGATTTTTCTCTCTAACCTTTCGGCCGGCAACCTCCCTTTCCTCCATAACCCCCCCTGTCCATGTGGCAGCGACGCTACGCGCAACGCCTTGGTGGACTCATGCTTCATCCGCCTGCGCCGCCCCGAGTTCCTGCGCTTCACGGCCGACCTGCCCGCCCTCTCCGCGCGCATCCTGCTCCAAGGGCCCTCAGGTCGCCGTCCTGCCCCTCAGATAGTCCTGTTTTCCGATCGCAATTACGCGTCAGGGAATCAGCGCATCTGTCCACGAGCCGGCTTATCTGCATGGCTGTGTGCAGATTGCATGCATGGTGATGCTCACATGACCCTACCCCTACATGCTCCGCACTGCCGAACCTGCAGGCTCGGAGCGGTACCAGGAGCAGCTGGTTCGGGCGTTGGCTCGGCACCTGGATGCGAAACTTCTGATTTTCGACCTTCCTAACATGCTGCTGCAGGTATGGCCTAGGGTAGTGCTGCAGGTATGGCCTAGGGTAGTGCTGCAGGTATGGCCTAGGGTAGTGCTGCAGGTATGGCCTAGGGTAGTGCTGCAGGTATGGCCTAGGGTAGTGCTGCGGATATGGCTACTGCTGCAGGTAGGGCGTAAGAGAGTGTCACAAATAGGTAGCTTGACTGATGGGAGATTCTGGGTGAAAGATGGGAAAAGTGTCTAGCTGAGGTGGCTGTGTTGGGCCAGGGTACGGTGACAGGACAGCTCGGCATTCAGCGGTCGAAGCTAACCTTGATTGCGTCTGTCTCATGCTCCCCGTGACGCAGGTGGCTCTGGCGACCAAGTCAGGCGGTGCCTTGCCAGAGGCGCTCACGATTGAAGCAGCGCCAGCAGCAGCATCATCATCATCATCATCTGCAGCAGCAGCAGAGGCAGCAGCAGCAGCAACAGCAGAAGCAGCAGCAGCAGAGGCAGCAGAGGCGATCGATGGAGGTGCTGCAGTTGCGACTGCTGCTCCTTGCGAGGAGGCGGGCTCAGGTGTGGGCGGGGGGGATCAAGGAGGGGCAGCAGGAGGAGGAGGCGCAGCAAGAGGAGGAGGGGCAGAAGAGAGGGGTCCAGGGGATGCAGCAGAGCTTTGTGAAAGCGAGGAGGAGGAGGGGGGAGAGGAGAGGAGAGGGGAGGAAAAGCAGGGAGTGGAAGAAGCAGCAAGGGGAGAGGAGACGCGAGAGGCAGCGGGGTTGGGGGAGGCAAAAGGCTCTGGTCTTACAGGTGCGGCAGGAGGGGGAGGGCAGGGTGGTGCTGGGGGAGGTAGTGATCAGGGGGGTGCTGAATCTGCCTTGGAATCGCAAGTAACGGAATCACAATTACAGCTAGCTGCTGACATGGCAGGCGATGGACCTGCTGACGAGGCGGCTGACATGGCAGAGGCAGCGGTGGTGGAAAGCTTGTTTCCAGGGGAAGGAGGCGAGCTGGCTGAGGTGAGGGAGGAGGAGCAGGAGGGCGAGAGGGAGGAGGCGGAGAGGGAGGAGGCGGAGAGGGAGGGTGAGGTGGACGGGGGAGAGGCGGGAGAGCAGCGGTGCGTGCAGGGAGCAGGCGGGGAGGCAGGGGGCGTTTGTGGTGCAGCGCGTGTGTATGGATCGAGTGCTACCTCTGCTGCCAGTGCTGCGTGCTGCAGTGCACCGCAGCCCACGGCTGCTGCTGCTGCAGCTGATGTTAGCACCAACGCTGGTGCTTCTACTGACGCTATTGTCAGGTCCAACGACAGAGAGCATACGCCCAGTGACGGTGGTGGTGGTGGTGCTGCTGCCAGTTCCCAGCCGGACAGCATACCCCCCACCAGCACCAGCACCAGCACCAGCAAAAAGCTGAGCAAGTCGTCGAGTAAACCGAGCAGTGGAGGCGGGGGAGCGGGAGGAGTGGACCTGAGAGCTGTGAAGCTCAAGGAGCTGTCTTCCTCCCTCATCCCCCGCTCGCACTCCCACCACTCCAAGGCGTCCTCCTCCTCGTCTTCCTCCTCGTCCTCGCATCATAAGAAGAAGAGCAGCAGCAGCAGCAGCAAGGGAGCCAAGAGCTCAGCGAAGGAGGGAGGGGGTGAGGTGGAGGGTGCAGGGAAGGGCGGAAGAGGGGAGGCGAGTAGTGGGGCAGCGGTGGCGGCTACAGTGCACAAGGCGAAGAGCAAGGGGGAGAAGGAGAAGGAGGGCGCTGGGAGCGAGGCGAAGAGGAGCGGCGAGAGTAGTGTGGAGGGGTCAAAGAGGAGCTTCAAGAAAGGTACTGGGGAGAGACAAACGGGTGGGCTCATGCAGGAAAGCTTCCATTCGCCTCCCTCTTCTCGTCCCCTCATTCCGTCCTTTCTCCCCCCCCCCCCCCCCCCACCCCCCACCCACAATAATCTCACCTTCTCTTTCTCACTCCCCCCCTCCCCAAGGCGACAGAGTGTGGTACATGGGCCTATCCTCTCCAGTGCTGCTGCACCCACTCACTCTCTCCCCTCCTCCATCTCCCCCCTCGCCTCTCTCCCTTCGCCCCTTATCCCCTCCCCTTCTCTCCCCCCTCCCCCAGGCGACAGGGTGCGCTACATGGGCCCATCCTCTCTCTCCACTGCAGCACCGCCACCACCCTCAGCGTCGCTCCTCCCACCCTCAATGTCAGCACGCGACCTCCTTGCTCCCCCGGGTCCCACGCTCTGCCTCCTCAGTCCGTCCCCATACTCTCTGCGCATTTCTCCGCCCGCCTCACATTTCCAGTCCCCATGGGCATCGTCTTGTTTGTCCTTGGCGAGTCGCCTCGCTCCTTGACCTGGCCCTGCCGCCGCACCTCTCTCCGCCCTTCCACCCAACCGCCACCCTCTCGACACCATCCCCCCCATTGCGTTCCAATCAGGCGCGGCCCACCTCTGGGTCTCAAGGGGCGAGTGGTGCTGGTGCTGGAGGAGAACCCGCACCGAGTGGGTGTGCGCTTTGACAAGCCCATCCCGGGCGGCAGCAGCCTGGTGGAGGTGTGCGACGAGGGGCACGGCGCATGGTGCCACGGTGAGAAGCAGGGCGTAGGGTAAGAGCCTGGCAGGTAAGGAAAGGCATGGTTTGTGTTTCCTCCCGCATTCTCCACTCAACTCAACAACTGCCTCTCTATACCTTTCCCTCTTTCTTTTCCTGCCCCTCACCGCCTGCCTCCTCCTTCCCCTTTTCTTCCCCCTGCTCGCCGTGCCCCAGCGTCCAAGCTGTGCATGGAGTGGAGGGCGTGGCAGCACAGCAGCAGCACCGCTGGAGCTCTCTCCACCTCTCCCAGTTTCTCCCGTACTCTCTCCTCCTCACGCCCCTCCCCTCCGCCCTCCTCCCCCGTGCGCCAGTGTCGGAGTTGAGGATGGAGGGGGCGGCAGCAGACGACGCGGAGAAGCAGCTGGTGGACCACTGCATGGCGGTGAGTGGGGTGCTGCATGGCATTGAGTGGGGCGCTGCATGGCGGATGGTAGGGAGCAGGTGACATTGGCAAGTGGGGTGAAGACTTGTGAGTGGGGACATGCAATGGCAGCGGACGGATGCCCGAGGTTCCACCCTCCCCCCCCCTTCCACTCACACATCTTCTGCACCTGTCTCTTGTGCTGCCAGGTAGCACCGACGGTAGCGGCCTCGTCGCCGCTCATTGTGTTCATCCCAGGGGCCGACAGAGTGGCAGCAGCGCACTGCGAGAGGCTCGTGAGGCTCGTTGATCCTTACTAGTGACATTTTGTCCCATCATTTCACCCCTATGCCTTGCGTTGGCAGGTGGCGGCCACAGTGGCGGCCTCGTCCCCTCTCATTGTGTTCATCCCAGGGGCCGACAGAGTGGCAGCGGCGCACTACGAGAGGCTCGTGAGGCTTGAGAGGATGGAACGCGTGGGGGTGGTGGGGGAGAGAGGCGCGGAGAAGGGGAAGGAGGGGAAGGAGGGGAAGGAGGGGAAGGAGGGGAAGGAGGGGAAGGAGGGGAAGGAGGCAAAGGAGGCGAAGGAAAAGTTCGAGCCATTGAGGCTGGTGGTGATTGGCGCTCACACAGTGCTGCCCAAGAAGGACAAGGTGGGCGGCACTGTGGCAGGCCCTGTGCATGGTGTTGCTGCTGCTGCTGGATAGCATGGCATGTGCCCACGGCATGCATGCATCCCATAGCAGCACGTCTCCAGACTCCAGCCCACCAGCGCGAGTCCGCTCGCCCCATCATTTTAGCACCTGTTCTGTTTCTCCGCCCCGCTGCTCTCCCCTTGGCCTTGGCTTCGTCATCTTCCTCAGACCCCAAGCCCATCGCCAAGCCCATCGCCAAGCCCATCGCCAAGCCCATCGCCAAGCCCATCGCCAAGCCCATCGACAAGCCCATCGCCAAGCTCTCAGCTCTCCTCTATCCTTTTCTCCCGTCTTGCCACCCCTTCCCCCCTCCCCCCTCCCCCCACCTTCCCTGTCCCAGGCGCCAGCAGCCCCCTCAGCCCCCAAGCCCACAGACAAGCTCTCGGCTCTCTTCGACCTCTCCTTCCTGGTGGGCCATCAGCTGCAGCTACTCGCACGCACTTCCATGGCGTGCATGCCGTTGGACGACTGCCCAATCGCATACTAGGAGGAAGGCGTGGTTGCATGGGAGGGGGGCGTGGTTGCATGGGAGGGGGGCGTGGTTGCAAGGGAGGGGGGCGTGGTTGCATGGGAGGGGGGCGTGGTTGCATGGGAGGGGGGCGTGGTTGCATGGGAGGGGGGCGTGGTTGCATGGGAGGGGGGCGTGGTTGCATGGGAGGGGGGCGTGGTTGCTTGGGAGGGGGGCGTGGTTGCATGGGAGGGGGGCGTGGTTGCATGGGAGGGGGGCGTCGTTGTACGGTCTACCGTCTTCTGTTTTCCGTCTTCTGTGGACCTTCTACCGCGGGGCGTGGTTGCACGGCGTTGTGGTTGCATAGTAGGGTTGTGTGGTTATTGCACAGTAGGGGGCGGTGGTTGCACGCTAGGGGGGCGTGGTTGCATAGTAGGGGGTTGTGGTCGCACAGTGGGGGGGCCGTGGTTGCATACCAGAGGGGCGTGGTTGCACAGTAGGGGGCAAGGTTAAATACTATGGTTTTTGGAAAATACGCGCCGTTTTTTCCAGGGATTTTGGAAAAAAACTCCTTTTTTATTAGAACATTTTGATTTGTACTTTATTTTTTGGTAGACAACCTAATCGTCCGCCAAATCCACGCATTTCGGCTGACGAAACGCCAGATCTGTGCATTTCGTCCACCAAAAACGCAAGATCTGGCACATTTTGGCGGGCGAAATGGCAGATCTGCACATTTCGCTGGATTGTTTTGCATTAAAAAAAATAATAAAAAAATTCTCTTCGGCCGTATTTTTAACAAACCCAAAAATCGCCGTTTTCATCGTTTTTTCTTCCGGTAGTATAAGACCATTTAATTCAGTACCGTTTAACATGGATTTTTTTTGAAAATAATGACGTATTTTTTAACCTTGGTAGGGGGTGTCATTGCACAGTAGGGGGGCGTGGTTGCGTGCAACGAGGGGTTGGTTGGTTTCTGCCCGGACGCTTAGAGATTCGGTTGTGATGAAGGCACCTAAAGGCGTCGGCCATCCAAGGCTGGCAGCAAGTACCCTCACCGCTGAACCTGCACTCAACCTGCCCTTTGTTCCCGCATCTCCCACTACCGCATCTCCCACTACCGCATCTCTCACTACCGCATCTCCCACTACCGGATCTCCCACTACCGGCTCTCCCACTACCGGCTCTCCCACTACCGGCTCTCCCACTACCGGCTCTCCCACTACCGGCTCTCCCACTACCGGCTCTCCCTCTACCGGCTCTCACACTACCGGCTCTCCCACTACCGGCTCTCCCTCTACCGGCTCTCCCACTACCGGCTCTCCCACTACCGGCTCTCCCACTACCGGCTCTCCCACTACCGGCTCTCCCACTACCGGCTCTCCCACTACCGGCTCTCCCACTACCGGCTCTCCCACTACCGGCTCTCCCACTACCGGCTCTCCCACTACCGGCTCTCCCTCTACCGGCTCTCCCACTACCGGCTCTCCCTCTACCGGCTCTCCCACTACCGGCTCTCCCTCTACCGGCTCTCCCACTACCGGCTCTCCCACTACCGGCTCTCCCACTACCGGCTCTCCCACTACCGGCTCTCCCACTACCGGCTCTCCCACTACCGGCTGCCCCTGCGCCAGGAGACGGGCGTGACGAGGTCGGCACTGCCAGGGCAGGCAGCAGAGCGCCGACGTGACTCTTCTTGAGGCGCTTCTTGCCTAACTCAACCTGCCCTCCTGTTCCGTTCTCCCATCTCCCAGGACCAGCTGTCCTACCGCCTAGAGGGCTGCCGTGGGAAAGGGGGCGCTGCCAAGGCGGGCAGCAGAGCAATGTCATGGCTGCTTGCTTAAAAGGGGCGTTGTCTTGCGCACTTCATGCCTAACTGAACCTGCACTCCGTTTCGTTCTCCCATCTCGCAGGACCAGCTGTCCTACCGCCTAGAGGGCTGCCGTGGGAAAGGGGGCGCTGCCAAGGCGGGCAGCAGAGCAATGTCATGGCTGCTTGCTTAAAAGGGGCGTTGTCTTGCGCACTTCATGCCTAACTGAACCTGCACTCCGTTTCGTTCTCCCATCTCGCAGGACCAGCTGTCCTCGCGCTTAGAGGACGGCCGTGGGGAAGGCGGCGCAGGCAAGGCGGGCAGCAGGGCGGTGTCGCGGCTCTTTCCCACGTGCATCCCAGTGCTGCCGCCCGCGCAAGACGATGACGTGGCGCAGCGCGATTGGGCACGGCAGCTGGAGGGCGACGTGGAGCTGATGCGTGCAGAGAGCAACCGGCGCACGCTCAGATCGGTGGGTTGATGGTGGGGTGATGGGTGGGCGGGGTGTGGGGAATCAGACGGGTGGGTGGGTGGGTGAATGCAGACAAGCGGCAGGGCAGCTGGTGGGTGACGTGGAGCTGATGCGTGTGGAGAGCAGCCGGCACACTGCGATGGGGGTTGGGTGGGTGGGGTGTGGAGACGATGGGTCAGATCGGTGGGCTTGTTCACGCAAGAACGCTTTGCCTTGCGTGAATAGACTCGCCGCAATGTCTGCTTCCCCCGGCTCACGTGGTGTGTGTGTGCAGGTGATGTGCAGCGCGGGAGTGGAGTGTGCCGACATCGACAGACTTTCCATCGCCTCGCACTCCCTCCCCCAGGATGGTCAGTCACCCTGCCCTGTGCGCCTGCTGCTGAGTGCCCTCGTGTGTGTTTGTGCATGTGTATATGCCCACATCTGATGGGCCACAAGCCATGAGCTGCACTGTGGATGCAGGTGTATGTATGGTATGTGCCGATGGTCACATGCCCTTGACCCTAACCCCATCCCTTTGTCATCGTTGTGCGCACATCAGGTGCAGAGCGCATGGTGGGGTGGGCCATAAGCCACCAGCTGCAGCACAGCCCACCGTGCGATGTGCCTGCTGCCCGCCTGCCCCTCGCCCTCTCCAGGTGCGCTTTGTAACCTGGTATTTATTGCACCCATCTTCATGAGCAGTAGCATCCATCTTCTCGTAACAAATTAACGCTGACTCCTCTTTGTGAAATCGTTCGCCCACTCTGCTGGTGTTTTTCTATCCTCCTGTGTTTCGTTTTCAACACCCTCTCGGGCCATCCTCACTGGGTGGCAGTATTCGGCACGGAGTGGCGGTGGTGGAGGGGGCGTCTCAGCAGCAGCCAGCCACACAGTGCAAGGCGCTCAAGGTCACACTCTCACCTCTCAGCTGCTGACAACACTCAACGTTGATCTCCTCTAAGGGCTCTGGGGCTGTTAGGCGCGCTCACTCTCGTTTGTTGCTCACTCTCTTATTTCTCACTCCCTCACTCTCGTTGTGTCGCTTAGCTGCTGCTTACTGTATTATCGCCACTCTATTCCCTATTCCGTATCGCCACTCTATTCCCTATTCGGTATCGCCACTCTATTCCCTATTCCGTATCGCCACTCTATTCCCTATTCCGTATCGCCACTCTATTCCCTACTCCGTATCGCCACTCTATTCCCTATTCGGTATCGCCACTCTATTCCCTATTCCGTATCGCCACTCTATTCCCTATTCCGTATCGCCACTCTATTCCCTATTCCGTATCGCCACTCTATTCCCTATTCCGTATCGCCACTCTATTCCCTATTCCGTATCGCCACTCTATTCCCTATTCCGTATCGCCACTCCATTCCCTATTCCGTATCGCCACTCTATTCCCTATTCCGTATCGCCACTCTATTCCCTATTCCGTATCGCCACTCTATTCCCTATTCCGTATCGCCACTCTATTCCCTATTCCGTATCGCCACTCTATTCCCTATTCCGTATCGCCACTCTATTCCCTATTCCGTATCGCCACTCCATTCCCTATTCCGTATCGCCACTCCATTCCCTATTCCGTATCGCCACTCTATTCCCTATTCCGTATCGCCACTCTATTCCCTATTCCGTATCGCCACTCTATTCCCTATTCCGTATCGCCACTCTATTCCCTATTCCGTATCGCCACTCTATTCCCTATTCCGTATCGCCACTCTATTCCCTATTCCGTATCGCCACTCCATTCCCTATTCCGTATCGCCACTCTATTCCCTATTCCGTATCGCCACTCTATTCCCTATTCCGTATCGCCACTCCATTCCCTATTCCGTATCGCCACTCTATTCCCTATTCCGTATCGCCACTCGATTCCCTATTCCGTATCGCCACTCTATTCCCTATTCCGTATCGCCACTCTATTCCCTATTCCGTATCGCCACTCTATTCCCTATTCCGTATCGCCACTCTATTCCCTATTCCGTATCGCCACTCTATTCCCTATTCCGTATCGCCACTCTATTCCCTATTCCGTATCGCCACTCTATTCCCTATTCCGTATCGCCACTCTATTCCGTATTCCGTATCGCCACTCTATTCCCTATTCCGTATCGCCATTCTATTCCCTATTCCGTATCGCCACTCTATTCCCTATTCCGTATCGCCACTCTATTCCCTATTCCGTATCGCCACTCTATTCCCTATTCCGTATCGCCACTCTATTCCCTATTCCGTATCGCCACTCTATTCCCTATTCCGTATCGCCACTCTATTCCCTATTCGGTATCGCCACTCTATTCCCTATTCCGTATCGCCACTCTATTCCCTATTCCGTATCGCCACTCTATTCCCTATTCCGTATCGCCACTCTATTCCCTATTCCGTATCGCCACTGCATTCCCTATTCCGTATCGCCACTCTATTCCCTATTCCGTATCGCCACTCTATTCCCTATTCTGTATCGCCACTCTATTCCCTATTCCGTATCGCCCCTCTATTCCCTATTCAGTATCGCCCCTCTATTCCCTATTCCGTATCGCCACTCTATTCCCTATTCCGTATCGCCCCTCTATTCCCTATTCAGTATCGCCACTCTATTCCCTATTCCGTATCGCCACTCTATTCCCTACTCCGTATCGCCACTCTATTCCCTATTCCGTATCGCCACTCTATTCCCTATTCCGTATCGCCACTCTATTCCCTATTCCGTATCGCCACTCCATTCCCTATTCCGTATCGCCACTCTATTCCCTATTCCGTATCGCCACTCGATTCCCTATTCCGTATCGCCACTCTATTCCCTATTCCGTATCGCCACTCTATTCCCTATTCCGTATCGCCACTCTATTCCCTATTCCGTATCGCCACTCTATTCCCTATTCCGTATCGCCACTCTATTCCCTATTCCGTATCGCCACTCTATTCCCTATTCCGTATCGCCACTCTATTCCCTATTCCGTATCGCCACTCTATTCCCTATTCCGTATCGCCACTCTATTCCCTATTCCGTATCGCCACTCATTCCCTATTCCGTATCGCCACTCTATTCCCTATTCCGTATCGCCACTCTATTCCCTATTCCGTATCGCCACTCTATTCCCTATTCCGTATCGCCACTCTATCTCTATTCCCTATTCCGTATCGCCACTCCATTCCCTATTCCGTATCGCCACTCTATTCCCTATTCCGTATCGCCACTCTATTCCCTATTCCGTATCGCCACTCTATTCCCTATTCCGTATCGCCACTCTATTCCCTATTCCGTATCGCCACTCTATTCCCTATTCCGTATCGCCACTCTATTCCCTATTCCGTATCGCCACTCCATTCCCTATTCCGTATCGCCACTCATTCCCTATTCCGTATCGCCACTCGATTCCCTATTCCGTATCGCCACTCATTCCCTATTCCGTATCGCCACTCTATTCCCTATTCCGTATCGCCACTCTATTCCCTATTCCGTATCGCCACTCTATTCCCTATTCCGTATCGCCACTCTATTCCCTATTCCGTATCGCCACTCTATTCCCTATTCCGTATCGCCACTCTATTCCCTATTCCGTATCGCCACTCTATTCCCTATTCCGTATCGCCACTCTATTCCCTATTCCGTATTGCCACTCTATTCCCTATTCCGTATCGCCACTCTATTCCCTATTCCGTATCGCCACTCTATTCCCTATTCCGTATCGCCACTCTATTCCCTATTCCGTATCGCCATTCTATTCCCTATTCCGTATCGCCACTCTATTCCCTATTCCGTATCGCCACTCTATTCCCTATTCGGTATCGCCACTCTATTCCCTATTCCGTATCGCCACTCTATTCCCTATTCCGTATCGCCACTCTATTCCCTATTCCGTATCGCCACTCTATTCCCTATTCCGTATCGCCACTCTATTCCCTATTCCGTATCGCCACTCTATTCCCTATTCCGTATCGCCACTCTATTCCCTATTCCGTATCGCCACTCTATTCCCTATTCCGTATCGCCACTCTATTCCCTATTCCGTATCGCCACTCCATTCCCTATTCGGTATCGCCACTCTATTCCCTATTCCGTATCGCCACTCTATTCCCTATTCCGTATCGCCACTCTATTCCCTATTCCGTATCGCCACTCCATTCCCTATTCCGTATCGCCACTCTATTCCCTATTCCGTATCGCCACTCTATTCCCTATTCCGTATCGCCACTCTATTCCCTATTCCGTATCGCCACTCTATTCCCTATTCCGTATCGCCACTCTATTCCCTATTCCGTATCGCCACTCTATTCCCTATTCCGTATCGCCACTCTATTCCCTATTCCGTATCGCCACTCCATTCCCTATTCCGTATCGCCACTCCATTCCCTATTCCGTATCGCCACTCGATTCCCTATTCCGTATCGCCACTCGATTCCCTATTCCGTATCGCCACTCTATTCCCTATTCCGTATCGCCACTCTATTCCCTATTCCGTATCGCCACTCTATTCCCTATTCGGTATCGCCACTCTATTCCCTATTCCGTATCGCCACTCTATTCCCTATTCCGTATCGCCACTCTATTCCCTATTCCGTATCGCCACTCTATTCCCTATTCCGTATCGCCACTCTATTCCCTATTCCGTATCGCCACTCTATTCCCTATTCCGTATCGCCATTCTATTCCCTATTCCGTATCGCCACTCTATTCCCTATTCCGTATCGCCACTCTATTCCCTATTCCGTATCGCCACTCTATTCCCTATTCCGTATCGCCACTCTATTCCCTATTCCGTATCGCCACTCTATTCCCTATTCCGTATCGCCACTCTATTCCCTATTCCGTATCGCCACTCTATTCCCTATTCCGTATCGCCACTCTATTCCCTATTCCGTATCGCCACTCCATTCCCTATTCCGTATCGCCACTCTATTCCCTATTCCGTATCGCCACTCTATTCCCTATTCCGTATCGCCACTCTATTCCCTATTCCGTATCGCCCCTCTATTCCCTATTCCGTATCGCCACTCTATTCCCTATTCCGTATCGCCACTCTATTCCCTACTCCGTATCGCCACTCTATTCCCTATTCCGTATCGCCACCTCTATTCCCTATTCCGTATCGCCACTCTATTCCCTATTCCGTATCGCCACTCTATTCCCTATTCCGTATCGCCACTCTATTCCCTATTCCGTATCGCCACTCTATTCCCTATTCCGTATCGCCACTCTATTCCCTATTCCGTATCGCCACTCTATTCCCTATTCCGTATCGCCACTCTATTCCCTATTCCGTATCGCCACTCTATTCCCTATTCCGTATCGCCACTCCATTCCCTATTCCGTATCGCCACTCTATTCCCTATTCCGTATCGCCACTCTATTCCCTATTCCGTATCGCCACTCTATTCCCTATTCCGTATCGCCACTCTATTCCCTATTCCGTATCGCCACTCTATTCCCTATTCCGTATCGCCACTCCATTCCCTATTCCGTATCGCCACTCTATTCCCTATTCCGTATCGCCACTCTATTCCCTATTCCGTATCGCCACTCTATTCCCTATTCCGTATCGCCACTCTATTCCCTATTCCGTATCGCCACTCTATTCCCTATTCCGTATCGCCACTCTATTCCCTATTCCGTATCGCCACTCTATTCCCTATTCCGTATCGCACTCTATTCCCCTATTCCGTATCGCCACTCCATTCCCTATTCCGTATCGCCACTCCATTCCCTATTCCGTATCGCCACTCGATTCCCTATTCCGTATCGCCACTCGATTCCCTATTCCGTATCGCCACTCTATTCCCTATTCCGTATCGCCACTCTATTCCCTATTCCGTATCGCCACTCTATTCCCTATTCGGTATCGCCACTCTATTCCCTATTCCGTATCGCCACTCTATTCCCTATTCCGTATCGCCACTCTATTCCCTATTCCGTATCGCCACTCTATTCCCTATTCCGTATCGCCACTCTATTCCCTATTCCGTATCGCCACTCTATTCCCTATTCCGTATCGCCATTCTATTCCCTATTCCGTATCGCCACTCTATTCCCTATTCCGTATCGCCACTCTATTCCCTATTCCGTATCGCCACTCTATTCCCTATTCCGTATCGCCACTCTATTCCCTATTCCGTATCGCCACTCTATTCCCTATTCCGTATCGCCACTCTATTCCCTATTCCGTATCGCCACTCTATTCCCTATTCCGTATCGCCACTCTATTCCTATTCCGTATCGCCACTCTATTCCCTATTCCGTATCGCCACTCTATTCCCTATTCCGTATCGCCACTCTATTCCCTATTCCGTATCGCCACTCTATTCCCTATTCCGTATCGCCACTCTATTCCCTATTCCGTATCGCCACTCTATTCCTATCTATCCCCTCTATTCCCTATTCCGTATCGCCACTCTATTCCCTATTCCGTATCGCCACTCTATTCCCTATTCCGTATCGCCACTCTATTCCCTATTCCGTATCGCCACTCTATTCCCTATTCCGTATCGCCACTCTATTCCCTATTCCGTATCGCCACTCTATTCCCTATTCCGTATCGCCACTCTATTCCCTATTCCGTATCGCCACTCTATTCCCTATTCCGTATCGCCACTCTATTCCCTATTCCGTATCGCCACTCTATTCCCTATTCCGTATCGCCACTCTATTCCCTATTCCGTATCGCCACTCTATTCCCTATTCCGTATCGCCACTCTATTCCCTATTCCGTATCGCCACTCTATTCCCTATTCCGTATCGCCACTCTATTCCCTATTCCGTATCGCCACTCTATTCCCTATTCCGTATCGCCACTCTATTCCCTATTCCGTATCGCCACTCTATTCCCTATTCCGTATCGCCACTCTATTCCCTATTCCGTATCGCCACTCTATTCCCTATTCCGTATCGCCACTCTATTCCCTATTCCGTATCGCCACTCTATTCCCTATTCCGTATCGCCACTCTATTCCCTATTCCGTATCGCCACTCTATTCCCTATTCCGTATCGCCACTCTATTCCCTATTCCGTATCGCCACTCTATTCCCTATTCCGTATCGCCACTCGATTCCCTATTCCGTATCGCCACTCTATTCCCTATTCCGTATCGCCACTCTATTCCCTATTCCGTATCGCCACTCTATTCCCTATTCCGTATCGCCACTCTATTCCCTATTCCGTATCGCCACTCTATTCCCTATTCCGTATCGCCCCTCTATTCCCTATTCCGTATCGCCACTCTATTCCCTATTCCGTATCGCCACTCTATTCCCTATTCCGTATCGCCACTCTATTCCCTATTCCGTATCGCCACTCTATTCCCTATTCGGTATCGCCACTCTATTCCCTATTCCGTATCGCCACTCTATTCCCTATTCCGTATCGCCACTCTATTCCCTATTCCGTATCGCCACTCTATTCCCTATTCCGTATCGCCACTCTATTCCCTATTCCGTATCGCCACTCTATTCCCTATTCCGTATCGCCACTCTATTCCCTATTCCGTATCGCCACTCTATTCCCTATTCCGTATCGCCACTCTATTCCCTATTCCGTATCGCCACTCTATTCCCTATTCCGTATCGCCACTCTATTCCTTATTCCGTATCACCATTCTATTCCCTATTCCGTCGCCTCACCTATTCCGTATCGCCACTCTATTCCCTATTCCGTATCGCCACTCTATTCCCTATTCCGTATCGCCACTCTATTCCCTATTCCGTATCGCCACTCTATTCCCTATTCCGTATCGCCACTCTATTCCCTATTCCGTATCGCCACTCTATTCCCTATTCCGTATCGCCACTCTATTCCCTATTCCGTATCGCCACTCTATTCCCTATTCCGTATCGCCACTCTATTCCCTATTCCGTATCGCCACTCTATTCCCTATTCCGTATCGCCACTCTATTCCCTATTCCGTATCGCCACTCTATTCCCTATTCCGTATCGCCACTCTATTCCCTATTCCGTATCGCCACTCTATTCCCTATTCCGTATCGCCACTCTATTCCCTATTCCGTATCGCCACTCTATTCCCTATTCCGTATCGCCACTCCATTCCCTATTCCGTATCGCCACTCTATTCCCTATTCCGTATCGCCACTCTATTCCCTATTCCGTATCGCCACTCTATTCCCTATTCCGTATCGCCCCTCTATTCCCTATTCCGTATCGCCACTCTATTCCCTATTCCGTATCGCCACTCTATTCCCTATTCCGTATCGCCACTCTATTCCCTATTCCGTATCGCCACTCTATTCCCTATTCCGTATCGCCACTCTATTCCCTATTCCGTATCGCCACTCTATTCCCTATTCCGTATCGCCACTCTATTCCCTATTCCGTATCGCCACTCCATTCCCTATTCCGTATCGCCACTCTATTCCCTATTCCGTATCGCCACTCTATTCCCTATTCCGTATCGCCACTCTATTCCCTATTCCGTATCGCCCCTCTATTCCCTATTCCGTATCGCCACTCTATTCCCTATTCCGTATCGCCACTCTATTCCCTACTCCGTATCGCCACTCTATTCCCTATTCCGTATCGCCACTCTATTCCCTATTCCGTATCGCCACTCTATTCCCTATTCCGTATCGCCACTCTATTCCCTATTCCGTATCGCCACTCTATTCCCTATTCCGTATCGCCACTCTATTCCCTATTCCGTATCGCCACTCTATTCCCTATTCCGTATCGCCACTCTATTCCCTATTCCGTATCGCCACTCTATTCCCTATTCCGTATCGCCACTCTATTCCCTATTCCGTATCGCCATTCTATTCCCTATTCCGTATCGCCACTCTATTCCCTATTCCGTATCGCCACTCTATTCCCTATTCCGTATCGCCACTCTATTCCCTATTCCGGTATCGCCACTCTATTCCCTATTCCGTATCGCCACTCTATTCCCTATTCCGTATCGCCACTCTATTCCCTATTCCGTATCGCCACTCTATTCCCTATTCCGTATCGCCACTCTATTCCCTATTCCGTATCGCCACTCTATTCCCTATTCCGTATCGCCACTCTATTCCCTATTCCGTATCGCCACTCCATTCCCTATTCCGTATCGCCACTCTATTCCCTATTCCGTATCGCCACTCTGTTCCCTATTCCGTATCGCCACTCTATTCCCTATTCCGTATCGCCCCTCTATTCCCTATTCCGTATCGCCACTCTATTCCCTATTCCGTATCGCCACTCTATTCCCTATTCCGTATCGCCACTCTATTCCCTATTCCGTATCGCCACTCTATTCCCTATTCCGTATCGCCACTCTATTCCCTATTCCGTATCGCCACTCTATTCCCTATTCCGTATCGCCACTCTATTCCCTATTCCGTATCGCCACTCTATTCCCTATTCCGTATCGCCACTCTATTCCCTATTCCGTATCGCCACTCTATTCCCTATTCCGTATCGCCACTCTATTCCCTATTCCGTATCGCCACTCTATTCCCTATTCCGTATCGCCACTCTATTCCCTATTCCGTATCGCCACTCTATTCCCTATTCCGTATCGCCACTCTATTCCCTATTCCGTATCGCCACTCTATTCCCTATTCCGTATCGCCACTCTATTCCCTATTCCGTATCGCCACTCTATTCCCTATTCCGTATCGCCACTCTATTCCCTATTCCGTATCGCCACTCTATTCCCTAGTCCGTATCGCCACTCTATTCCCTATTCCGTATCGCCACTCTATTCCCTATTCCGTATCGCCACTCTATTCCCTATTCCGTATCGCCACTCTATTCCCTATTCCGTATCGCCACTCTATTCCCTATTCCGTATCGCCACTCTATTCCCTATTCCGTATCGCCACTCTATTCCCTATTCCGTATCGCCACTCTATTCCCTATTCCGTATCGCCACTCTATTCCCTATTCCGTATCGCCACTCTTTTCCCTATTCCGTATCGCCACTCTATTCCCTATTCCGTATCGCCACTCTATTCCCTATTCCGTATCGCCATTCTATTCCCTATTCCGTATCGCCACTCTATTCCCTATTCCGTATCGCCACTCTATTCCCTATTCCGTATCGCCACTCTATTCCCTATTCGTATCGCCACTCTATTCCCTATTCCGTATCGCCACTCTATTCCCTATTCCGTATCGCCACTCTATTCCCTATTCCGTATCGCCACTCTATTCCCTATTCCGTATCGCCACTCTATTCCCTATTCCGTATCGCCACTCTATTCCCTATTCCGTATCGCCACTCTATTCCCTATTCCGTATCGCCACTCTATTCCCTATTCCGTATCGCCACTCTATTCCCTATTCCGTATCGCCACTCTATTCCCTATTCCGCATCGCCATTCTATTCCCTATTCCGTATCGCCACTCTATTCCCTATTCCGTATCGCCACTCTATTCCCTATTCCGTATCGCCACTCTATTCCCTATTCGGTATCGCCACTCTATTCCCTATTCCGTATCGCCACTCTATTCCCTATTCCGTATCGCCACTCTATTCCCTATTCCGTATCGCCACTCTATTCCCTATTCCGTATCGCCACTCTATTCCCTATTCCGTATCGCCACTCTATTCCCTATTCCGTATCGCCACTCCATTCCCTATTTCGTATCGCCACTCTATTCCCTATTCCGTATCGCCACTCTATTCCCTATTCCGTATCGCCACTCTATTCCCTATTCCGTATCGCCCCTCTATTCCCTATTCCGTATCGCCACTCTATTCCCTATTCCGTATCGCCACTCTATTCCCTACTCCGTATCGCCACTCTATTCCCTATTCCGTATCGCCACTCTATTCCCTATTCCGTATCGCCACTCTATTCCCTATTCCGTATCGCCACTCTATTCCCTATTCCGTATCGCCACTCTATTCCCTATTCCGTATCGCCACTCTATTCCCTAGTCCGTATCGCCACTCTATTCCCTATTCCGTATCGCCACTCTATTCCCTATTCCGTATCGCCACTCTATTCCCTATTCCGTATCGCCACTCTATTCCCTATTCCGTATCGCCATTCTATTCCCGATTCCGTATCGCCACTCTATTCCCTATTCCGTATCGCCACTCTATTCCCTATTCCGTATCGCCACTCTATTCCCTATTCGGTATCGCCACTCTATTCCCTATTCCGTATCGCCACTCTATTCCCTATTCCGTATCGCCACTCTATTCCCTATTCCGTATCGCCACTCTATTCCCTATTCCGTATCGCCACTCTATTCCCTATTCCGTATCGCCACTCTATTCCCTATTCCGTATCGCCACTCTATTCCCTATTCCGTATCGCCACTCCATTCCCTATTCCGTATCGCCACTCTATTCCCTATTCCGTATCGCCACTCTGTTCCCTATTCCGTATCGCCACTCTATTCCCTATTCCGTATCGCCCCTCTATTCCCTATTCCGTATCGCCACTCTATTCCCTATTCCGTATCGCCACTCTATTCCCTATTCCGTATCGCCACTCTATTCCCTATTCCGTATCGCCACTCTATTCCCTATTCCGTATCGCCACTCTATTCCCTATTCCGTATCGCCACTCTATTCCCTATTCGGTATCGCCACTCTATTCCCTATTCCGTATCGCCACTCTATTCCCTATTCCGTATCGCCACTCTATTCCCTATTCCGTATCGCCACTCTATTCCCTATTCCGTATCGCCACTCTATTCCCTATTCCGTATCGCCACTCTATTCCCTATTCCGTATCGCCACTCTATTCCCTATTCCGTATCGCCACTCTATTCCCTATTCCGTATCGCCACTCTATTCCCTATTCCGTATCGCCACTCTATTCCCTATTCCGTATCGCCACTCTATTCCCTATTCCGTATCGCCACTCTATTCCCTATTCCGTATCGCCACTCTATTCCCTATTCCGTATCGCCACTCTATTCCCTATTCCGTATCGCCACTCTATTCCCTATTCCGTATCGCCACTCTATTCCCTATTCCGTATCGCCACTCTATTCCCTATTCCGTATCGCCACTCTATTCCCTATTCCGTATCGCCACTCTATTCCCTATTCCGTATCGCCACTCTATTCCCTATTCCGTATCGCCACTCTATTCCCTATTCCGTATCGCCACTCTATTCCCTATTCCGTATCGCCACTCTATTCCCTATTCCGTATCGCCACTCTATTCCCTATTCCGTATCGCCACTCTTTTCCCTATTCCGTATCGCCACTCTATTCCCTATTCCGTATCGCCACTCTATTCCCTATTCCGTATCGCCACTCTATTCCCTATTCCGTATCGCCACTCTATTCCCTATTCCGTATCGCCACTCTATTCCCTATTCCGTATCGCCACTCTATTCCCTATTCTGTATCGCCACTCTATTCCCTATTCCGCATCGCCACTCTATTCCCTATTCCGCATCGCCTCCTCCCGTCCTCAGGACGTGACGTGCGACAATGACTTTGAGCGGTTGCTACTGGGGGAGGTGATACCTGCGGAGGAGCTGGGCGTGCGCTTTGAGCACATCGGCGCGCTGGAAGGCGTCAAGGAGGCGCTTAGGGAGGTGGTCATGCTGCCGCTGCAGCGGCCGGAGCTGTTTCAAACGGGGCAGCTGACCAAGGTATCCCTCCAGGACAGTGCTATTCAAGCATGCGCCCTGGCCTTTACTCCCTCCAATCTCCCCGCCTTCCTCTCTCCTTCCCTCCCAACCTCCCCATTCCTCCAAACCCCCTCACTCGCCTCTCTTGCATTTCCTCCCCCTTTCCCCCCACCACCCCCCTCTCCTCCCGCGTCTCCCCCCCCCGCCCTCCTGTCCCCTGCAGCCGGTACGTGGGCTGCTGCTGTTTGGGCCGCCGGGCACGGGCAAGACGATGCTGGGCAAGGCGGTGGCCACGGAGTCGGGCGCCAACTTCATCAGCCTCTCCATGGCGTCCGTGGCGTCCAAGGTACTGTGCCTGTCTCCTGTGTCTGTGCCTGTCACCTGTGTCTGTGCCTCTGAGCTGTGTCTGTGCCTCTGAGCTGGGTCTGTGCCTCTGAGCTGTGTCTGTGCCTCTGAGCTGGGTCCGTGCCTCTGAGCTGGGTCTGTGCCTCTGAGCTGTGTCTGTGCCTCTGAGCTGGGTCTGTGCCTCTGAGCTGTGTCGGCGCTTGCCTCCGCGTGTCCTCTCCCTCTGGCGTCGGAGGTGCATGGTCTCATGCCCAGCAGTGCAAGAGATGGGGGCACGACAATGGTGGGCAACGCAGTGACCTCTGAGTCTTGTGGCGGCGGAGGTCCGCACACTCTTTGGTCTCCAGCGTGCTACCCTCGCCTGCCTTGTCTCCATTACGCCACTTTGCTGAGCCCTCCCCTTTCCTTCCCCCCTGCCCCCCGTCCACTCCCTCCAGTGGTTCGGTGAGGCGGAGAAGTACGTGAAGGCGGTGTTCACGCTGGCCAGTAAAATCGCGCCATGTGTCATTTTCGTGGATGAGGTGAGTGGGTGATTCTACCCTTACGAAGGGGGGGGAGGCTTCGGAAGTCGGGGGCGTCTTCGGAAGTCGCGGGCGTCTTCCGAAGGGGGGGGCGTCTTCAGAAGTTGGGTGTGTCTTCGGAAGTCGGGGGCGTCTTCGGAAGTCGGGGGCGTCTTCGGAAGTCGGGGGCGTCTTCGGAAGTCGGGGGCGTCTTTGGAAGACGGGGCGTCTTTGGAAGTCGGGGGGGTCTTCGGAAGACGGGGGTGTCTTCGGAAGTCGGGGGCATCTTCGGAAGTCGGGGGCGTCGGAAGTCGGGGAGTCTTCGAAATTCAGGGGCGTCTTCAGAAGTCGGGGGCGACTTCGGAAGTCGGGGGCGTCTTCCGAATACGGGGCCGTCTTCCGAAGACGGGGGCGTCTTCCAAAGACGGGGGCGTCTTTGCAAGTCGGGGGCGGCTTCGGAATTCGGGGGCGTTCGGAGAAGCCGGGGGCGTCTTCCGAGGTCGGGGGCGTCTTCCGAAGTCGGGGGGGTCTTCGGAAGACGGGGGCGTCTTTGGAAGTCGGGCCCGTCTTCGGAAGTCGGGGGCGTCTTCGGAAGTCGGGGGCGTCTACCGTGACAGGGGCGTCTTCAAAAGTCGGGGGCATATTCGGAAGACGGGGGCGTCTTCAGAAGTCGGGGGCGTCTTCGGAAGTCAGGGGCGTCTTCCGAAGACGCGGATGTCTTCTGAAGTTGGGGGTGTTTTCCGAAGAGGGGGGCGTCTTCGGAAGATGGGGGCGGCTTCGAAAGTCTGGGACGTCTTTGGAAGGGGGGGGGGGCTTCGGAAGTCGGGGGCGTCTTCGGAAGTCGGGGGCGTTTTCGGGAGACGGGGGCGTCTTTGGAAGATGGGGCGTCTTTAGAAGTCGGGGCATCTTCGGAAGTCGGGGGCGGCTTAGGAAGTCAGGGGCGTTCGGAGAAGCCGGGGGCATGTTCCGAGGTCGGGGGCGTCTTCCGAAGTCGGGAGGTCTTTGGAAGACGGGGGAGTCTTCGGAAGACGGGGGAGTCTTCGGAAGATGGGGGAGTCTTCCGAAGACGGGGGTGTCTTCCGAAGACGGGGCCATCTTCCGAAGACGGGGGCGTCTTCAGAAGTCGGTGGCGTCTTCGGAAGTCGGGGGCGCCTTCGGAAGACAGGGGCGTCTTTGGAAGTCGTGGGCGTCTTCGGAAGTCGGGGGCGTCTTCTGAAGTCGGGGGCGTCTTCGGAAGTCGGGTGTCTTCGGAAGATGGGGCCGTCTTTGGAAGTCTGGGGTCTTTGGAAGACGGGGGCGTCT
This sequence comes from Closterium sp. NIES-67, assembly GCA_027943415.1. Classification (NCBI taxonomy): domain Eukaryota; kingdom Viridiplantae; phylum Streptophyta; class Zygnematophyceae; order Desmidiales; family Closteriaceae; genus Closterium; species Closterium sp. NIES-67. The sequence continues at coordinate 436,669 of BQMB01000274.1, forward strand.
TCGAAAGTTGGGGACGTCTCCTTGCTTGCTTGCTGGCCCTATGTGCACCTCCCTTGCGTGCCCCTGACCAGGTGGATAGCATGTTGGGGCGGCGCGGCGGGGACTCGGAGCACAGCGCAATGCGCAAGCTGAAGAACGAGTTCATGGCGGCGTGGGACGGGCTGCGCTCCAAGCAGGCGGACCGCATCCTTGTGCTGGGCGCCACCAACCGGCCGCACGACCTGGATGACGCCGTCGTCAGGCGCTTCCCCAGAAGGTGCGCGCGCTGACTGCCAGGATGGCAGAGTTAGAACATCGCACTCTTTATCTTACATAGTTTTGTATACTTGGGTAACTATAACCAATTTGGGTTAGCAGGTTGATGAAGGTTGGGGTTGGCTATTCAACCAACCCTTGTAACTATAACCAAGTTGGGTTAGCAGGTTGATGAAGGTTGGGGTTGGCTATTCAACCAACCCTTAGGTGAGTGGTTTTATTGTGGTTTCTCACCACCGCGAGTGGCGAGGGTGTCCAGTGGGTTCCCACCGTGAGTGGGTGTCCAGTGGGTTCCCACCGTGAGTGGGTGTCCAGTGGGTTCCCACCGTGAGTGGGTGTCCAGTGGTTTCCCATCCCCCTGAGTGGTTACCCAGTAGCTTGCCTTTTAAAAAGGAATGAATGAACAGAGGGAGTGATACAGGGTTATGTACCTATTGGGCCAATCCCAGGTCAAGGGGGTTTGACCAACCCAACCATTATTGGTTGGACCAATGATGGTTGGGGGAAGGTTTGACCACCAATGAAAGGGAAGGCAATAATGTTGGGGTTGAACAACAACTATCTTGCCTGGCGTCCAGCTAACTTGCCTGGCGTGCAGCTAAATTGCGTGGCGTCCAGATATCTTGCCTGGCATCCAGCCAACTTGCCTGGCATCGAGCCAACCTGCCTCGCGTCCAGCCAACTTGCCTGCCGTCCAGCTAACTTGCCTGGCGCCCAGCTAACTTGCCTGGCGTCTAGCTAACTTGCCTGGCGTCCAGTCATCTTGCCTGGCGTCCAGCCAACTTGCTTGGCGTCCAGCCAACTTGCTTGACGTCCAGCCAACTTCCCTGCCGTCCAGCAAACTTGCGTGGAGTCCAGCTAACGTGCCTGGCGTCTAGCTAACTTGCCTGGCGTCCAGCTCACTTGCGTGGCATCCAGCTGACTTGCCTGGCGTCCAGCTGTCTTGCCTGGCGTGCAGCTATCTTGCCTGGCATCCAAACCACTGGGAGACCAGTCAGGCTGGTGGCCAACCATTTAAAACCACTCAGGGTGCTGGGAAACCACTGCAAAACCACCCAGGGTGGTGGGAAACCACCGGAAAACCACTCAGGGTGGTGGGAAACCAGTCGGAAACCACTCAGGGTGGTGGCAAACCCCTGGAAGACCACTCAGGGCGGTGACAATCTCCTTAAACTCCTCTGATCTGATCCTCTCCTCTCTCCTCTCTCCTCTCTCGTGTGCGCCGCTTGTCTGCTCACAGGCTGTTCGTGGACCTGCCAGACCGCCCCAACCGCGGCAAGATACTGGACGTCATTCTCAAGGGGGAGCAGCTGGAGGCGGGGTTCTCGTTGGACGAGCTGGCGGCTACCACCGATGGGTACTCGGGCAGCGACCTAAAGGTGGGGCGCTTGTAGGGCGACCTCAAGGTGATCGTAGCGACCTCAAGGTGATCGTAGCGACCTCAAGCTGATCGTAGCGACCTCAAGGTGAGGCGCTTCTAGGCCACACGGCTGCAATGCCTTCAACGGGATTTGATTCGGCATGGGCCTCGCTGACTCTCGTTGTGGCCAGCAGCTGTCCTTTCTGGCGATCATGAGCAACGGCAGCTTTGCCTCCCTACGGACAAATCATGGCCCTCTTCACCCCCGCCGCTCCCCTCTCGTTGGTGCGTTGTTTGTGCGAGCAGAACCTGTGTGTGACGGCGGCGTTCCTCAGAATAAAGGAGTTCCTGGAGAAGGAGAAGAAGGTGAGCGGCGGCGCGGGTGACACCAGAGAGCAGAGCCGTTGCTTTTGTGCTGCTGGCAATGGCCAACGCCCGTCTCTGCATGCTGTATCACAGCCTTTGCACCATGCCATGTGCTCGTTTGCACCATGCCATGTGCTCGTTTGCACCATGCCATGTGCTCGTTTGCACCATGCCATGTGCTCGTTTGCACCATGCCATGTGTTCGTTTGCACCATGCCATGTGCTCGTTTGCACCATGCCATGTGCTCGTTTGCACCATGCCATGTGCTCGTTTGCACCATGCCATGTGCTCGTTTGCACCATGCCATGTGCTCGTTTGCACCATGCCATGTGCTCGTTTGCACCATGCCATGTGCTCGTTTGCACCATGCCATGTGCTCGTTTGTCCTTGTGCTGTGCAAGGAGGGCCTCTTGCTTCCCACCACCTGTGGTTTGCCGTTTATCTGGTATTTGCAGGAGAAAGAAGAGGCAGAGAGCAGCAAGGAGGGTGCAGAGAGCAGCAGGGGTGAGGGCACCTCAGCTACGAGCGGCAGCAGGGAGGGCGAGGCTGGGGCTGCTGCTGACAGCTCCCTTAACGCCCTTGATGTCTCATCCACTGGTGCCACGCCCTGCCTGCGCCCAATCAGCATGGAGGACATGCGCAAAGCCATGGAGAAGGTATGGCATGCTGCCGTGCCGCTGGTATTTCCATGCTGCTGTGGCATGATTCCTTGTGGCACATCTCCATAGTCACACACACGCACGCACGCACACACACACACACGCACGCACACACACACACATCCTGAAATGTTTTCCTTCTTCCACCCATGTGCCATCACTTTCCCATCACCTCCAATCCCATGTCACACCCCCATCAACTCCCCATCACCCCCCCATAACTCACTGCACGTGGCAGGTGCGGGCGAGTGTGAGCAGCGATGCGGCGGCGATGATGGAGCTGATGCAGTGGAATGAGCAGTTCGGGGAGGGCGCCACGCGCAAGATCACCCCGCTCTCCTACTTCATGTGACCGCATCACACCGCTCTCCTACTTCATGTGACCGCATCACACCAATCTCCTACTTCATGTGACCACATCACACCGCTCTCCTACTTCATGTGACCACATCACACCGCTCTCCTACTTCATGTGACCACATCACACCGCTCTCCTACTTCATGTGACCGCTGCCACCTTGCATGGGTGCACTGCTATGCACTCGGGTTCACATGGCATGGGCAGAGGAAGCAGTCTGTGTGCAGTCACGTCACGTGTCTTGCCCCCCAGAGCTGGCTCTTGCAGTGATTGTCACCCGTAGATTTTTGTGCTGTGCTGCTGTCTAACAACTCTGACACCACCCTGGATCTCATGTAACACCACTACCTGCCTGCTCTGTAGCCCGGTGTCCAGTTAAAGCAACGCAGCGTGGCCTGATTGTCAAACATATGTGTGTATGTTTAGTAGACTACATAGGGTCATGCCATAGAGAGTACAACCCATAAGCTATATACCTCTATATGCTCCCATTCTAGTCAACAATTCTAACTTTGATATGGTATCACGAGTAGGTTAGGTCCCCCCCCCCCCACCCGCGCTTCCGCCTTAGGTCCTAGCCGCCCCGTTGGCCCCACTGCCCCGTCGCCTAGCTGGCCCATTGGCCCCGTCTCCTAGCACATGCTGGCCCCGCGCCCGCGGCCCCGTTCCCTAGCGCCTAGCCGCCCCGCTAGCCCCGCGGCCCCGTCACCTAGCGCCTAGCCGCCCGTGGCCCCGCGGCCCTGTCACTTAGCGCCTAGCCGCCCCGCTGGCCCTGCGGCCCCGTCACCAAGCGCCTAGCCGCCCGTGGCCCCGCGGCCCCGTCACCTAGTGCCTCGCCGCCCGTGGCCCCGTCGTCTCGTCACCTGGCGCATAACAGCCCCGTGGCCCTGTCGCCTCGTCGCCTTGCGCCTAGCCGTCCTGCTGGCCCCGCGGCCTCGTCGCCCCTAGCATAGCCGCCCCATCGGCCAGTCGCCTAGCCGCCCCGTCGCCTAGCCGCCCCGTCGCCTAGCTGCCCCATCGCCTAGCCGCTCCGCGGCCCCGTCGCCCAGCTGCCCCGCGGCCCCGTCGCCTAGCCGCCTCGTCGGCCAGTCGCCTAGCCGCCCCGTCGCCTTGTCGCCCAGCAGCCCCGCAGCCTCGTCGCCCCGCTGCTCCGCGGCCCCGTCGCCTAGCCTCCCTGCGGCCCCGTCACCGAGCTGCTCAGCCGCCCCCTCCTCCACCCTTGGCCGTGTTTCCCGGTCCCCGCTCGCTAAACCGGCCCTCTCCACCGTCCTGCACTGCGCCCCACCGTGCTGCACCGCTCGGCACCGCGCCCCACCGCACTGCACCTCGCCCCACCGCACTGCACCGCTCCGCACCGCACTGCACTGCGCCCCACCGCACTGCACCGCTCTGCACCGCATGGCACTTCACTGCACCGCGTTCCACCGCACTGCACCGTACAGTATTGCTCTCCACTGCTCCTCGTCGCTCTGTCTCGCCCTTCACCGCCTGTTCCGGCTGCAGCGGCCATAATGACGGACTCGGTGCTGCGCTTTGACACGGAGGGTCAGCCGGTTGAGTTCGACACGTGGCTCGTCGACCTCCGCCGTCACCTCACTGGTCAGCGGCAGGACGGCCACTCCCTGGCCGTCCACATTGACGGTACGCTCCCCTGCCCTGACCCCCCTGCTGCTCTCCCTGCTGACCCCACGTCTGCTGACCGTGAGTCCGCCGCCACTGCTGCCCTTGCCCGTGCTGTCTGGCTGTCGCGTGATGCTGTCGCTCAGCTCATGATTAGCCATGCCCCCCCCCTGTCTGAGCGCCCCCGCTTTAAGTCGGTCAGGACTGCGCAAGAGTTCCTAGAGGCTGTTGTCGAGCGTTATTCCACCCCGTCCTCTGCCTCTGCCGGCCGCCTTATCCTTCCATGCTCTTCCCTGATCTCGGGTCTTTCTCCACCGTCGCTGACCTGGCCACGCACCTGCACACGCTCGACGCGAGCTGGCGCGCTGCTTGCACTGAGGCCCAACTTAGTGTGTTTCAGCCCCCTATCTGCTCTACCCTTTACCTGCTTGCCACCCGCCTCCCTGACCACCTTGCTACTGCCCGCGACCACTTTCTGAGTCTGCATCCCGCTGACCTCACCCTCTCGGACTTTGTCGACACCCTGTCTGCCATAGAGACCCGTCAGCGCTCTATCACCCAGTCTAGCAGTATTGCACCGGTCCCTATCTTTCAGGGTTGTGCTCCCGCTCAGTGCACTTACTCTAACGGTTCTGTGGCTGTCGCTGAGATAGCCCCTGCTGCTGAGACCGCTGTCGCGGTGGCCGCAGCGCAGTCCCGTTATGGTAAGGCCCGCCGCCCCAAGGCTGGGCGCGGTGGTGGTCTTGGAGGAGGGGGTGGAGGTGGTGGTGGAGGTGGCTCTTCCGCTTGTGGTAGTACTGACGAGGGGGCTGGGGCTGGTGCCTCGGAGCAGCAGCCCTAGCGGGAGCAGCAGCAGGCGCCACAGCTTGACCAGCTGCAGCAGCAGCAGTCGCAGTGGAGGGTTGGCCGCCTCCCGCCTGGGTGGCCTGGCACCGGTGGTGGTGGTGGTCGTGCGCGTAGCTCGTCGTCGGGTGGTGGTGCGAGTGATGGGCGTTGCCAGTGACCTCGTGTGCGGTAAGATCGGTCATACCCCCACTCACTGTTTCAGTCGCCTGGACGACCTGTTTCGTCACCGCTTCGGCCCCGCGCCGGACCTCTCCGACTGGCACAGTCTGCTACGCCGTTGTGTTAGGATCTCTGATATGGACATGGATGAGATTAGCTCTGCATTGTATGCGATGTATATCGATGACTCTAGTGCGACAGGTTCCTATTACCCCGTGTTGCCTAGTGTAGGTGTGCCCAGTGTGCCTAGTTTAGGCTCCCCTGCTGCGTAGGACGTAGGACCACTTGCTTTGTTTAGCCTTGGCTCCACTCTAGCTCCTCCGCCCCCAGCTGCCACTGCCGCGCTCTCCTTCACTCTCGACTCTGGCGTGTCTCGGTGTTTCTTTCGGTACCACACTACGCTGACGCCGCTTGCCGTCCCTGCCGCTTGCCGTCCCTGCCGCAGTTGCCCTTGCAAACCCTTCCTCAGGTCCGGTAGTCGCCCGTAGTTCCACCACCCTCCCCTGTCCGGCGGTTCCTTCGGGCTCTCTTACAGGCCTGCACATCCCCTCGGCTGCCTTCAGGACCTCGGCGTCACCACTACGTTCCCTAGTTACGAGAGATACGCTGTCTATACCAAGGCCGCCACTAGTGCCCCCCTCACCACGTTCCCCCGGGACCCGGTGTCTGGCCTGTTCACGCTGGACACCCCGCCCCCCTCGGTTGGGACGCCCCCCTAGGTGACAGCGTGTACCCAAGTTGCTGCGGCTTGCTCGTGTCGGTCGCTTACTCACCCGGCGCTTCTGTGGCACCACCACCTAGGTCACCCCGCCCTCACACGTCTCTGTCACATGTCTCAGCACGGTCTTGGGTCTCCCTGCATCGTTCCCTTCGCTTCCCTCCTCGGCAGCGCCGCCGTGCACCCCCTTCATCGAGGGCCGGCTTCGCCGTGCCCCTCACTCCTCCTCCTTCCCCCCCGCATTTGGACGTCTGGGGCCTCGACCCCGTCCATGGGTCGCGACGTGAGCGCTACTTCCTAGTGCTTGTCGATGACTACTCGCGCTACACAACGGTGTTTTCCCTGGAGCAGAAGGCCGACGTGCCTGGCGTTCTTATCCCGCAGCTTGTCTCTGCGCGTGTTCACCGAGGTCTCCCTGTGTTGCGTCTTCACTCCGACCGTGGTGGCAACTTCGCCTCTGGCTGCCTTGGTTGCTTCTGTCGTGTGGAGGGCATCACCCAGTCGTACACCCTGCCGGACTCCCCGCAACAGAATGGGGTCGCTGATCGACGCATTGGTTTGGTCGTAGAGGTGGCTCGTACCTCCATGATCCATGCCGGTGCACCTCATTTTCTGTGTCCTCACCAGCTTAACCTGTGGCCGCACCCTCAGCGGCCGCAGAATATGCCGACCCTACTCTGGACAGAGTCTCCTGGTGACGCGTCTGCGTTCCATGTTTGGGGCTGCCTTGCTCACGTTCGTGCCTCTGGCACGGACAAGCTCACTCCCCGCACTGTCCCCTGTATCTTTCTAGGTTTCCCCCTCGACTCGTCTGACTGGCACTTCTACCACCCGCCGTCTCACCGTTTCTTTCACACCCGCGGCGTCACCTTTGATGAGTCCGTCTCCTTCTACTACCGCTTTCCCCACCGTGGTCCCCCGCTTACCCCCCCTCTGTTCCTGGTTCCCCCTCTCCCGGTCGCCCCTGCTCCCCCCCCTCCCCGCCCTGCCCCGTCTGGTGTGTCTCACGTCATCCCCCTCTCGTCGGTTGTCCCTGCCGAGGTTTTTGCTGACTCTCGTGGCTCGGCGGATTCCCTTCCACCGCCTGTCCCTGCCCTGGTCTCTCCTCCCCTGTCGCCAACATTGCTGTCGCAGCCGCAGATGCCTCCACAGCTGCCGTCGCCGCCGCAGCCTCAGCCGCTGTCCTCACCGCCGCTGGGGTTTGTGCGTTCGGGGGGTGCTGGGGAGAGTGCCGGAGCGGGTACTGGAGTGGGTTCCTGTTTTGGGGGTGCTGACGTGGAGCTTCTCGGAGGGGGCTATGGTGTCGCTGGAGGTTCTGGTGTTGGAGTCGAGCAGCAATCGCCGCAGTCGCCGCCGGTGTCCGCTCTTCGCCTAGTCGGCCTTCCTTCCCCTGACCGCCCGCCGGTGCCTCCTCCTCTGCCGGTCTACGGCCCTGTGTTTTCTCCATCGAACTCTTCTCTGGCTCGTTTCCCTCCTCGTTCTCCTCCTATATCTCCTCCCCTCTCTCCTGACCCGACTCCTCTGTCTCACGTCTGGGCTTGTCGTCCATCTCGTGCTCGTCCTACCTCCCCTGTTCCGTGTTCTCACCCTATGTTGCTTTGCTCCCATGTGTCTCGTGCTCCTCCGCTCCTCCCGTCTCTCCTCCGGCGTCGCTCGCTGTGGCGCCGCCTCTGTTCTCTGACTTCCTCCGTGCCGTGCATCCCCTTGTTCCTCGTGTCATTGCCTCTCTTGTTACCGACCCGTCCGTTCTTGTCTCGAGTCTGTCGGCTCTTGTTGCTTCTGTCACAGACTTCGCCGCTACCCGCCGCCTTGACTACGCCACTGCTTTGGTCTCTGACCCTGCCTGTCCGCCGTCCGTTAGGGGTGTGGCTGCCCTTGGCAGTGACGTCATAGAGGACAGACAGTCCGAGCTTGCTTTCCTGTCAGAGGCCGCTCCCCATCTCTGTTCCTTGCTGCTAGTCCCTGAGGGTGACCCAAGCGCCCTTGACATCCCGACCCCTCGCATTTACGCTGAGGCCACCTCAGGACCTTGGGCCTGTTAATGGATAGCTGCCATGGATCAGGAGATGGCATCTTGGAGATCCACCGGTACCTTCATCGACGTAGTTCCCCCACCTGGAATGAACGTAGTCGATGGCTGATGGCTCTTCAAGGTGAAGCGCCCTCTTGGAGAGCCGTCTGTTTTCAAGGCGCGCTACGTTGCTCGTGGCTTCAGTTAGCGTGAGGGTGTTGACTTCTTTCAGACCTTCGCTCCGACCCCGAAGATGACTACTCTTCGGGCGCTGCTACTCGTAGCAGCACAGCGTGACTATGAGCTCCACTTCCTCGACGTCTCCACAGCTTTCCTCCAGGGCAGTCTACATGAGCAGGTCTATTTGCGCCGCCCCCAGGGCTTCTATGGTACCTTTCCCCCTGGTACCGAGTGGCTCCTCCAGCGCCCCGTGTACGGCCTGCGTCAGGCGCCCCGTGAGTGGCACGACACACTGCGTGCTACACTTGCTGACCTACAGTTCTTCCCTGCAGACCCCTCGCTCTTCGTCCGTTCTGGCCAAACTCCGTTCTACATCCTTCTTTACGTAGAAGATCTGGTCTTTGCTACTGCAGATAGAGATGCGCTGGCCTCCGTGAAGGCCGAGCTGCTGAGGAGACACACCTGCACTGACCTAGGAGAGCTGCGCCGCTACAGTGGCAGGAAAAACTGCTCGGATGTTCGGCATTTTAAAAATTAGCGCTATGCAACACATGTTTCAAATGTAGTAACACCTCTTTTTTTTGGCCGTGTTACAAGTTCGTCGAGTTTTGTTTCCACCGTATACAGCTTGGCGCAATTGCTACTCATCCAGTTAGTCGAGGATGAGATTTACTCATCGACAGTCGATGCAGACAGTTCATACCGAGCGACAGTCTAGACCTACTTTCGCTCGCCACTTAATGTACATACCATCTCACGCAACAACTGTTAGTATAGGAGATAGGCCTGAAGTTAACCAACGACCGCAGCACGATGAAGCCGGTAGATGAGAAGAAGCGCGCGCGTATCGTAAGCATGTTGCGCAAGGGGCTTTCGACTAGGAAAATAGCCGAGGAGCTCGGCATAGGCAAAAGTACCGTGCATGATTACGGGCTGAAAGTGATTGCCGAGACTAGTCGCGATGAGGTACGACCTACAATGCCCATGGCCGGCCGTCCACGGTTAATTACAACCCGCCTCCAGTGCGGTATAGTTCGTGCGATTACCAGTGGGGAGGCAAAAACTAGTGTGGACGCCGTGAAGATGCTAGAGGAGAAGCACGCTCTGGTTGTAGACTCGAAGACCGTTAGGAACTCCTTACGACCTGCGGGGCTGATCGTTGTGCAGCAGCCCAAGAAACCTAGGCTCTCTGCGAAAAACTTACGAGATCGGCTGGATTTTGCGAGGTCTCATGCCGACTGGACGATGGAGGACTGGAAGCGCGTGATATGGTCCGATGAGACGAAGATTAATCGTGTCTGCTCCGACGGACGTGCGTACGCCTGGATTCGCGCGGGCAGCAAAGTTCAGAGCCACCAAATCCAATAGACAGTTAAGCATGGGGGCGGCTCTGTGATAGTGTGGGGTTGCATGACGTATGAGGGGGCGGGGTTCATATGCAAGATCGATGGAAGGATGGATGGGCCGCTGTATCGCAGCATCTTGCAAGACAAAGTGTTTTAAACCATTGATTTTTACAAGCTCCCCCCCTCAGAGGTCATATTCCAGCACGACAATGATCCCAAGCACAAGTCACGTCTGGTGCAAGACTGGCTTGGGGAGCAGGAGTATGCAGTCCTGGAATGGCCGTCGTCCTCCCCGGACCTGAACCCGATAGAGCACTTGTGGGGACACTTGAAAAGGGAATTGGCGAAGTACGACAAGCCTCCCAGCGGAATGTTGGAGCTATGGGAGAGGGTGCAGGAGGAATGGGACAAGATTCCGGCGGAAGTGTGCTCAAACCTCATCGACAGTATGCCAAGGAGGATCAAGGCGGCGATCCGCGCAAAGGGACGCTGAACTAGGTACTAGTTTTGCTAGTAACTAATTTGCTGCCTGTCCTCGGTTCAAATTGTCCGGATGTACTGCTATTAAATGCTGTCGACTTGAAGGACCATGTACTAGCCTACTCTGGTTTTAGGAGACATGAGTGAGTGCTCTAACTGCTCTTCTCTACGTGTATGGCCACCACGGATTAAGGCTTAATGTTTACAGCGTACAGCTCGTCAAAATGCATAAACATGCTAAACATCCAGACAATTTTTCCTACCACTGTACCTTGGCTTGCAGATCTCCAAGGATAGAGCAGCGCGCACCATTACTCTCACACAGTCACACTTGGTGCGCCAGATCCTTCAGAGGTTTGGCCTTCATTTCTCTTCCGCACAGCCCACCCCTCTGCCAGTAGACCACAGACTCTCTGCTCCAGTCCCGGAGGAGGCTGTAGAGCCTAGTGGTCCTTACGCAGAAATGGTGGGTTGCCTCATGTACCTGATGACTTGCACTCGTCCAGATCTCGCATACCCTCTCAGCATCATGGCCCGCGTTGTCACCTCTGGTAGACACCGACCACAGCACTGGTCTACAACTATGAGGGTTTTTCGTTTTCTAGCAAGTACATCGGGCATGGGGCTTGTGCTAGGAGGACGCAAGCCAGTGGTCCTTACCGGGCACACAGACACTTCTTGGGTGGACAACACCGAGACTCTCAGGTCCTCCCAGAATTACTGCTTTAGCCTTGGTGTAGGTGCTGTCTCGTGGAGGTCCACCCGCTCGTCATCTGTTGCCCAGTCTAGCTGTGAGGCTGAGATCTACGCCGGTGCCATGGCGGCACAGGAGCGTCGCTGGTTGACCTTCTTGCTCAGCGACTTAGGTGAGCGGCCTAGCTCTGTCCCGGTCCTGTACGCTGACAACAGGGCCATGATCCTCCTTTGACAGGAGCCTAGACTCGAGGGCAGAGCGAAGCACATCCAGCTGCGGTACTTCCTCCTGCGCGAGCTACAGCAGCGTCGCCAGGCCCGCGTAGTACACTTGGCCTGTGGTGCCAACACAGCTGATATCTTTACGAAGGCGCTTGCGCCTAAAGATCATTAGCGGCACTGCGTACAGCTCGGTCTCGTGCCTGTAGCACCTCATTTGCTAGGACCTTGATTGTGTATAACTCTTTATATATTATCCTGACTGGCCTTGTGGCTTTCTCGCAGTGGCTGGACTAGTAGTGTCGCCCTGGTCTTAATGTTGCCTTGTTTGTACTTTTTTGACTGGTCTTTAGACCCCTTCCTCAGAGGTTGGACTAGTAGTGCCGCCCTGAGCTGCTCGTCTCTCACCAGGCACTGCCCCTATCCAGTCTAGGGGGTGTGTCAAACATATGTGTGTATGTTTAGTAGACTACATAGGGTCATGCCATAGAGAGTACAACCCATTAGCTATATACCCGTAGATGCTCCCATTCTAGTCAACAATTCTAACTTTGATAAAATGTACCATATCATAAGCTATCCCCCGCATAAGCCACCCATGGAGTGACTATTTCGGCGGGTGTTATATACGGGGGATTATGGTAGTTGTATAGGCTTGGTAGGTTAGGTGTGCTACAATGCTGAATCGTACTGTAGAAGGTACAACACCCTCATTGTACCCCTCTCTCTTCGAGTCCAAATACTCCCTTTTCTCTCGTAATTTTTCTCCCTAGCAAAAACCTCTCGACATTTCTCATGCCTAGCTAGATCCTAGGCTTAACTCCTTTCAACATGTATTGGGCTGAGAAAAAGCCCTTAGGATCTTTCCAGAGACTAAGTCCAGTTGTAAAAGGAGACTTGAGTAGTGCAGCGGAAGTTGAATAGGTAAACCCTTGTACTAGTATGTGAGAACAAGTGATTGATTAAAAGGACAAGTATACATCAATATATAGAAAGGAAGAAGGTAAAGCAGTTGTAGAATACTTCAGAAACGCTTAAGTCCTTGAGGTATTTCCAACACTCCCCTTCGTTTCTGGAGTGCTGACGTGTTCAGATCCGGTGACGTTTGTCTGCCCAGTCAGCAGCATGCAGTAATCGAACTTTGCCTTCGCCAGTTTCTTCGTCAGGTAGTCTGCGGCCATTTCTGTCGTAGGGCAGTAACTGAGTTGAAGTCTCCCCTTTGTGATTTCATCCTTGACGAAGAAGTATCGCAGGGCGATGTGCTTGGTTCGGTTGGCGAAGCCGTCCTTGTTCGCGATTTTGATCGCAGATTGGTTGTTGCAGAGGAGTGAGAAGACGTGCAGGGTCGCAATCTTTGCTTCCTCAAGTAACTCTCGCAGGTAAAGTCCTTCCTTGGTCGCAGTGCAGAGGGCGATATATTCTGCTTCAACCGAAGATAGTGCAATTAGTTCCTGTTTGCTTGACTGCCAGGAGATAGTCCCGATGGGCTCTAGTCGGTAGATGTTGCCCGTTCTCGAGCGCCGATTTTCCCTGTCTCCCGCGTGGTCGGCGTCGACGTATCCGAGTAGTTGTACGGACGATGTTGTTTCTTTACTGCAGGTAAGTCCGGTCGTCGGCGTAGAGACAAAGTAGAGTAGTGCCCGATTAAGTTCCTCGAGATCTTCTTGTTCCGGTTGCTTCAGATGCGTCGCCAGTTGACTCACGCTGTAGGATAGGTCAGGTCGGCAGGTTACTGCTGCGAATAGTAGGCATCCAAGCTTCTGCTGATACTCCTGGATTTGCTTCGTGGGGAGTTTTGCGGAGGTGTTGTTGTTGTTCCCGTAGCGGTAGGGAGTCGTAACTGTAGTCGGCGCTAGTTCGAATTTCTTCGCGACAACGCCTGCGTACTTTCCAGCGTGTAGGTAGAACGCCGAGTTGTCTTCGACGACGTTTAGGCCCAGTACTGGGTTACGGTGTCAGACACTGTGAGTGTCAAGTCATTTCTCAGCTCCCCTTCGAACCAGGTGGCGATGTCGGAAGGTGGAGCCGATGTAGAGCAGGTCGTCGACGTAGACGATGAGTAGGATAAATTCCCTTTCTTTCTGTAGTCGGTACATGCCTTGGTCGTGCGACAGCTGTAGGAATCCGATCCTGACGAGGCAACCGTGAAGATGCCGCTGCAGGGCACACTACCGACACACTTGTTTCGTGCTTGATCCCGTAAAGGGATTTTATCAGTTGGCACACTTTTGTGGGGTCGTCGATGAATCCGTGGGGCTGCTCGACGAAGATCTCGGCGTCCACAGGTGCGTACAGGAAGGCATTTGCGACGTCGATCTGGCGCAGTGGTACTTTCTTCGTGGCCGCGACGGCGAGTAGAATGCGCAAGGAGGTGTGACGGGAGACTGGGGCGAATGTTTCTGTGTAATTAGTTCCGTATCGTTGATCAAATCCTCGTACGACCCAGCAAGCTTTGAATCGTTCGATGGAGCCGTCCGCATTGGTCTTGATGCGGTATACCCATTTTCCCGAGAGAACGTTCTTCCCGTTGATGTTCGTTGCAGGTACCAGCTTCCATGTATTTCGGTCTTGCAGAGCTTTCAGTTCTTTTTCCATTGCCTCTTTCCATTTTGCCTTGTGTTCCCCCCCCAGAGCCTGCGACAGAGTCGTTGGCTCGCGCGGAGATGGCGGCGGTGGATGCTGGACGGAGACCCATAAGCCGAGTATCTGCAATCCCGTGGGTGTGTGTCGAGGGGAATTTTCGTTCCCCGAATAGGCTGCTTCGTCACCATCTTCTGGATCAGGTAAGAAGTTTGGGCCGATGCGTTCTGAGACATTTGTGTCGACCGGGTGAGGTGTAACGTAACCTTGGTCAGCGAAGTGGTAAAGGGTGTCGAGGTTGTTGCTATCGAGGGGATTGTCTTCGTTGAGTGGTACAGGCACAGAACAGTAAGGGAGTGGTCCGGCAGCTTCCGAAGCTCCAGGTACGTCTTCTTCTGCTGCATCAGCCTCGGCAGCACGGTCGGCGAAGGAGCGAAGGCCCGCGAAGCCGTTGGTGGGGTCGTCTGTGTTGGCAACGTTGTCCAGGTAATGCTGCAGTGTCAGTCGTTCGTAGAAGATCACATCACGTGATGCCACGGTGTTTTTGTCTTGAATGTCAAGGAGTTTCCATGCTTGGATGTTTGGTGATGCCGAGGTGTAGTCCCCACCTTGCTCGTTGAGTGAAACATCCTGCTCGGGCTGTGTGGGGTCTGTACTGTACCATGAAGCCGAAAACCCGAAGTAATTTTGTGCTGCCCCTTTTTCGTGTCCACAGCAGGTGCGGTGATGCGTTGTTGGGAAGCGAGGACGAGGATAACAAATTGTGCAGGTGGACTGCATGGGTCATCGCGTCTGGCCACAGTGCGTTGGGCAGTCTCATCCCTAGGAGCAGCTTCCGCATCATCGTCTGCAAGGTCCGGTTCATTCTTTCTGCGACCCCCTGCTGCTGGTGAGCGTAGGGCAGAGACACCAGTCGTCTGATTCCCCTTTCCGCCAAGTAGTTCCTGAAGCGTTGTGACTGGTATTCGAGTGCGCCGTATGACTGGAAGCTCTTGAGCTTCGTTCCTGATTCTCGTTCAGCGATGGGGAGCCACGTCGTGAAGGCTTCGAAAGCTTGATCGCGCGTCTTGAGGTTGTAGTGCCATACATATCTTGTTGCTGCATCGATGAACGTGATGACATAGTTGAAGTCGGCTTCAGTGTCGTCTCGAGGCATGTTTAAGATGTCGCTGTAAACCTTTTCCATCGGTGCGTATGCAGGTGCACTTGGATTGTTATGTGATGGAAAAGGTTGGTGGGGAAGATCTGCTTCAGGGCACGTGAAGCACCGTGCGCGAGGTCGTCGAAGTTCTTGGTCGCTTGTCGTAAGAAGAGCGTTTCGTTCTAACACTTCGGCTTGGATGGTTTGTAGTACTGTGCTGTTTGCAGGATGTCCAAGGCGTTGGTACCAAATGTCGTCGGAGGCGCGATGGCCGGGCGAGCGTTGGTACATGTCGGTGTTGGAGAAGAACGCGACGACCGTGGCGGGACTTCGGCAGACTTCTCATGTGATGGGCATAAGTTGATCTGCTTCGGTTGGTGGTCCTCGGATTGCTGGTGATGATACTCGGCTGGGTCCTGCTGCTGTTACTTCAGGTGATGTCGAGGAAGGAACGCTTGTTGGTACTTGTCTTTCTTGTCGAATAACTGTTAACGCTCATGTTCTCTCTGCCGCAGGTATGGTGTTGGAGTACCAGAATCCATCTAGGGTGAAGTCGGGGTCAAGGTCCGGCGGGTGCGTCCAGCCGGCGAACGACACGATGCCATCGCTGTCGGCGGTGCCGCGGTCGGGGACGAAATCCAACACGAAGACGCCTGACTTCAGGAGAGCGCGACCGATGAAGAGACCGCCCTTCCCGTGGTAAAGACGAAATTCGTTGGAGTCCGAGTCGCACTCCAGGTGAATTCCTTTTGCCATTAACTGGCTGACGCTGAGTAAGTTGTATCCCAAATTGTCGACGATGAGGACTTTGTTGAGTTGTAGTATGACGTTCGTCTCCATTGACTGAAGCTGAAAGATGCCTTGTCTGTTTGTTTTCAGGTTCTCGTTGTTGGCGACGGTGATGATGACATCGCGGTTGAGGCGTCGCTCTCGTTGCACGAAGCGCCCGGAAGAACACATGTGTTGACCGCAGCAGCTATCCAAGAACCAGGTGTTCCACCCGGTGGGTTCGGCGTTGGCGACTGCAGCGTATGTCGGATTAACCTGAAGCCCTTGTGAACGCGGCGGTGGCAGTTCTTCCTCGTCTGGAGCGTAAGTGGGTGGTGAGACGGGTGCGCAGTTGTCGATGTGGACCATGCAATTGATGATGTTTGGTGTGCCTTGTGCAGATATGGAGGAACGTCTCGGCGGGCTTTCTTGAGTGGAGGCGACTTGTGGGTCTACTGGACGATAAGTTCGTGGGCGTGTGCAGTTGACTTTGGAGTGTCCAGATGTTTGACAGTTGTGGCAGAACGGCGGCACAATGGTGAGTCCTCTGTTGTCGCGTTGATCTTGCTTGCTGCGTCGGTTGTAGTTGTTGTCGTTCCTTCGTTGAGTGTAGAAGACTAGCGGTTGCTGCTTCCTTGGTTGTCTTTCTTCGAACAGGTCCATCTCTTGTTGTTCAGCATGGAGCTCGGCGCAGAGGTGCATCTCCGAGATTCGTCCGTGGGCGCGAAGAAGCGAGCGGGTGGTTCTCCATTCTGGCCCGAGCCCAGCGAGGACAAGCGTTACGAAGCTTTCTTCAGTGATTGTTCCTCCGCACCGAAGCAGGCGGTCGCGGAGTGTCTGGCATCGACTCATATACTGCATCGCCTTTTCCCCGGTCTTCATCTGTATTGTTGTCAGTTGCTGCATGAGTCTGCTTTGTGTCACGATGTCGTTTGCTTGATAGAGGCACTTGAGGTGATGCCATGCGAGTTCCGCGGAGTTTCCATAGCTCCGATACGTTCTGATGCTTTGCTGTTCTTGTGGTGACAGGTTCCGCAGGAGGACTGTGTACGCCAGCAGCGACTGATATGTAAAAATTTCTTGCTCTTTTGCAGTGCCATTGCTTGGAAATGGCAGGGACCCGTTGAAGTATCCCAAGAGGTGCGCGGCCTCCATCAGCAGCTCGAACTCAAAGCTCCAGGTAAAGAAGTCGTGTCCGTTGAACGGTGAGGATGTCTGCAGTTTGATGACGTGTGAAAACTGCGCCTGGAGACTAAGTATCTCGCTTGGTGTCTGTTGTGATGCAGCTGCTGTTGGTTGGGCACGGGGCGGCATGAACTCGAACGTCCCCGGTGAAGAGTGATAAGGCGCGAAGGTAGGCGCTTGATTGTGTCGCCTGAACGATGAGTTGTCGAGGCTCATCGGCGCTAATCCCATGTTTCCTCCGTTGCTCTGTGTTGAATGTGCAGGCGTCCTTGTCTGCTGCTGCTGGTCGAAGTGCGACATGAAGCTGAAGAACCTTTCCATAAGGTTCGGGTCCACGCTTGAAGAGGGTGATGGAGTCACCATTTCTGGTGTTCTTCCTGTTGTTTCTTGGGCAGCGCCTGTCTCGGTCTGCAGTCCTGAAGTGTGCAGTCCAGAGTTGCCGGGTTGAGTGTCTTGGCCACTGGGTGAACCCGTAGAGGTTTTCTTGCCCTTGCTGTCCATGACTTGTAGTTAATGAAGTCGTTGGTGTTCTGATTGAAGATAGAGCGTAGTTGCTGGGAGTTTGGTCTCTGACCAGCTCTCATACCATATTGGGCTGAGAAAAAGCCCTTAGGATCTTTCCAGAGACTAAGTCCAGTTGTAAAAGGAGACTTGAGTAGTGCAGCGGAAGTTGAGTAGTTGAACCCTTGTACTAGTATGTGAGAACAAGTGATTGATTAAGAGGACAAGCATACAGCAATATATAGAAAGTAGGAAGGTAAAGCAGTTGTAGAATACAGTTGAAAAAGGGCGGTTATCGAGTCGCACAGCGACTCGATTGTCGCTTCGGTTACCATCTTTGCAGTTGTAACTGTCAGTCGCAACCTCCAGTTGCGACCCTTCGAGTCCTTTCGTGTTGTTTGTCCATCCCTTCGTGTAACCTCCGTTGACTCGCTTACCCGTTACGACCTTCCTCGAGTGTGGTGTTACACTTCAAAAACGCTTAAGTCCTTAAGGTATTTCCAACAACATGTTAGATCCTTTCAGCAACTGCCGCACTGCCTCATTGCCTCACTGCCTCACTGCCTCACTGCCTGCCTGCTGGCACAGCTTGAAAGGCACGGTGGTCCACACATCTGGTAAAAGGATGACAAGAACACAACCTTTACAGCCCTGAACAGTTGTAAGCGTGCCGCACTACAAATGTATGTGTTTCTTGCTGCCATCCTGCAAAAGAGGCCGCTTCTCCTGCTGCACCTCCTCACTCTCAGCCTCCTCACACACCACCCTCAGCATGGGAGACGTCAGGACTACAGCAGTCTCACGTCTGCTATCCCCTCCACTGCGCACGTCGCTGTCAGCTTGATTGCCCGCAATCGCACTGCTGCTTATGCCACTGCCACTGCTGCGGCTGTCAGTGGTGCTGTTCATGCTGCTGTTCGTGCTGGTGCTCGCAGCAGCAGCAGTGGGACGAGCGGACACAATGTGCACAGAGGGAGGGTGCGGGAGCACAGCATGGCGAGGAGAGCGAGTGGGTAGACGGGCGGCAGGGGAGGGAGGAGGCCGGTGCTGGTGCTGATGTTGAGAGGAAGCAGTGGGGGTGGTGGCTATGGAAGTGGGAGTGAGAGCGGACTTGGGGGTGGTGGGGAACGAGTGCGAAGAGGGCGTGAGAGGGGGTGCCGTGCCGTGCGGTATGCGGGGGGGACGAGACAGCCTGAGAGAACAGGGGGAGGAATGGCCAGAGAAGGGAGTGGGCAGAGAGAAGAAGCATGAGGGTGAGGGGTTGTGGCAGCAGTGCACACTAGTGGTTCACTAATAGAGGTGGTCACCGCTGAAGTTGAAAAACAAAAGCTGCTTGGGTGCGCTGTGCTGGTGGGATACCTGTGCAGGCAGTGAGCCCACCTGTGCAGGTTGAAGAGCGAGACCCCGACCATGATGATGAGCACGCCCACCAGGTTCACACGAGTGAAGCGGTCCGCCAACACCAGGTGGGACACCTGGCGTGGAGGAGGGGCGAGGGGAGAGAGGAGGCACCGCTGATGGCAAGTGGGAGGCACAATAGAGGGGGCACAGCGCCCTCTAAGCCCAGCAGGTTGCTGCGAGTGAAGCAGTCTGCGAGCACCAGGTGGGGCAGCTGCGGTGGAGGGAGTACGGACAGGGGCGAGGAGAGAGAGAGCGACTGGGAGGGCCATGGCTGGCTGCAAACGAGAGGAGAAGAGAACTGAAGCAGGCACCCAGCGCCTCGCGAATCGCAGAAAATTATACCACAAATGTCTACGGGTGCTGGGCAGCTCACCAGAATGGTGGCGCCCTCTTTGACAGTGCCGGCCACAGAGAAGGTGACGGCGCTGGTGTGCAGGATGAGCAGGAACTCCGCCATGATCTGCAGGACGGGGGGGGGGCAGAGGGGGGTCTGGCACATCAGTGGGCGAACATAAAGATGACGGCGCTGGTGGGCAAGATGAGCAGAAAGTCAGACATGATCTGCAGGGGAGGATGAGGGGGGGTGAGGGGGAGAGAGAGGAGGGCGGGGATACAACCAAAGTGCGGATGTTGTGGAAGGTGTGGGATGCGACATGCAATGTACCAAGCAGGATGCACCACATAAGGTATGCAAACACCACGTGAGGAAAGGACCCATGGGGATGGCGAGAAGACAAGTTATGAGGGGAAACAGATACAGGGAATCCGGTTATAACGGATAGGGATACAAGGGATAGGGTTGGAGGGCATAGGGATACACAGGATATGGATATAGGGGAAATTGATACACAGGAAAGAGATTTGAGAGATGGGGATACAGAGGATAGGGATATGACGAATAAGGAAATGCGGAATAAAGATACAGGAGATATGGATAGGCGGGACAGGGATATAGGGGATACTGATACAGGGGATAGAGATATGAGGGATAGGATACAGGGGATAGAGATATGAGCGATAGGATACAGGGGATAGTGATACAGCCTATAGGGATTTAGGGCGAGCAGGGTACCATGAGGAAGGCGAGCACCCCTCCGAGCAGCAGCAGCAGCAGTGTGGGTGCGAGTTGCGAGGGCGGAGAGAAGTAGGGCGAGGCGGGCAGCGAGGAGAGGGGCTCCAGGGCGAGGGAAAAGAGGCAGCACGTGACGGCCATGGGGGGGGTCAAATAGGCCAGGGACACCAGCGGGCTGCTCAGACCTGGGGAGGTGGGGTACGGGGCATGGGAATGAGTGAGTTGGGTGAGAAGGAGCATGAGACGAGACATGATAAGAGAGAACAGGGGGAAGGCTGTTGAGCTACAGTGGACTCATGAGGTGCCAAGCGATGCACAAAATAGGAGGTGCGGGCACGGCACAAGGTGGATGGCAAGGGAAACAAGAAAAAGAAGCATGAAAGTAAGAGCGAAAGGCAGAAGACCATGGGGGAGAGAGGGAGCATACCGAGGCGATCTTTCTGTGAGGGGAGAGGGTGGGCTAGCCGCAAGTCATGGGGACCATGGGGGCGATGGGGGCAACAGGGTGGGAAGCGGAGGTAGAATGAGAGGGGAAGTCAAGAGCAGTGAGACAGAGCAGGGGGCGCGGGGACAGCAGTTACAGGGAGGCGAGATATGGCTTGGCTGATGTGATGAATGGAGGCAGATGGTTGTAGTGGCAGCAATAAGATATGCGCGCGGACACGAGAACAACCATGGCATGTGCATGTGCATGTGGTGGGGGGTGGGGGCGGGAAACGAAGTGGGGGATCATGATTGCAGGGAGGGGAGAATGAGGTCACGGCAGCAGTGACAGCAGCATCACCTGCACCAGCCCTGGCATCACCTGCAGCAGCACTTGAATGAGCACCCATCGCAGCCCAGACGCCATTGCAGACAGCATCACGAGCACAAAGCCCGACACGTGGAACGACGCCTCTCCTGCCACTGCCAGGCACGCACGGTGAAAGACATGGAGGGGCACGGTGGCAGTGAAAGACATGGAGGGGCACGGTGGCGGTGAAATTCACATGCGGAAGGTTGTCTCACTCACATTGAAGCGCTCAAGCAACACGGCATGCCATGGGAAGTTGACTGTTGGAAGACGAACTGAGAAGCCTGAAACCCGATCCCGAAAGCTTAAAGGTGGACCTGTGAAGAGCACTGCTTGACCTGTAAAGAGCACCGCCTGACCTGTGAAAAGCACCCCCACAGAGATGACCATCATGATGCCGATCAGCCGGAAACTGAGAGGCTCCAACCTGCCACGGCACGGTGTGGAGTGGTGTGGTGGGGTGTGGTGGGGTGTGGTGGGGTGTGGTGGGGTGTGGTGGGGTGTGGTGGGGTGTGGTGGGGTATGGTGGGTTGTGTGGCACATGGAGCAAGGATGGGTAGATTAGGACATGGGGGCGGCTGCGGGTGGACAGGGCATCAGCAAAGCAGGGAAGCAAAAGGGGAAGGAGGGGGGGGGAGAAGGGGGGGGGGGAAAGCCTTACCTGAAGATGAAGGCGAAGAGCAGCAGGAACATGGGCGCGCTGGACTTGCACTGCAGGGGGGACAACAGGGGGGGGGGTGGGAAACAGAGGGCGGAATGCACAGGGTGCACTTGAAGACGACCTGGTGCCCACATCCCAACAGTTCGGAGGGATGTGGGCAAGGAGGGAGGTGGGCATGGGGGGATGTGGGCATGGAGGGATGTGGGCATGGGGGGATGTGGGCATGGAGGGATGTGGGCATGGGGGATGTGGGCATGGAGGGATGTGGGCATGGAGGGATGTGGGCATGGAGGGATGTGGGCATGGAGGGATGTGGGCATGGGGGGATGTGGACATGGGGGGATGTGGGCATGGAGAAAAGTGGGCAAGGACGGATGTGGGCATGCAGGAATGTGGGCATGGGGGGATGTGGGCATGGAGGGATGTGGGTATGGGGGGATGTGGGCATGGGGGGATGTGGGCATGGAGGGATGTGAGGCCAGTCACCATAGGACAGTAGGACAGAAGGACAGTGTTGGGCAGTAGGGCATAAGCAAGGGATGAGAGCAAAAGCAGGGTGTGCGTGTGCACTTGTGTGACTGTGAGCGTGATAGGGCATGTGGTGACAGCAGGAAATGTCGGCTCATTCGCACTCCGAATGGTGAATGAGTACCATTGTGTAGAACGTGAGTGTGATATAAGCGAGGGATTGATTGGACAGTGCAATGTCGACTGCTGTTGCCACCGCTGTGGGTATGACTGCTCATTGTCACGCACATACATGCAAGGACAGTCGAGGACATGCCACGCCATGCAATGCCACCCCATGCCATGACATGCCATGCAAAGCCAGCATGCACAGAAACACACCAGATGTCATGTTATGGCATGCCACGGTACACGACGTGGGGTAAAGTGGGAGACGAGTTGAGATGAAACCGCAGGCAATGGGTGAGTGCAGGAGAGCACACATGCGACAAACAAGCGTCCATGAAATGAAAGAGGGCTGACGGTGCAAGCAGAAGAGGTGAACGCGCAGGTCATGGTGAGCGCGCAGGTCATGGTGAGCGCGCAGGTCATGGTGAGCGCGCAGGTCATGGTGAGCGCGCCCACCTCTCAGGCAGTAGTCCCTTGAGGAGAGGGGCAGCGGCGGCAGGGCGGCGGGGAAGGCGGAGTGCAGCAGCGCAGAGGCCATGAGCGCCTGCTGCGCGAAGTGGAACGCCGTCAGCAGCAACGGCGCAGGGAACCGCCCGTGCTGCTGCCCTATCAGCATCTTGTTGTACCTGATGAAGACAGGGGTGCGGGGGGGGGGAGGGGGAGCGAGCGGCAGAGATGGGGTGTGAGGGGGGAAGACGTAGAAAATCTGGGGGAGGAGAAGCGGAGAGTGAGTGGAATGGAAGGGGGAATGGCTTACAGGCTGAGGCACGTGCTTACAGGCTGAGGCACGTGCTTACAGGCTGAGGCACTTGCTTACAGGCCGAGGCACGTGCTTACAGGCTGAGGCACGTGCTTACAGGTTGAGGCATGTGCTTACACGCTGAGGTACGTGCCTACAGGTTGAGGCACGTGCTGAAGGCGAGGGGCTTACAGGCTGAGGCACGTGCTTACTGGTTGAGGCACGTGCTTACAGGCTGAGGCACGTGCTTACAGGCTGAGGCACGTGCTTACTGGTTGAGGCACGTGCTTACAGGCTGAGGCACGTGCTTACAGGTTGAGGCATGTGCATACACGCTGAGGTACGTGCCTACAGGTTGAGGCACGTGCTGAAGGCGAGGGGCTTACAGGCTGAGGCACGTGCTTACTGGTTGAGGCACGTGCTTACAGGCTGAGGCACGTGATTACAGGCTGAGGCACGTGCTTACTGGTTGAGGCACGTGCTTACAGGCTGAGGCACGTGCTGAAGGTGTACCAGAGCAGCAACAGCACGAGCACGCGCGCCACGGGCCACACGCTGCGAGGGTCGCACCACAGACGCACGCTCACCCCGCCCCACCCAAGGCTCGCCCTCACGCTGCTGCTGCTGCTGCTGCCACCGCCACCACCCGCGATCGCAGCAGCACTACCACCACCACCACCAGTAGCGGTACCAGCAGCAGAAGCAGCAGCAGCAGCGGCGCCTAGCCAGTTCCTACCCGCCGTTCCGTCCCCCGACTTGCTTCTCTCCACGCGTCTCTCCCGCACCCTCCCTGCCCCCCGCTCCCTTGCTGTTCCCTTTCCCCTCTCGCCCTCCTCATCTCTGTCCGTGTCCGTGTCCCTGTCGCTGCTGTAGTGCCTCTCGCCCAACCCTACTGCCTGCCTCTCACCAAACCCTAATCTGTGTCTCTCGGCCAATTCCACTGCTGGTCTCAAATCCTCCTCTCCTCCCTCTCCTCCCTCCCGCTCCCTCCAGCGGTCCTGATCAGCCCTGCGAGCGACAACATCAGTGACATGTCTGACGTCTTCGCCTCCCTCCCACACCTGCAGCTCCACTGAAGCTTCGCTGCCATGACGTGTCACGCCAGTTGACCCTGCTGATGGCGTCACGCTGACGCTAACGGAGCTGTCACTGCTGTCCGCGATAGTAACTGAGCCGCTGGTACTTAACCTGCCTGTTTCGTCGTCAGCAACGACTGCGCTGCTGCTAGCGGAGGTCCTGCTGCTGACGTCAGAGGTAACGGTTACCGTGTCTCGCGGTATCGACGAGCTGCGAGAAAACGACTTCAGTCGCGGAATTGAGGCCCTATCATGAGGCTCGGTGGGCCTCATTGCTTCTGCTGGGAGGAATCGGGCCGGCTCAACACAGGGACGACATGGCAGTACCCCGAAATGGTGAAAACGAGATATGCTGAAACGGAATCAGCCAGACAGGAACTCTCAAGAGCCTGCAGAACAGAAATCTGCTTTGGTGGGGGTTGTGAAACAGGATCGGTTTTCACATTTGTGTGGTACCGCGTGGTGCCCTGCTCTTTTCTGGGAAACAGCATGTCGGAGTGCAGCATTGTGCTCAAATGTATGCCTTTATGGACAGTTGTGAATAAATTGCACTCTACAAAGGTATAGCATAACGCATTCATGACACATTAATTCTAGTGTTATGGAATCTGCAGTATAGTAAATATAGGACTGTTAATAATATATAAATGTAAATCACAAGATTCAAAACCCATGGAATCCAGATCTGCCTTCTACATAGTATTTGTTTTCCTAATTATCGAAATGAAAGGAAGACATGTGTAATGAAGCGCAGAGAGAGTGTGTCGAAGGATTGATTAACGGGAAAATAATCCAAATGAGACAACATCTAACAGCAGGAAGCATGGATATAGTTAGCCTAGGAGTGTTGAAGTATACTCGACAGAGTTTACTTATGCATTCATCATATAACATTTAGATTGTACTAGTAGCGTGATGTTAAATGATATATATTAGTATATAATTGTAGGCTTGGTAGCAGGGTTCTCTTTTGGAAAAAAACGTGTCTGAGCAATCAGACACGTTCTGCGCACTTGGTCTGATGCGTTTTTCAGGATCAGAGAATTTTGAAAAACTTTTCTGACTTTCCAGAGAATTTGAGAATCTTTGTCTGAAAATACAAAGAAATTCTACTGCATAGTTTGTTATTGTATGTGACAAAAGAAGATACAGTTTAACACTTTGATTAAGTTAGTACTACTTGCAAGTTACAAGCGAACGAGCATGCTGGCAGATGGCCATTCCCTCCCTCCCTACATTCACGGTACCTACTCCTCATCATCATCAAATTCCGCCAGCTCCTCCTCTACCTCCTCTGTCAAACATGTGTAGTTATCATGTTCGTATAGACTGTATAGGGTCACCTTCTAGAGAGTACAACATTTAGGTATATGTTTGTGTACTCTCTCTTCTCACATTATTCCCCCCCCCACCTACCGCTTCCGCTCCTCCCGTCGCGTCTCCTAGCCTCGCCTCGCCCCTCCTGAGCCCAGTCGCGACCCCTCCCCCTAGCCCCGTCGCGCCCCTTCCAGGGCCTCGTAGCGCCCCTCCAGGCCCCGTCGCGCCCCCCTTCCAGGGCTTCGTAACGCCCCTCCAGGCCCCCGTCGCGCCCCTCCAGGGCTCTGTAGCGCTCCTCCAGGGCCCCGTCGCGCCCCCTAGCGCCCCTCCTGGGCCCCGTAGCGCCCCTCCAGGGCCCCGTCGCGCCCCTTCGCGCCCCTCCTGGGCCCCGTAGCGCCCCTCCAGGGCCCCGTCGCGCCCCTTAGCGCCCCTCCTGGGCCCCGTCGCGCTCCTCACAGGCCCCGTAGCGCCCCGTAGCGCCCCTCCTGGGCCTCGTCACGCCCCTCCTGGGCTTCGTAGCGCCCCTCCTGGGCTTCGTAACGCCCCTCCCAGGCCCCGTCGCGCCCCTCCTGGGCTCCGTAGCGCCCCTACTGGGACCCGTCGCGCCCTCCCTGGGCCCTGTAGCGCCCCTCCTGGGCCCCGTCGTGCCCCTCCCAGGCCCCGTCGCGCCCCTCCTAGGCCCGTAGTGCCCCTCCTGGGCCCGTAGCGCCCCTCCTGGGCCCCCATTGCGCCCCTCCTGGGCCCCGCCGCGCCCCTCCTGGGCCCCCATTGCGCCCCTCCTGGGCCCGTAGCGCCCCTCCTGGGCCTGTTGCGCCCCTCCTGGGCCCTGCCGCGCTCCTCCCTGGGCCCCGTATCCACCCTCCTGGGCCCCGTCGCCCCTGCTCGGCCCCGTCGCCCCTGCTCGGCCCCGTCGCCCCAGCTCGGCCCTGTCGCGGCCTCTCGGCCCCGTGGCGCCCGCCCTGCCCCTGTCGCAGCTGCCCGGCCCCTGTCGCACCTGCCCGGCCCCGTCGCGCCCGCCCGGCCCCGTCGCCCCCGCCCGGCCCTGCTGTGTCCTGCCCGGCCCCGTCGCTGCCGCCCGGCCCTGTCGCTGCCGCCCGGCCTCGTAGCTGCCGCCCGGCCCTGTCGCTGCCGCCCGGCCTCGTAGCTGCCGCCCGGCCTTGTCGATGCCGCCCGGCCCCGTCGCAGCCGCCCGGCCCCGTCGCAGCCGCCCGGCCCCGTCGCAGCCGCCCGGCCCCGTCGCAGCCGCCCGGCCTCGTCGCTGCCGCCCGGCCCCGTCGCAGCCGCCCGGCCCCTCGTCGCGCCTGCCCGGCCCCGTCGCGCCTGCCCGGCCTCGACGTGCCTGCCCGGCCCCGTCGCGCCTGCCCGGCCCCGTCGCGCCTGCCCCGGCCCTCCATACTTCCTGGTACTGTCCCCCGTTCCCCGCACCACTTTGCACCCTCCTGCACTTTCCTGCCCCGCCTTGCACCGCATTGCACCTCACTGAACCGCACTGACCGCACTGCACCGCACTGACCGCACTGCACCGCACTGCATCGCACTGCACCGCACTGGACCGCACTGCACCGCCCTGCACCGCACTGCACAGCACTACACCGCACTCCACTGTCCTCCACTGCCCCTCATGGCTGCTGAGCTTCGTTTTGATGCTGAGGGTCAGCCTCTGGAGTTCGAGGCGTGGTTGGCTGACCTTCGCCGCCACCTCACTGATCAGCGGCAGGACGGCCACCCGCTTTCTGCACACCTAGACGGTATGCTCCCCTGCCCTGACCCCCCTGCTGTGCTGCCTGCTGATCCCACGCCCGCTGAGCGCGAGTCCACTGCCGCCGCTGCCCTTGCCCGCTCTGTCTGGCTTTCCCGCGATGCCCTTGCTCAGCTCGCCATTAGCAATGCCCTCCCCCCCCTTGAGCGCCCTCGCTTTAGAACCATTACTACCGCCCAGGCCTACCTCGATGCTGTCATCAAGCGCTATTCTACCCCTCCTGCTGCCTCAGTGGGTCGCCTGATCCTCCCCCTGCTCTTTCCTGACCTGGCGTCCTTCCCCACTGTCTCTGACCTCGCTGCCCCCCTGCGCTCGATAGATGAGGCCTGGCGCGCTGCCTGCACTGATGCACAGCTTAGAGTCCACCAGCCTCCCATGACCTCTACCCTCTACCTCCTTGCCACCCGCCTCCCTGACCGCCTTGCCGCCGCCCGCGACCAGTTCCTTAGCATCCACCCTGCTGCTCTCACCCTCACCGACTTTGTTGACACCCTGACTGCCATAGAGACTCGTCACCGCTCCATAGCCCAGGCGAGCGGTACAGTACCGGTCCCTATCTTTCAGGGTTGTGCCCCCGCTCAGTGTACCTTCTCCGACGGCTCTGTCGCTGTGGCTGAGACTGCTGCTGCAGTGCAGTCCCGCTCGGGGAAGGGCCGCCGCCCCAAGGTTGGGAGCGGCGGAGGTGGCGGGGGTGCGGGTGGGGGTAGTGGTGGAGGCGGGTCGTCCGGTGCCGGTGCGGACGTGGGGACCCTGCCCGGTCCAGCTGCCCCGCTGCCTCCACCGTTGCAGCAGCCGCAGCAGCAGCAGCCTCCGCAGCAGCCGCAGCAGCCGCCGCAGACGAGGCCGGCGAGTGCTCTCCCGCCTGGGTGGCCTGGAGCTGGTGGTGGTCGTGCGCGTGGTGGTGCACCGGGTGGTGGTTCTGGAGGCGGGCCCTGTCAGTACCAGATCCAGACCGGTCCTCGCCGCGGCTTTGTTTGCGGTAAGATCGGTCATTCCACTCCTCGCTGTTTTCGTCGTCTGGACGACCTGTTCCGCCAGCGCTTTGGCCCGGCGCCCGACCTCCCGGACTGGCACAGCTTGCTTAGGCGTAGCATTCGGATTTTTGACTTGGACATGGATGCCATTGTAGCAGCCTTGCATGTGATGTATGCCGATGACTCTAGTGTGCTTCCCTCTTATTACCCCGTGTTGCCTAGTGTAGCTGTGCCTAGCGTAGACTCCCCTGCTGCGTCAGGCGTAGGATCTCCTGCTTTGCTTAGCCTCGGTGCTTCCACCGCTTCACTGTCGCCCCGCGCGACTGCTGCGCTTTCCTTCACCTTGGACTCTGGCGCCTCCCGGTGTTTCTTCCGCGACTCCACGACGCTGACGCCGCTGCCTGTTCCTGCTGCAGTTACTCTTGCTGACCCCTCCGGTGGTCCCGTCTTTGCCCGCAGTTCCACCTCCCTTCCCTGTCCGGCGGTTCCTTCAGGTTCGCTCACCGGTCTGCATATCCCCTCGTTCTCCAGGAACCTAGTTGGTGTCGGCTGCCTCCAGGACCTTGGCGTCACCACTACGTTCCCTGGTCACGAGCGGTATGCTGTCTGTACCGAGGCCGCCACTGGTGCCCCCCTTACCACTTTCCCCCGGGACCCGGTGTCCGGCCTGTTCACACTTGACACCGCGACGTCCCCGGCTGGGTCTTCCCCCCAGGTAGCTGCGTCCACCCAGGTTGCTGCTGCGTGCTCCTGTCGGTCCCTCACTCATCCGACTCTCCTTTGGCACCACCGCCTTGGTCACCCTGCACTCCCGCGTCTGCGTCACATGTCCCAGCACGGTCTCGTCCTTGGTCTCCCCGGTTCGTTCCCTGAGTTTCCCTCATCCCCCGCCCCACCGTGCACGCCTTGTGTCGAGGGCCGGCTCCGCCGTGCCCCTCACTCCTCCTCTTTTCCCCCTACCACCGCACCCCTGCAGACTCTGCACATGGACGTCTGGGGCCCAGCCCCGGTCCATGGGCCGCGTCGCGAGCGCTTCTTCCTAGTGCTTGTCGACGACTTCACACGTTACACCACCGTCTTTCCCCTGGAGCGGAAGGCCGACGTGCCTGACGTTCTCATCCCCTGGCTTGTCTCTGCTCGTCTCCACCGCGGTCTCCCTGCCTTGCGCCTCCACTCCGACCGGGGTGGCGAGTTCGCCTCAGGTGTCCTTGGTCGCTTCTGTCGTGCGGAGGGCATCACCCAGACGTTTACCCTGCCGGACTCCCCGCAGCAGAATGGGGTCGCTGAGCGACGCATCGGTTTGGTCATGGAGGTGGCTCGCACCTCCATGATCCACGCCGGTGCACCCCATTTTCTGTGGCCGTTCGCCGTGCGCTACGCCGCTCACCAGCTTAACCTGTGGCCGCACCCCCAGCGGCCGCAGGTTTCGCCGACCCTTCTGTGGACCGGGTCCCCTGGTGACGCGTCTGCGTTCCACGTCTGGGGCTGCCTTGCTCACGTTCGTGCCTCTGGCACGGACAAGCTCACTGCCCGCACCCTCCCCTGCGTCTTCCTCGGTTTCCCCCTTGACGCGTCCGACTGGCACTTCTACCACCCGCCGTCTCACCGTTTCTTTCACTCTCGCGACGTCACCTTTGACGAGTCCGTCTCCTTCTTCCGCCGCTTTCCCCACCGTGGTCCCCCGGTTACTCCCCCCCTGTTCCTGGTTCCTCCCTCCCTGGTGGCCCCTGCCCCTCCCCCCCCCCCGCCCCCCCGTCCGGCCCCCTCTGGTGTGTCTCACGTCACCCCCCTCCCGTCGGTCGTTCCGGTCGACGAGTCTTCTGACTCTGGTAGTCCTTTGGCGCAGTCCTCGCCGTCTGTCCCTCCCCCGGTGTCTCCTCCTCCACCGCCTCCGCAGCCGCCGTCGCCGCAGCTGCTGCAGCCGTCGTCTCCGCCGCCGCCGCCGTCGAGGCCGTCGCTGCAGCCGCCGCCGCCGCCGCCGCCGTCGTCGCTGCCGCTGTTTGTGGACTCTGGGGGTGCTGGAGTTGAGGTGGGTACTCGTCCCGGGGCTCCTGTCGTGGCTTGTCCCCGCGGGCCTGGGGGTGGTACCGGTGCTGGCGGTGTTTCGGGCTCTGGGGGTGTCCCTTCTGGGGGTGCCGGTGTGGAGGGTTCGGGAGGTAGCCGTCGCGCAGCTTGTGGCCCTGGCGTTGGTGTTGTGTCGCCGCAGCAGCAGTCCCCGCCGGTGTCCGCCCTCCGTCTGCTCGGCCTTCCGTCCCCTGACCCTGCGCCTGTTCCTCTCCGACCGTCTCCCCCTCTTCCCGTCTACGGCCTCGTGTTCCCTCCGCCGGACTCGTCCCCGGCTCGTTTTCCCCCTCGTTCCCCACCCGTGTCCCCTCCTCTGTCTCCCGACCCGACGCCGCCCTCTCACGTCTGGTCTCGCCGCCCCTCCCGTGCTCGTCCTGTATCCCCCGTCCCGCGCACTCACCCTATGTTGCTCCGCTCCCACGCGTCTCGTCCTCCCCTCCTCCCGTCTCCTCCTCCGTCCTCTCTTGTCGTTGCGTCTCCTCCTGTGTCTGACTACTTTCGTGCCGCTCGTCCTCTTGTTCCTCGGGTCCTTGCCTCTCTCGTTACCGACCCGTCTGTTCCAGTGTCGAGTCTTGACGCCCTTGTCGCTGCGGTCGCTGACTTCGCCTCTACCCGCCGCCTTGACTACGCCTCCGCTCTGGTCTCTGACCCTGCCTGTCCTCCGTCTGTCGGGGGTGCTCCTGCCCTCGGCAGTGACGTCCTGGAGGACCGCCAGTTTGAGCTTGCTTTCCTGTCCGAGGCTGCTCCCCATCTCTGTTCCATGCTGCTAGTTCCTGAGGGTGACCCAGACGCTTTTGACATCCCGACCCCTCGTACTTACGCTGAGGCGGTTTCGGGACCTTGGGCCTCTCAGTGGATAGCTGCCATGGAGCAGGAGATGGCATCTTGGAGATCCACCGGCACCTTCGTCGACACAGTTCCCCCACCTGGGGTGAACGTGGTCGATGGCCGTTGGCTCTTCAAGGTGAAGCGCCCTCCTGGAGAGCCGCCTGTGTTCAAGGCGCGTTACGTGGCTAGAGGCTTCAGTCAGCGCGAGGGGGTGGACTTCTTTCAGACTTTCGCTCCTACCCCGAAGATGACTACTCTTCGGGTTCTGCTACACGTAGCGGCTCAGCGTGACTACGAGCTTCACTCCCTCGACTTCTCCACTGCCTTTCTTCAGGGCAGCCTTCACGAGCAGGTCTACCTGCGTCGTCCTCAGGGCTTTACTGGCACCTTCCCCCTTGGGACCCAGTGGCTTCTGCGGCGCCCAGTCTACGGCCTGCGCCAGGCGCCTCGTGAGTGGCACGACACGCTGCGTGCTACTCTTGCTGACCTGCAGTTCTTTCCGTCCTCTGCAGACCCCTCGCTCTTCGTTCGTGCTGGCTCGACTTCGTTCTACATCCTCGTCTACGTAGACGACCTGGTCTTTGCCACAGCTGACAGGGACGCACTGGCCTCCGTGAAGGCAGAGCTGCTGAAGAGACACACCTGCACTGACCTTGGAGAGCTGCGCCGTTACCTTGGCTTGCAGATCTCCAGGGACAGAGCCGCCCGCACCATCACCCTGACTCAGTCACACTTGGTGCGCCAGGTCCTTCAGAGGTTCGGCCTTCAGTTCTCCTCCGCACAGCCCACCCCTCTTCCTCTGGACCACAGACTCTCCGCTCCAGTTCCTGAGGAGTCGGTAGATCCCAGTGGTCCTTACGCTGAGCTAGTGGGTTGCCTCATGTACCTGATGACTTGCACTCGCCCAGATCTCGCATACCCTCTCAGCATCCTGGCTCGTTTTGTGGCCACAGGCAGACACCGACCTCAGCACTGGTCTGCCGCTAAGAGGGTTTTGCGTTATCTTGCAAGTACATCGGGCATGGGGTTAGTGCTAGGCGGACGCAGGCCAGTGGTCCTTACTGGACACACAGACGCTTCTTGGGCAGACGACGCCGAGACGCTCAGGTCTTCCCAGGGCTACTGCTTTAGCCTTGGCTCAGGTGCTGTCTCGTGGAGAGCTACCCGCTCCTCGTCGGTTGCCCAGTCCAGCTGTGAGGCTGAGATCTACGCCGGTGCCATGGCGGCACAGGAGCTCCGCTGGCTGACCTTCTTGCTCACTGACTTAGGTGAGCGGCCTAGCTCTGCCCCGGTCCTGTACGCTGACAATAGGGCCATGATTCTCCTGTGTCAGGAGCCTCGACTCGAGGGCAGAGCGAAGCACATCCAGCTGCGGTACTTCCTCCTGCGCGAGCTACAGCAGCGGCGCCAGGCTCGCGTAGTACACTTGGCCTCCGGTGCCAACACAGCTGATATCTTTACGAAGGCGCTTGTGCCTAAAGATCATCAGCGGCACTGTTTACAGCTTGGTCTGGTTCCTGTAGTCTCTCACTTACTCGGGCCTTGACTTTGTACTGTCGTATATATATATATGTATACACTCAGACTGGACTTGTGTCCTCTCACAGTGGTTGGACTAGTAGTGCCGCCCTGTACTCGTTCTTGCCTTGTCTGTACTCCTTCTGACTGGTCTTTTAGACCCTTGTCTCAGAGGCTGGACTAGTAGTGCCACCCTGAGCTACTTGTCTAGAACATTCCCCTATGCAGTCCAGGGGGTGTGTCAAACATGTGTAGTTATCATGTTCGTATAGACTGTATAGGGTCACCTTCTAGAGAGTACAACATTTAGGTATATGTTTGTGTACTCTCTCTCTCACATTATTCAATTCTAGGTTTGATATCCTCCTCCACCTCCTCTTCCACCTCTCCTTCCTCCAACCCATACACCTCAACCACAGCCATCCCCTTCCACTTCTTGATCTGAGCCTCGAGCTCAGCGATCTTCCTTCTCTTCTTTGCCTCGGCCTTGCTCTTCTTCTTTCTGGACTTTGGGGCAAGAATGAGGGCAATTGCATCGTGGCTAGGCCGCCTTGGCTTGGCGGCCTTCCACATGTCAACGATCTCATCCCACTGCATGTCGTAATCCTGCAGGAGGGAGATGCACACAAGGTCGCCCAAGCGGGCATCACAGAGGTTGCCCCGAGACCAGCTCTTAATGACGTTCTGACGGGAAAATCCCCGCTCGCACTCCACCGTCCTCAACGGGAGCACGGCGGTTGCCACCCAAATCTTAACAAGATTGGGATAGGCATCTTCCCAGTCGCGTGTCCCCAGCATGTGCCGCAGGCTGACGTGGTACACCATCTTCCCGTGATGCGCGTCCATGATGTTGACGAATGAGGCCAGCCCTGCCTTGGCGCGTTTCCAGCTAACGCCTGGGAGGGGGAGGGGGGGGGTACATTGCGAGGGAAGGGAATCAGCAAAGTGTGAGTATAACGCATGGCATCGCACTCAGATAACAGGCACACTGAGTAAACATTAGAAGGGTAATCCAGAAAAGCACTAGGAAAAGTATGTTGGTCTAGAGAACTTACCAGGCAGGGGCTTGTTGTTGAATAACTTTTTCAGAAGCGCCAGCCACTCAAGCGCTTTCTTCTCGCGGTCCGATCGTGCAGTGGGATAGGCGC
This sequence comes from Closterium sp. NIES-67, assembly GCA_027943415.1. NCBI lineage: Eukaryota > Viridiplantae > Streptophyta > Zygnematophyceae > Desmidiales > Closteriaceae > Closterium > Closterium sp. NIES-67. Next base: position 470,101 of record BQMB01000274.1, read on the forward strand.
TTGAGAGAAAAAGCTTGGTTCCTCCGAGCTGCTGCAGGTCGCTGAACATTGACTCAATGTAGTCGATCGTCTCTTGGGCCATGGCACGGCACAACACGATGCAAGACTTCTTGTCGCTCTTGAACTCCGAGTCCGAAATCGACTTCGTGTGAAGGATGTACTCGTGGCGGACCGGCTCGCCATCCTTCGCCTCCCCCTCGACGACCACACGACCTTCAGGCTCATGGGATGTCAAGAACTTGTGCGGGTGCTTGCTTCTGGGGCTGCCGAAAGAAGAGTCGCGGTTGATGTACCGTGGGCGAATCACCTTGGTGGTGCTCTGCATCATGCTTCTCACCCTGGTGATGTCGACCAGCAAGTAGCACGAGAAAATCACATAGCCAAGGCATGTTTAGCACAGCATAGAACATGCATGTGCGCGATCGAAAGTATGTGCGCGATCTGAAGCGTTAGCGTATACGTTACCTGGCGACGCTGAAACTTATTGTTAAGCCGGTTGAGCTCTGTCAGCAGGTCGGCGAGGAAGAAGAGGAAGAAGTGGAATTTATAGCCCCTTGCAACCTCGTATGAATCCCGGTCGTACTCGTGCAGCAGCAGGATGGCGGCGGGAAGAATTGCGACCAAGCGGAGTATTGCCTCGGCGCGTGAAAGCCAGCGGATGGCGAAGATAGACTGCATCTCCAGGAAGGTCTTCATCAGGATCTCCTGCAGCTCTTTGAAGCGGTCGTGCCACACTGAGGAGCGTCCCAAAATCTCAACCAGCATCCTGATGATGTCGTCGATCATGTTGAAGTCGGGAATCTTCTTGGCAGTGTCCTTAGCTGCCAAAGCCTCCCTACTCAAACACGGAACATCATACATCAAAACCACGAAACATAAATCAGAACTAGTCGATGAAGTCGGGAAACCTGCCAAGGAAGTGGTGCTGGACTACGCCTCACCTGTGACCAATGCAGTGAGCAGAGATGAGGTGCGGCACGAGCTGCCGAAGGCGGGCGACCAGACCCTGTCGATCCCCCCTCATGACGCTGGCCCCATCTGTACTGATACCTGAAACCTTATTGATGTCGACACCTGCCGATTCGAGATGGGTCTACAAAACGGCTAAAAGGGATCCAGCATCGCACTTATGCACAGTGAGTAAGGCAAAGAACTCAGTGACAACCCTGTCGTTCTTCACGAATGTCACGTAGACAATTAAGTGCTTGCCGCGCCGCCGATCGGTACTTTCGTCGACGCTGAGACCGATGAAATGACTCTTCAGGATGTGCTCGAGCTTCTTCTGCCGAAGGTAATTCGCCGTCGCCTCTGTCAGCTGCCTCAATCCGTACCTGCAACACATGGCAAGCAACGAGAAGCATTAGATGACTCTAGCGGTTCGAACAATGGGAGATTTGCGAAATCCAAAAAACTTACTCTGTGTGGTAGGTGCCGTAGTTGCTCTCGCCCAAGTCCGGCGTACCCTGCGAGGCCATGAAGTTCACCAAAGAAACATACATCAAGATCGGTGCGTTAGTTATGCAGGTGAATAACATCGCCATCAACAACCGAATGATACGTCTGCCTTCGACGCTGCCATTCGAGAAATCCTCGATGCGCTTTTGCTTCGTCTCGGCCCTCTCCTTAGCCTCCTTTTTCTTGACAGCGGCCTGGTGCTTCTTGGTACGCTGGTGCTTGTGCATCGTCTGCACCTGGATGTCTGCTCCACCCTGTCCGCCTTTGCCGTACTTGCAGTTCTCCGACCGGTGCGCCATGCAGATGCTGCACTTGTTGGACGGGCGACCAAGATCGGTCTTGGTGAGGACGAGCCACGGAAACTTCTCGACCACTCGGTTTCAAACTTGTGTTTCAGCTCTGCCTCACGTGCTTTAGCGACCTTCAGCGGCTCTGCTGCTTCTGCGTCCTCCTCGTCGTCGTCAGCATCATCGATGCAGACTAAACAAAACAGGAGATCCTACGCCTGACGCAGCAGGGGAGTCTAAGCTAGGCACTCCTACACAAGGCAACACGGGGTAAGCGGAACCAATCACACTAGAGTCATCGACATACAGAACATACATCGCTGAGCTAATCTCATCCACGTCCATATCAAAGACCTGAACACCCATACGAAGTAAGCTGAGCCAGTCCGGAAGGTCGGGCGCCGGGCCGAAGCGAAGACGAAACAGGTTGTCAAGGCGGCTGAAACAGCGAGAGGTGGTGTGACTGGTCTTACCACACACGAGGCCACAGCGATGACTGGTTTGAAGTTGGTACTGGCAGCGCCCGTCGCCCGCATCACCACCTGTCGTCACCCCGCGCGCACGACCACTGCGACCGCCACCACCACCAGTGCCGGGCCACCCAGGCGGGAGACGACTAACCCGCCGCTGCGGCTGCTGCTGCTGCTGCTGCCGATGCAATGCGGTGCAGAGTGGTGCAGTGCAGTGCAGTGGGGTGCAGTGCGGTGCAGTCGGGCGTCAGAGCCTGGTGTAGAGAGTGCTGGCTTCGGGACAGGGCCGGCTTCGGGACAGGGCCGGCTACGGGGACAGGGCCGCGAGGCCGCGAGTCGACGGGTCCAAGGAGCCGCTAGGGGACAGGGCCGCGTGCTGCTAGGGGCCGGGGCCGCGGGGCCGCCCTGCACTGCAGCTGCATCGCTCCTGATGGCGGAATCTGTACGGCGATTTGACGCGGAGGGTCAGCCGACCGAGGTCGACACGTGGCTCGTCGACCTCCGCCGTCACCTCACAGGTCAGCGGCAGGACGGCCACTCTCTGGCTGTCCACCTTGATGGTACACTCCCCTGTCCTGACCCCCCCGCTCCGCTGCCCGCTGACCCCACGTCTGCTGATCGAGAGTCCACTGCTGCTGTTGCCCTTGCCCGCTTGGTCCGGCTGTTGCGTGATGCTGTTGCACATCTTGCCATTAGTCATGCACTTCCCCTGTCTGAGCGTCCCCGCTTTAGGTCTATCCGGACTGCACAGGAATTTCTCGATGCTGTCATTACTCGCTACTACACCCCGTCCTCTGCCTCCGTAGGCCGCCTTATCTTGCCCCTGCTTTTCCCTGATCTCGCGTCTTTCCCCACTATCGCTGACCTAGCCGCCCACTTGCGCACGCTTGACTCGACCTGGCGCTTGGCTTGCACTGAGGCGCAGCTCTCTGTGTTACAGCCCCCCCTCCCGCACGCCCTCTACCTGCTTGCCACCCTCCTCCCTGACCGCCTTGCCACTACCCGCGATCACTTTCTTAGTGCCCACCACGCTGACCTCACCCTCACTGACTTTGTTAACACCCTGTCTGCCATAGAGACCCGCCAGCGCTCTATCGCTCAGTCCAGCAGTACGGTGCCGGTCTCTATCTTTCAGGGTTGTGTGCCCGCTCAGCGCACTTTCTCTGACGGCTCTGCTGCAGTGGTTGAGACGGCCGCTGCAGTGCAGGCCCGTCCTGGAAAGGGCCGCCGCTCCAAGGCTGGGCGTGGTGGTGGGGGTGGTTGGGGTGGAGGAGGTGGTGGAGCTGGGTCGCCCGCTGGGGGTGCTGACGAGGGCCCTGGGCCTAGCACCGCCGAGCAGCAGCAGGTCCCCTTGCTCGACCAGCAGCCGTCACAGCAGCACCCGTAGCAGCCACTGCCATAGCCGCAGCAGTAGCCGCAGCGGCGGGTTAGTCGTCTCCCGCCTGGGTGGCCCGGCACTGGTGGTGGTGGCAGTCGCAGTGGTCGTGCGCGCGGCGTGACGAAAAGTGGTGATGCGGGCGACGGGCGCTGCCAGTACCAGCTTCAGACCAGTCATCGCCGTGGCCTCGTGTGTGGTAAGACCAGTCACACCACCGCTCGCTGTTTCAGTCACCTTGACAACCTGTTTCGTCTTCGCTTCGGCCCGGCGCCCGACCTCCCGGACTGGCTCAGCTTACTTCGTATGGGTGTTCAGGTCTTTGATATGGACGTGGATGAGATTAGCTCAGCGCTGTATGTTCTGTATGTCGATGACTCTAGTGTGATTGGTTCCGCTTACCCCGTGTTGCCTTGTGTAGGAGTGCCTAGCTTAGACTCCCCTGCTGCGTCAGGCGTAGGATCTCCTGTTTTAATTAGTCTAGGCTCCTCTGTTGCTTCCTCAACCTCTCCCGCCTCTGCTGCACTTTCCTTCACCCTGGACTCCGGTGCTTCCCGGTGCTTCTTCCGAGACTCCACTACTCTCACGCCGCTTGCCCCTCCTGCCGCAGTTTCCCTGGCTGACCCTTCCTCAAGCCCTGTCGTAACTCGTAGCTCCACTACCCTTCCCTGTCCGGCGGCTCCTTCGGGCTCGCTTACAGGCCTACACATCCCCTCGTTCTCTACAAACCTAGTTGGTGTCGGCTGCCTCTAGGACCTTGGTGTCACCACTACGTTCCCTGGTCACGAGCGGTACGCTGTTTGTACCGAGGCCGCCACAGGTGCTCCCCGCACCACGTTCCCCCGGGACCCGGTGTCCGGCCTGTTCACGCTGGCCACCGCGCCCCCCCTGGTTGGGGCGTCTCCCCAGGTGCCCGTGTCTCCTCAGGTAGCTGCGGCTTGCTCGTGTCGGTCCCTTACTCACCCGACTCTCCTGTGGCACCACTGTCTAGGACACCCTGCCCTCCCTCGTCTTCGTCACATGTCGCAGCACGGTCTTGTCTTCGGTCTTCCTAGGCCGTTCCCCGAGCTCCCCTCCTCACCCGCGCCACCGTGCACCCTTTGCGTCGAAGGCCGGCTCCGCTGTGCCCCTCACTCCTCGTTCCTCCCCACCACCGCACCCTTGCAAACTTTGCACATGGACGTCTGGGGCTCTGCCCCCGTCCATGGGCCGCGTCGTAAGCGTTACTTTCTCGTCCTTGTTGACGACTACACTCGTTACACCACCGTGTTTCTCTTGGAGCGGAAGGCCGACGTGCCTGTCGTTCTTCTCCCGTGGCTTGTCTCTGCGCGTGTGCACCGCAATCTCCCTGTGTTGTGTCTCCACTCTGACCGCGATGGCGCGTTTGCCTCAGGTTGCCCTGGTCGGTTCTATCGTGCGGAGTGCATCACCCAGACGTTCACTTTGCCGGACTCCCCGCAGCAGAATGGGGTCGCTGAGGGACGCATCGGTTTGGTCATGGAGGTGGCTCATACCTCCATGATCCATGCCAGTGCACCCCATTTTCTGTGGCCGTTCGCCGTTCGCTACGCCGCTCACCAGCTTAACCTGTGGCCGCACCCTCAGCGGCCGCAGGTTTCGCCGACCCTCCTCTAGACCGGGTCTCCTGGTGACGCGTCTGCGTTTCACGTCTGGGGCTGCCGTGCCCACGTTTGTGCCTCTGGCACGGACCAGCTCACTGCCCGCACACTCCCCTGTGTCTTCCTAGGTTTCCCCCTCGACTTGTCTGACTGCCACTTCTACCACCCCCCGTCCCACCGTTTCTTTCACTCTTGCGACGTCACATTTGACGAGTCCGTCTCCTTCTACTGCCGCTTTCCCCACCGTGGTCCCTCGGTTACCCCTCCCCTGTTCATGGTCCCTCCTCCCCCGGTCGTCCCTACCCCCCCTCCTCCCCGCCCTGCCCCGTCTGGTGTATCTCACGTTACCCCCCTCCCGTCGGTTGTCCCGGTTGAGGAGTCTGCTGACTCTGGTGGCCCTCCGTCGCAGCCGCAGCCGCCATCGCAGCCGCAGCCGCCGCCGCAGCCAAAGTCGTCGTCGCCGCCGCTGCCGCTGCCGCCACCGTTGTCGCCGCCGCGGCAGCAGTTCGTTCCTTCTGGGGGTGCTGGCGTTGAGGAGGGTGCTAGTCCTGGGGCTCCTGTCGTGGCTTGTCCCGGCGGGCCTGGGAGTGGTCCCGGTGCGGAGTGAGCTCCTGGTTCTGGGGGTGTTTCGTCTTGGGGTGTCGGAGTAGAGTGTTTCGGAGGTAGTCGTGGAGCAGCTGGCGGTCCAGGTGTCGGCGTCGTGCAGCCGCTGTAGCAGCAGTCACCGCCAGTGTCCGCCCTTCGCCTGCTTGGCCTTCCCTCCCCTGACTGCGCATCTCCCCCTCTTCTACCGTCTCCTCCTCTTCTTGTTTTCGGCCCTGTGTTCCCTCCTCTGGACTCGTCTCCGGCTCACCTTCTCCTCCTGAGACTCCTCCTCTGTCTCCTGACCCGACGCCTCCGTCCCACGTCTGGTCTCGCCGTCCCACTTGGGCTCGTCCTGTCTATCTTGTACCTCATTCTCACCCTATGTTGCTTCGTTCCCACGTGTGACGTTCTTCCCACTTGCCGTCGCCTCCTCCGTCCTCCCTTGTCATCGCGCCTCCCCCGCTGTCTGACTACCTTTGCGCCACTCGTCCTCTTGTTCCTCGGGTCCTTGCCTTCCTCGTTACCGGTCCGTCTGTTCCTGTTTCGCGTCTTGACGCTCTTGTGGCTGCTGTTGCTGACTTCGCCTCTACTCACCGACTTGACTACGCCACCGCTCTGGTCTCTGACCCTGCCTGTCCTCCGTCCGTTGGGGGGATCTCCTGGCCTCGGCAGTGACGTCTCGGCAGTACAAGCTTGCTTTCCTGTCCGAGGCTGCTCCCCATCTTTGTTCCATGCTGCTAGTCCCTAAGGGTGACCCAGACACCTTCGACATCCCGACCCCTCACACCTACGCTGAGGCCACCTCGGGACCCTGGGCCGCTCAGTGGATAGCTGCCATGGAGCAGGAGATGGCATCTTGGAGATCCACCGGCACCTACGTCGACGCAGTTCCCCAACCTGGGGTGAACGTAGTTGATGGCCGCTGGCTCTTCAAGGTGAAGCGCCCTCCTGGAGAGCCGCCTGTGTTCAAAGCACGCTACGTGGCTAGAGGTTTCAGTCAGCGTGAGGGGGTGGACTTCTTTCAGACCTTCACGCCGACCCCGAAGATGACTACTCTTCGGGCGCTGCTACACGTAGCAGCTCAGCGCGACTACGAGTTACACTCCCTCGACTTCTCCACAGCTTTTCTTCAGGGCAGCCTATATGAGCAAGTCTACCTGCGCCGCCCGCAGAGCTTTACTGGTACCTTCCCTCCTAGGACCCAGTGGCTCCTGCGGCGCCCAGTCTACGGCCTGCGATAGGTGCCCCGTGAGTGGCACGACACGTTGCGTGCTACCCTAGCTGACATGCAGTTCTTCCTGTCCCCTGCCGACCCCTCACTCTTTGTTCGTGCTGGCCAGACCCCACTCTACATCCTTGTTTACGTAGACGACCTGGTTTTCGCTACTGCAGACAGGGACGCGCTGGCCTTCGTGAAGGCAGAACTGCTGAAGAGACACACCTGCACTGACCTAGGAGAACTGCGCCACGACCTTGGCCTGCAGATCTCCAGGGACAGAGCAGCGTGCACCATCACACTCTCACAGTCACACTTCGTGCGCCAGGTCCTTCAGCGGTTCGGTCTTCAGTTTTCCTCTGCACAGCCCACACCTCTGCCAGTGGACCACAGGCTCTTCACTCCTGTTCCTGAGGAGTTAGTCAAGCTCAGTGGTCCGTACGTAGAGCTGTTGGGTTGCCTCATGTACCTGATGACTTGCACTCGCCCAGATACCGCATACCCTCTCAGCATCCTGGCTCGCTTTGTGGCAATAGGCAGACACCGACCACAGCATTGGTCTGCCGCTAAGAGGGTTTTGCGTTACCTTGCAAGTAGAGCAGGCATGGGGCTAGTGCTGGGAGGACGCAGGCTAGTGGTCCTTACCGGGCACACAGACGCTTCTTGGGCAGACGACGCTGAGACTCTCAGGTCCTCTCAGGGCTACTGCTTTAGCCTTGTTTCAGGTGCTGTTTCGTGGAGAGCTACCCGCTCCTGGTCTGTTGCCCAGTCCAGCTGCAAGGCCGAGATCTACGCCGGTGCCATGGCGGCACAGGAGCTCCGCTGGCTGACCTTCTTGCTCACAGACTTAGGTGAGCGGCCTAGCTATGCCCTGGTCCTGTACGCTGACAACAGGGCCATGATCCTTCTGTGTCAGGAGCCTTGACTTGAGGGCAAAGCGAAGCACATCCAGCTACGGTACTTCCTCCTGCGCGAGCTGCAGCAACGCTGCCAGGCCCGCGTAGTACACTTGGCCTGTGGTGCCAACACAGCTGATATCTTTACGAAGGCGCTTGCGCCTAAAGATCATCAACGACACTGTGTACGGCTTGGTCTTGTTCCTGTAGCCTCTCATTTGCTAAGACCTTGATTGTGTACTGACCTTTATATATATATCTTACCCTGACTGGCCTTGTGGCCTCTTCCCAGTGGCTGGACTAGTAGTGCCGCTCTGGTCTTGCTCCTGTTTTGTCTGTACTCCTTTTGACTAGTCTTTAGACCCTTGCCTCAGAGGCTGGACTAGTAGTGCCGCCCTGAGCTGCTTGTTCTCTTGTTAGGCAGTGCCACTATATAGTCTAGGGGGTGTGTCAAACATATCTTAGTATGTTATTATAGACTATAAAGGTTTGTGCCTTAGAGGGTACAACAGACTAGCCTATATTGCCTTGTACTCCCACATTCTAGTTCATTCTTTCAGTTTGAGACTTCCTAGACTAAAAATATGCCTGTATTGCTCATTATTATTATCCTTGTCATTTCGGACATTTCCAAAACAAGGTGTAAAGTCTTCCGCTGAATTTTACTCGTGGTTCCACCAACTCTAAATCCTGGCCACCCGAAACACGTGGTTCATTTCTACATGATATCAGAGCTAGTGGAGTTACATGAACCGATACAAGCTGATTTCGATGATGCCCTTAAGCTTAAATCATAGATCTATAATCATGCCAGCTGCTAAGACAGGAAATTCAATTGCGAATTCTCCTACTTCTGGTCTTTCTGCTAAAGATCTATCCAGGCCCCCAAATTGGTTTTGGGGGACGCTGATCCATCAGTATCCCCTGCCATTCCTTGGGTTGGTCATCAGCGTCGCCCCCCAAAAAAAGGCTGAAAAAACAGGGTAGCCTAAAAAAATATCGCTGATCAATCAGCGTTGCACCTAGATTTTACGCTGATCCAAAGTTTCCATTGAACATAGTAACGAGAAATTTAGTATGAACGTTCACACAAAAACGAAGGCCTTGTTCGAAGAATCAGACCGAAAACATAAGTGAGTGGCCCAACGAGAAAGTTCTGTGATACGAATGGATGCTAACCGTTAGATCGTCATCCTACTTATTTGACGGTCCCATAAAGTTGATCCGACACATAGTCATCACAAAATCGATGGCCAAGAACTGTGAAATAGAAGTGATTGGAACGTGAGCCGTTCGATCGTCGTCAAAAGTCAATCTATGAACAGCGCCACACAAATTGCAATCGTTTGATTGGTTGGCTGGATTGTGCCAGGTTTTGTAGGTGTGCGCAAAGTTTTGGGACAAGGGGGATGTTGTGGGTGGAATGTATCTCTAGCCTAAATATGGAGGACTCGGCCAAAAATTCTAAGTTTTGCGGTGGGGCTGGAGGATCGTCTCTTTTTGTGAGGATTTAGCCGAAAACCAGGGGTTGCTAGGAGTGTTGGAGAAACGTCTCTAGTGTAAATGACTTAGCCGATATTCAGTTGTTGCAGGGGGGTTTGGAGGATTGTCTCATGGCGTTCGGACTTCGCCGATGCGAAGTGCGTGGGTGGGAGGATTGTCTCTAGATATGGGGGACTTAGCTGAAGTTTGTGTTCAGGGTACAGCCCCCCTATAGCGCTGGGGCATCAGTGTACACTTGTACGAAAACGCTGAAAAATCAGTGTAGGAACATAAAACTTTGCTGAAAATTTTTCCTGGGTGTCGGGATGAAGTGCCCCATTTTGGAAAATTTGTCGATGACGACGAAGATTGCGTCATGGCCACTTGTGGTAGTTGGTAACCCCGTTATGAAGTCCAGGCAAACCACTTGCCATGGCTGTCTGGAACAGAAAGAGGCTGTAGCAGTCCTACCTTTTTCAGCTCGCTGCTCTTCATCCGGTGACATGTATCGCACGACGTGACAAATTTCTGTACGTCGTCAACCATGTGGGGCCAACAGTTGTGTTTTGCAATACCGGTGAGCGTCTTGTTGCTACCAAAGTGTCCCGCGTATTGGACATCCTGGTATTCATCGAGTAGTAACTGGCGCAAAGGAGGGTAATTGGGTACCCAGATTTTCGTTTACCCTTTCCAGTACGCGAAGTCACCGTCCCACTGTAGCTGGTGTCGCTTTTCTGCCAAGGGGATTTCGAGGTCAACAGTGTACCCGTGGGTGAAGAGTCCCTTGAGTAGCGGGTTCATCCATTCGACCTGGATAGCGGCAACGTGTGCATGCCTATAAAGAGCGTCTGCATTGTTTTTGTGGGCAAGCTTGTACAAGATGTCGTAGTGGAAGTGCATTTCGAGGAAGTCGATCCACCAGACCTGTCGCGTGGAGAGGTTTGGCTGTGTCTTCAAATATTTCAGGCTGCAGTGGTCGATATAGACGATTGTTTTTTGTCCTTCGAGATAACATCTCCACTTTTTAAAGGCGATGATAATAGCAAGGGCTTCTTTGTCGTGTATCGGGTAGTATAGTTCTGCCCCGTGCATTTTTTTTGCTGATGTAGGCGATTGGTTGAAGTCCATTCCTCTGGTCTTGCATCAAGATTTCTCCCACTGCCTGGTCACTAGTGTCAGCTTCGATGACGTAATCGCGTTCGAGATCTGGCAAGATGTGTACGGGTGCGGACGTGAGCGCTTGTTTCACCTGCTCCACGGCTTCTTCATGTTTGGGTTCCCACTTATAGGGCGTGTTCTTCTTCAGCAGATTCGTGAGTGCCGCAGCGATTTTCGCGTGTTGTGGTACGAACCTGTTGTAACCTAGGAACTGCTGCAAGTCCTTCACGTTCTTGGGTGTCTTCCACGTGCGTACGGCTTCGATTTTCTTAGGGCCTACATGAACTCCTTGAGCGCTCACCATTTCTACATGGAGTTCTGCGTAGAAATGAACCTTGAGCGCAGCACAGGGGACATTGCGTGCAGTGAGCTTGTCCGTGCCAGAGGCACAAACTTGAGCAAGGCAGCCCAAGCCGTGGAATGCAGACGCGACACTAAGGGACCCTGTCCAGAGGAGGGTCGGCGAAACCTGCGGCCGCTGAGAGTGTGGCCACAGGTTAAGCTGGTGAGAGGCGTAGCGAACAGCGAACGGCCACAGAAAATGGGGTGCACCGGCATGGATCATAGAGGTATGAGCCACCTCCATGACCAAACCGATGCGACGCTCAGCGACCCCATTCTGCTGCGGGGAGCCTGGCAGGGTGTACGACTGGGTGGTGCCCTCCGCACAACAGAATTGGCCAAGCCGACCGGAGGGGAACTCGCCGCCATGGTCGGATTGAATACGCAGCACAGGGAGGCCACGGTGGACTTGCGCAGCTTCGACCCACGGGATGAGAACGTCAGGCATTTTGGCCTTCCGCTCCATGGGAAACTTCGTGGTGTCGCGCGTGTAGTCGTCGACAAGCACTAGAAAGTAGCGCTCTCGACGCGGCCCAGGGACGGGGGCTAGGCCCCAAACGTCCAGGTGCAGGGTCTAAAGTGGCGCAGATGTAGGGGGGAGCGAGGAGGGGTGAGGAGCACGGCGCAGTCGGCCCTTGGGAAAGGGCATGCACGGCGACGCAGGCGAGGGAGGGAGAGCAGGGAGCAACGTAGGGAGATCTAAGACAAGACCGTGGGGCTGGCGAGCGCAGGGTCAGCGAGCGCGGGGCCAGGAAGCACGGGGCTGGCGTGCGAAGGGCTGGCAAACTTGGGGCCAGCGAGCGCAGGGTTGGCAAGCGCGGGGCTAGGAAGCGCGGGGCTGGCGAGCGAGGGGCCGGCGAGCGCGGGGCCAGCGAGTACGGGGCCAGCGGGCGCGAGGCTGGTGAGCGCGGGGCCAGCGAGTAGGGGCCGGCGAGCGGCTGGCGGCTACGAGCGGCTGGCGGCTACGGTCGGCTGGTGGCTACGGGTGACCAGCGGCAACAGGCGGCTGGCGGCTGCGGGCGGCACGAGGCGACGGGCAGCCAGCGGCGGTGAGCGGCGAGCGGCTAGCAGAGGTGGCAAGGGACGAGCGGCTAGGAACGTGCAGCTAGCAACGGGCGGCTAGGAACGGGTGGCTAGCGACGGGCGGCTAGGGCTAGGACTAGAGCGGAAGCGCGGGTGGGCGGGGAGGGCCTAACCTAGCGCATGATACCATCTCAAAGTAATGAATGACTAGAATGTTGACGTACAAGGGAATATAACCTAAGGTGTTGTAATCTCTATGAGCATGCACCTATCCAGCCTATAAAATGTACAATATATGTGTTGACACACGGTTGTGGCTCGGCAGAGCTGCGACGTATGGTTCGTAAATTGGCGTGAAGCGCCCAGATCTATGCATGCAACAGTAAGGCGGGCAATAATGCATGCGGCTCGTCAGGAGACCACATTTGGGACCGCAAATTGAATTTCGTGGCAGAGCTGCGCGGCAACCCCGTTATAGTAGTGTACGCCTTACTGACTAAAACCCTTGATAAGGAAATACCATTTCCTTACAACATGGAAAAAACAGAGAGATTTTGCACCAACTCAGTGTACTTGCTGCAATCTGTCCATACAGCCCTGACATTCTTCCAACCAGGCTGCGGATGTCCAATCGCAAGCGCAGGGCAGTCTGCTGCTGTGAGAGTGGCGGGAGTTTTGAATTCGAATTTCAGCGCCTCGGCAGGTGGTGCTCTGCCCACCAGCTCTGCTCACACTGCCTCGCGCGATCAGATGGTCACCACCACCAGCTAAGGGGTTGCGGGTGCGCCCGAGTCAAAGGGGGCAACTCGCCACGCCCAGCAGGCATGGCGCGGTAATCCGACAGTGGTGGTCAGTCAGGCGGGCATATACCGGCAGAGGGAGGCCAGTTGCAACTTCCACCGCACAGCGCCTCTCTTCCCGGATTCATTCGTCCTTCGCCGCGTCTTTGAAAAACCAGCCTTGAGCTCTTCATCCGGCAACCACCCTTCCTCCTCCTCACTTTCCCGTCAGGGCGCCATCATTTCAAGTCATTGCACAACGTCCGCCAGCGCCAATTGTGAGAGCAGTTTCTCAGCGAGGCCAGGTCAGTAGCATTCGACTTATCAGCGTGGGGCTCCTTTTCTGAGGCTAGGCGAAGCGCTTCTCCTAGCAAGAACGGCCATTCGTGTGCAATATATCGTTGCCTCGTAGCTCCCAGCAAGCGGGCGCCATGGGCCTAACGAGCCGTCGGGTCCTCGTGGCCTGCGCGTGTTTCCTGCTGCTCCTATCCCTCGCATCCGCCAAGCCGCCCTCGTCCGAGCCGCCTTCCCCTCACGAGTCGGCTCCTTCGTCCGGGCCGGCCCCTTCTCCCGAACCGGCTCATGCTCCCAAGCCTCCTCACGCTGCCAAGCCTCCCAAACCTGCTCACGCTCCCGAGTCTGCTCACTCTCCCCAGCTTGCTCACTCTCCCGAGCCTGCTCACGCTCCCAAGCCTGCTCACACTCCCAAGCCTGCTCACTCTCCCGAGCCTGCTCTCGCTCCAAAGCCCTCTGCCGCCGCCAAAGCAGCTACCTCCCCCAAACCTGCTCCCCCCCAAAAGCCGTCTCTCCCGCCGAAACCGTCTCCCGCTCAAGAGCCCGCAGAATCCCCCAAAACCGCCCCCGCTCCCTCCGCCAAGGCTGTCCGCGCGCCCCCCGCGAAGGCGCCCGCGCGGATGAGCGCAGCGGAGGCGGAGAAGCTGGAGGAGGCGGGATGGAAGCTGACAGAGGCGAACCTGAAGAAGCTGCGCGCCGAGGGCGCCGAGGTGCTGACGGACGCGAACGTCCAGATGCTGACGGAGACGGATCCGTCAAGTCTGACGGAGGCGGACGGCGACAAGTATTTCCACTTCCACCACGTGGCGCACATGGCGCATCTGGCGCACATGGCGCACCTCGCGCAGCTGCAGAGCATGGACGCGCGGAACCACGCTCCGCCGCCGGCGACGGCGAATGCGGCGGAGAAGGCGGACGGCGACGGGAACACCGCAGGGGGGAAGATCGCTGGCGTGAGGAGCCTCGAGACTCCCAACGCGGTGATCAAAGCGGCGGAAATCAAGAGCCTGGACGTCCGCGATAGTGACATCCTCGTTACCGACGACCTCAGCCCCACCGGCAAGGAGACAGCCATACCCGCTAAAGCTGCATCCGTTAAGAAGCCGAGCTCTAAAGAGGACGTCCGTCCCAAGGCCGGCGTAGCGGTCGCGGCTAAAGTGGGCGACGCGAAGGCGACAGATGCACCGACGAAGGGCGAGATTGCTGCGGGCAAGAGCGGACTGGCGGGCGCGCAGTCGATGCCCGGCGGCGACACCGATGATACCGACGGCACTGATAGCGCCGATCCCGCCGACGCTGATTCTACCGACGCCGAAAGCAGTGACGGCAGCGACAGCAGCGCTCCTGTCGGTGACGAGGTTATGACGGTAACGGGAGGTGCTGATAGCGAGGGCGGCAATACCGCGTATGAGGAGGAGAGCTGTCCGGCGACCCCCTTGGAGCAGTGCGACTTCTTCTTCGAGGGGCACCCCGAGGACGTGCCCGTCTTCCGCCTCGACAACATCGCGCCCGACACCGCCATCAGCCCGCCGCTGGTGTCGGCGCGCATCCAGCAGGTGGTGGAGGTGGACCGCAGCGGCGCGGCGCAGTTCCTGTGCGCCATGGACGGGGTGCGGGGCGACGACAACCACTTCTACCTCACGCAGCAGCAGGCCAAGCTGCACGTCCGCACCTTCCAAACGGTAAGGCTTTAAGGCATCGGTCATCGGTCATCGGTCATCGGTCATCGGTCATCAGTCTAGGCTTGTGTGATCTCGTTGAAATTTCACCAGGTGGTTCATTTTTAGTTGACTTTCGCGCTGTCTAAGGCTTGAGCCGTCCCTTGCGTCGGCGGGGACGGGAACGAGAAGAAGCAACAAGCAGCTAAGGCTCGCTCGCTGGTGTTGCTCACCGCCTCCCGTCGTCCCGTTCCTCTCCCCCCCTCCTCCCGCCGTCCCTTTCAGCTGTCGTCGCCGCGCGACAAGTTCGAGGGGCGGTGCGTGAAGCTGTCGATCGTGAACGCGCAGATCCCGTCGCCCAACGGCTCCGTGGTGAACACGGCGCCGGGCGACGACCTGCAGCAAGACTACCCCGACGCGCGCCGCTGCGTCGTCTTCAAGACCGGCCCCGTCGCGCCGCAGTCCGTCTCCTGCGGCCGCCAGCCCGTTTACGCGCAGGCCGTCGGCTCCCCGCCCAAGGACCTCGTCGTGCGACCCTCCACGCCCTCCGCGCCGTCCGCACCTGGCGTACCTGGTGCTCCGCCCGCCTCCCCCGGGACTCCGCCAGGGTCAGAATCCTCCCCGCCTTCTCTTAAGACGGGTACCGACAGCCCCCCCTCCCACTCCTCCCCGTCTCCCCCCTCCCCCTCCTCCCCCGCTACCCCCGACCGTCCCCCCCTGGCGGGGGTTCAGACCTTGCAGCCGCCTTCCCCGCGCAAACCCTCCCCCTCACCGCGTGCTCCCGGTTCCCCTCCGTCGCCAGGGGAAGATTCCCCCTCCCCTTCTCCCCCCGGCGTGCCTTCCCGCGATCTCCCGCCCCCCCACGCGCAAACGCTCATCCCTCCACTGGCAACCACCAAGACCCAGTCCCCGCCACCCCGCACGACCTCTCCGCCCCCCCCACGCCTTCCGCCGATTCCCCCCCCGCGACTGTCACCCCCCAGTCCACCCCAAACTCCCCCTCGGACTCTCCCCCAGACTCCCCCTCGGACTCCCCCCCAGGCTCCCCCTCAGACTCCCCCCCAGACTCCCCCCCAGACTCCCCCCCCGAGGCTCCCCCTGCGCCCATTCCCCCTGCGGAGTTCCCCAAGCCTACCGGCCCGTGCAAGGTGATGTGCCCCGCGAACCCGCTCTCCCTGTGCGACTTCTACTTCGAGAAGCACCAGTCGGCCGTGCCGCTCTTCCACCTCAACGGCACCGTGCCCGACTCCGCCATCAGCCCCGCGCTCAAGACCAACAAGCTGCCACCCGGCAAGTTCGTGGAGGTGGATTCGGTGGACCACAACCGGCTGCAGATCCTGTCCTGTGTGGACTACACGCAGGCGCCCGCCAGCTACAGAGAGATGTTCTACGTGACGGGGCAGATCGGGCGGCTGCACCGGCGGGCCACGGACGGGGAGAGCATGATGGCGTTCTATGACGGCGCGTGCGTGCGGGTGAACCTGCAGGCGCTGCAGCTGGCCTACAACGAGACGAATGTGGTGAACCTGAATCCGGGGGACAAGAATGAGCAGTTCCCCGAGGAGCGGCGCTGCATCGTGTTCAAAACCGCCATGTGAAGGGGGAGGGGGGAAGACGGAGGGGGGGAGTGGAGGAGCAGCATGTGCTGCTGTGGGCGGTGCAGCTGCCTGTGCAGCAGCAGTGGCAGCAGAGCATGCAGGTTGGGGCAGTGCGTGTGCCCTCGATTGAGGTAGGACTGCGGTGTGGCGGGTGTAGGTAGGTACATGGGTGATCGGGTACGGTGTGTGCTAACTCAGTAGGCAAGCGCGGCGCTTGCTTCATTCTTAGGCAGGTTAGGTCCAGTCCTGAGGAATTGCAAAGAGTAGATTACCATTCTGTCAACTGACCTCGTAATGTTACATTCTTTCCTGGCACTGTACGAGCAGTGAAGTGAAACAAGGTTGATTCATTCCAAGTCATCGCAAGCAGCTATGATTGGCATGCAATGGTCAGCCAGGAGAATACTACATGGGCTGGAGCAAATCGTGCAGAAATGTTTCCCCGGTCAAATCAACGTGCCGTAGCTCCCCCATAAAGCGACAACCAGCACGCAGCCACGAGAGCTGGCAGCTCTGAAATTTCAAGAGCAGCACAGCAGGAAGCACAGCAGGGAGGACAGCAGGAAGCACAGCAGGAAGCACAGCAGGAAGCACAGCAGGAAGCACAGCAGCAAGAGGGTGGCGCAGCTGCTGCACATGACATTGTCAGGGTGGCAGCAGAGCCGTCCACTAACCCATGGTCGCATCGCCTGCCAGCTGATCCCAATGCACAGGTGGCTTCTCAACTCCACTAGTACCGGTTACCGGTAGCTAGCGCCCGGCCCTTCTCATGCATGCCCTGCCCGCGCAGTGCGCCCCTTCCAACAGCCCTCCCAGCAGCAGAGCCCCTCACTGCTGCGGTGTCACTGCCAGCCTGGGTGATAGATGGGTGGGACTGGGCTGGGACTCCTGGTCTCAACTCAATAAGGTATACATCCTTTCGAAAGCAGTTAGGTGAGTGGAGTCTGAAATGCGGACGCAAGTCATGGCACAGAGTGAAGTGTGACGAGTACAGTCACAAGCAAAGCAAGGCAGAGCATGTCACAGGTCAACTCATGTACGGTAGTGGTCAATGGAGGGCACTGGCATAGCATGCAGCAATGAGTGCTTGCTCCTGCAAGCATGGCAGCTGTTTCCACCAACGGGAGGGTGCTGCTGCTGCTGCTGCTGCTGCTGCACGTCACGTAGTCCCCTAAAGAGTTAGAAAATTGCCCATTAGCCCGAGGTCTATGGCTTCGGGTACAAAGGTGGCTTATCAATCAGCACTAGGCCCGTCACGTGCCTTCCTGCATCTGCACGTGTGCGCCCCAACCCCATGCAGGCCACAGCGCATCCCATGATGCCCTCACCGCGCTCTCACCTTCCACCATCCAGCGCCAGCGCCCTCACTGCTGTGGGTTCAACGCCAGTCTCCCGCTGCCTGTGCTGCCTGCAGTGGCGGGGTTGTGCAGCAGCCGCCCACTGGGCGTGTGCAGCAGCATAGGCGTGGCGCTGGCCAGCGCCATGGCGTGCACGAGCGCCTTGCTGTGGCACGCCCCGCCTGCCCGTGCGCCACCTGCCACCCCCCCCGGCATGAACTCCTCCAGGATCGTCCCGAACTCCTCCTCCACAAACGACCCCTTGCGCCGCCGCCCGCCCTTACCCCTCTCCCCGCTTCCCGCTCCTCCCGACCCTGCTCCCCCTGCTGCTCCCCCTGCTGCCCCCCCTGCTGCCCCCCCTGCTGCCCCCCCTGCTGCTCCCCCTGCTGCCCCCCTGCTGCCCCCCCTGCTGCCCCCCCTGCTGCCCCCCCTGCTGCCCCCCTGCTGCTCCCGCCCCTACTCTTGCTGCTCTCTCTGTGGGCCTTGCGCCGCCCCCTGCCACCACCATGTTGGGGGACCGCAGCATGACCTCGGAGCGGAACGACGCCGACCGCACGTACCCCGCTCCGCGGCTCGCCACGCTGCCTCCTCTCTTCGTCCTGCCCTCTGCTGCGCCCCTCGCTGCTGCCCCTCTGCTTCCTCCTGCTGCTGTGTCCGCCCCCCTAGTTCCACCCTTCGCTCTCCCAGCCCTGCCGCTGCGTTTCACCTCACCAGCCACTGGGTCCGTGTCCCCTCCAACTGCCGCCTCTCCCCTCGCTCCTGTCTCTCTCTGGGCCCGCCTCTCCGACATCTCTCGCCTGCCCTTGCGGCAGCCAGCGACACCCGTGTGGCCGTGGGCATAGCTACTGCTGCCTGATTGAGAGGACGAGGGGCGCGAGTCTCCTCTGTTGCCTGCACCAATACCACTCCCGCTCTCCCCCAGACTCGCCCCCTCTCCCTGCTCCACTCCCCCCATCCCTTTGCCCTCCCCTGAGAGGGGTCTGGGGGCGGCGTGGGGCAGAATGGCGTGCGCCAGGGCAGCACACGCCGAGAAGTGCGGCTGAGCAGGGGAGTCCACAGATGTGCACTGGGACGCCGCCTCTGATGCTGCCTGGGACGCTGTTTCTGAATCCTTCTCCTCCTCCTCGTCCTCCACTTCTTCCCCCTCTTCCTCCTCCCCGTCCTCCTCCTCTTCCTCATCATCCTCCTCATCCACCTCCCCCTCCTCTTCCTCTTCCTCCTCCCCCTCTTCCTCTCTCCCGTCCCCCTCTTCCTCTCCCCCATCCTCCTCTTCCTCGTCCTCCTCCTCGCCCTCACTCCACGCCTCCCTCTCAAGTCTAGCTCTGGCCCTCAGCACCGGCCCCCCTCCCTCTTCCGCAGACACGCTGCGCCCCACTGGCCGCCCCCCCGCCCCTACCACCGCCCCCCCTCCCCCTTGCGCCGCTCCCCCCGCGTTCCCCCCCAGCACTGCAATGTTCCCCCGATGCAGATGCTCCAGCAGTGCGGGCGACACCCCCCCCCGCCCCCTCACCTGGCCCCGCACCTGCCTCCCCACCTGCCCCCTCACCTGCCCCGCGCCTCTTCCCCCTCCCCGTCTGCCCGCCCCCCCCATGCGCGCCGAGCCGTTGAGTGACTCCAGGGCCAGTGCGTGCAGCGGCAGGCGCTCCGGCCTGAACCCGTCTTCACTGCACTCGCTGCTGCCGCTGTCCCCTCCTTCTCCTCCCCCCTCGGGCGACGACACAGGCGACACCTCGTAGCCAATCACATCCGACAAATCAACCATCGCTGACGTCAGCACCATCGACCCTTCGCTACTGTCACCCTCTGCAATGTCGCCGTTTCTCAGCCGCGATTCCACCGTTTCCCGATTCCCCGCTCTCCTCTGCTCCCCCCTGCCTCTCCCTATCTCCCCCCTGCTCGCCTCTCCCTCCCCCCACACGGGGAACGCGCTTATCGACGCGCGCCTGCAGTGCGCGCCTGCGTGCGCTTGCGCCAGGCGCGCAGTTGCGCGGGGGGGAAGGCCGCGCACGTGACGATGAGCGGAACGGGCGCGGGGAGGGGAGAGGCGGGGGGAGAGTGGGGGAGAGGGGGAGGAGGAGGGGCTGTGGGGGAGGCTCCTGGCGCTGCTGCCCGCGCCGACCTCGAGGGAGCTTTCCGCGGCGGCGGCTGCCGCCAGTGCGCGCAATCGGCTCGCGCATACTGCTCCTCCCAGTCGCCTGTCGTTTTCCGGGCTCTGATTTTCCGCACGAGCCCCTATTTCCGGCGCTGCGCGCGTCCTCCGCGGTCGGCTGCCCTTGTGCCTTCCGCCAGCGCCACCGCCGCGAGTCCCCCCAAACAGGGCTTCCGGCCCCTCCGCTTGCGCCTCGCCCGTGCGAGTGGCCGCGTCGATGAGCGACGCGGACTTGGAGCGCGAGTGGCCTCCGCGGGCCTTGCGCTGCTGCCGCTGCGACTGGCTCTGCGCACAGACAGACGGGAGGAGGGGCGGGTGGCAGGTGGGGCGCGTGAGTCAGGTGGGGGAAACATACAAGGGAGGCGCGAGAGTCGCTGTGAGCGGGGGGAAGGGCTTCCCTGAGTGCGCTAGTCCCGCCGGCATTGCGTGCCGCGTCCCTTCCCGGCACTCCATCTCTTACCCTTGCCTGCATGCGGTTCGCCACGTCAGCAAACACGTCCTCGACGCTCCCCAGGTCCGCGGAGTGCAGCACATACATCTCCCCCCGCCGCAGCACCTCGTCCCCCGGTAGATTCCACCGTCTCCCGCTGCGATTCTCGCCGTGATTCGCGCCGAGGTTCCCCGGCAGGTCGGGCTGCGACACGAGGCAGCCCGGGTGCTGCGCCAGCAGCTGCGCCACCGTGATCGGCTCGCGGACGCTCTCCGCGCGGCCGTCCGGCAGCACCACCCACGCCTCGCGCGACCCCGCCGCGCCCATGGCGCCCGCCGCGTGGAAACGCTCCGCGGAGGGTGGGCAATGTGGGCAAGGGTGGGGGAATGCGGCGCGTTGAAGCGGCTCTAGCGGAGGGGGATCGTCGGGTAGGTGGCGAGTGAACCTTCAGCTGGCGCGACTCGCGGAGCCTACGACTCGAGTGAACCTTCAGCTGTTACCAGTTGGTGCGCGACGTTGGATAAAAGCAGATGCAATTGCAGCGACGAGTGCAATTGAACGTGGTATCTCGTTGGCACTGTCAGCTCGAGCTGCGACGATACATGTGTCGAGAGGCTGCTGACGGTCATATGTACTGCCATTGAATGCAGTCACCTCCCTAGTGCGCATGCCACTGACGTGGGGCGATCGACGCCATAGGAAGAAGTCAGCTTCGGTACAGATTGACGGCGACGCGAGGCGAGGCGACTGCTCGAGGTGGGAAGGGCGGACAGGTGGGTGGGGCTTGGCTCGTCCTTGGCGGGGGGAGAGGGGAGGGGGGGGGGTGGGGGGGTGGTTTGTGTGTGGTATTTGGCGGAGGGCCAGGCTCCGGCTGCTGCGGGTTGCAAGGCGCGGAGTTGCGCCGGACGCCACCACGGCGTACCACGCGACCACTAGAAGCGAGGGGCGAATGGGGGCCGCCTGGTTGGTGGGGGATTTTGGTTCAGGTTTGGCGGGCCTCGCGCCCGTGCGTACAAACAATATTTTCCCCCTGGGGCGCAAATGTAGTCTAGCAGCATTGACCTGGGCAGCATTTATCTCGCGGTGGCCAGGGCAGATGACCCCAGTGAAGCCCGTGGATCTGGCTGTGCGGCTGCTGGTGATGATGACGCCGGAGTGGGGGAAGAGGTTAGGGGGTGTGGATGATGACAGCCAGAATCTGCGTCTAAAAAGGTATGGATTCGAGCCAAAATGTTTGCGCAAACACCTTCACACACGTTGGAAAGCATCTGACCGCTCGTTGTGCACGTACCAAAACAACTCAGCACGAGAAGTTAAAACGCATTTCGCCAATCCCAACGAAGCTGCAAATTTCCCATCTCGGCGAATACGAAAGCATGAGGGCCCGAGGCTGTTTTGCGCAGGCGAATTTTGCAAGGCATTGCGTCGTTCATTACAGATTCGAACTTCAATTTTGAACATTTCAACTTCACTGGTTTTGTGCGGGCTGTGTAGTTCCCAACATTTTGTTTCTTAGGGAAACAGACCGATTGAGCAGAAGAAACGGAGTTTGGGACCGAAGCAGAGCCTCCGTTCACACTTAACACACCCCTTAGGGCATGTGGCAAGTAGATGCAAAACGAAGGGAACGACGGGAGCGGAGAGGAGGATGTGAAAATCCGTCGCAATTGTGGTTTCGCCATGTGTTCACAGAAACTGTTCATGTGGTCTCGTTCACTCCGTCTCTGCAGCAACGCGTATAAAGCCTCTCTAAGGCTCTAATTTGGTAGTTAGCTTTTCCTTCACCCCGTCTCTGCAGCAGCACGTATAAAGCCTCTCTGAGGCTTCCCTCCCCGTTCCACGTCTCCTCCTCCTTCCCTGTCCTCCTCGAACCCATCAGCCCCTGCGAACCCACCTCCTGCGAGTTCTTCGTTCACCTGCCCTCTATGTCGCCGCTCTTGTGTCAATGCAAGCGGACTCAGGCGCCACAAAACAGATTGCCAACAGCACACTTCCGCACTACAGCAAGCCGCTTGCCCTCCTCCTCGCGCTGCCCCTCCGCATGACCAAGGTTCTTCTACTGATACCGCTTCTGCCCCTGCGTTCCCGTCAGCCACTTGGGACGCCGTCCTTACCTGGGACTGGTAAGCATTCTTCAGCCCTACAGTCTCTCGTGGCCCTATCATCCGCCGCATTCCTCCTCGCATCCGCCTCCTCGTTCTTGATGCTTTGCTCATCCCGCTTCGCCAGCTTGCATAGTTTCCTTCACATGCTGCAGCCCACCTTCTCGTGCTTGCTTTCCCACGCCTCGTCCTCCGTATGTCCGCGGCTGCCCCCTTGCGATCCCTTCCTGCTGGGATTGAAGTAGTGGCACACGCGGTGTAGTCTGCCCTTTCTATACACCCTGACTGGGTAGTGCTTCAACTCGACGTCGCCAATGCTTTCAACTCCTTCAACAGAATAGCCATGTTTGACGCCCTTTGCTCCTCCGCTTTCTCTTCCCTCATCCTCTTCTTCCGCCTCTTCTATGCCTCCCCTTCCCCCCTCCACTTCCGCAATGGCCCCACCATTCATTCCTTCCAGTCTGCCTCTGGTATGCGCCAAGGGGACCCCTGTGGTTCCTTCTGGTATGCCCTCATGCAACAACTTGCCATCCTCCCTACCCAGCGGCAATTCCCTTCCATTTTTGTCACCTCTTACGCCACGACACTTTCCTCGTTCGTCCACCCTCAACTATCTCGACGGCTTTCACGATACTTACGGACTGCCTTCGCTCGTTGGGCCTTGCTTTCCAGCCTTCGAAGTGCTCCGTATGCTGCCCTCTGGATCTTCCACCAGATTGTGCCCTCCTTCTTGGAGTTCCAATCACCCCCAATGGCATGAGCGTTGCTGGGTTTCCAATTGGCTCTGACGGCCACATCATCTCGGAAGCCTGTAATAAGCTCAACTCATTCATATCCTCCCTTCCCCTTCTTCACCAGCTTGAGGACCCTCAGATTGCCTTTCGCATCCTTTCTCATTGCATCTCAGCCTGTCCCTCCTTCTTTCTTCGAACAGTCTCTCCACTCCCCGAGATTCACAACCTTTTTGCTGCTTGGGATTCTGCCCTTTTGGATCACTTCACCCAACTTTTTGGCCCCGATTACTGGATTCCACAGACGGAGCAGACCAAAACCGCCCATCAGTAAGCCTTCCTCCCCATTTGTTTGGGCGGTTTCGATCTTCGTCCCTCCGCCCTCACCGTTCCTCTCAGCTACCTTTGCAGTTGGGCTTAATCACTACCATTGCTCTCCTTTCACTGCATCACTGACGGTGTGCCATTTTTCATCCCCCTCCTCTTCTCTGACACTATTCATCGTCTTGATGAATTCATCCCCTCCGCCATGTCCATGCTTCCTCAAGAAGTCCGCGATCGTTTCCCCTCTTGGTCCCACCTTCAGTCAAGCTATCCTCCCAAGCTCTTCACTCACCTTTCTTATCAGTTAGATGCCGCCCAGTTTAGAAGGTGTGCGCTATGGCTTCTTCCCCACTCCGCTTGGCTCGACTAACCTCCCTTCAGGGCCCGCATGCCCCAGCACTCTCCGCTTGGCTCGACTGGCTTATGGTGGCACTCTCCTCCTCGCATATGCAACTGACGGAATCCGAATAACGTATTTCTGCTACAGTCCGCCTTGGCCTCCCCATTCCTCACCTCACCACTGCTTCAACCTGCACATGTGGCTCTCCGTTCTCTGACCCTTATATCCATTCCCGCCCTCTCCGCTGCCCAAAAAACAATGAGCCGACCAAGGTATACAATGTCATCAATCATGAGGTGCATTGTATCACCCTGGAGCTGGGCTTTGTTACGCAGGTGGAAGACCAGCATCTCCTTCCGGGGCGGCGCCCTAATGTCAGCTGCCGAGACGTTCAATCGGGTACAACCTTGGTTTTGGATATCTCTGTGGCTGACCCCCAACAGGGGTTCCCCCACTCCAAGGCCGCCACAGTCATTGGTTCGGCCGCCGCCACATGTGAAACTGAGAAGACCACTCTCTACGCCCCGTCGCTGAGCACCCGCCTGGATGTCAAACTTCTTCCCCTGGTCCTTGAGACTTTTGGGTGCTTTGGAAAGTCCTTCCAAGGCTTCCTCAAAAGTCTGCAGCCGTCGTGGTGCTTCCCATCTTTGTGATTTCAGCGGCTCTTCCGATCTTTTGCTCCACATGTTTGAAACCAACTTCTAGAAATGCATTTCGCTCGTCCATCAGTGCGAGCAGGCCCGCACAATTTGTAGGCGTGCCCAGGTCCGTTTCTCTGACAGCACCAACGCAGCCCCGTGCGAGGTTGCCCCTCCATCGGTAGCAGATTTTGCTTACTTTGGGAATGGCTTCTGAAAAGATTGCTCGAACGCCTTTTTGTTCTCCGCTGCATTGTGTCTAGTTCAACAATCCCTAACTTGTAACTCTTGTATATATATACATTGTCAATAAAGTGACAAGTACGTAAGTCCAAACACCGTGATGGGAGCGGAGCGGAGTTTCGGGGTAGGTGGCAGACACAACGGACAGAAAAGAAATGACCAAATTGGCTGCCCCAAGCCCACTTGCGAAATCACAACCCACAATCAAGCAAAGTTGTCATCTGACATAGAAACACCAAACCCAGCCAATTAGAGAACCGCTGGAAAAGGGAATCCCGAGCACACCAAAATTCTCGCGAGCCGAGCAGGGCTTATTTTTTGTTTTTAGTCACCTTTAAAAAACCAGGCTCTTTGAGCATTTACCCTAAATTTTAAGGGTCCAACGAAAGGCAACCCTTAATTATTAGGGTTCGTTCATACACTACCCTTTCACTCCCACGGTTAGAATCTACCTGGAGATGTATGGATAAGACGAAAAGGGCGTGAGTAACATGCACGGGGCTGTGAGGGGAGAAAAACAAAAATCCATAGAGTTGTCTCCCCTTTGTTTGTGACAACGAGATATGAGTAACGTGTTGCGAGGGGAGAAGCCGAAAACCTACTAAGGGCGTTGTCTCCCCTCTGTTGGTGACTACGAGGTATGAGTAACGTGTTGTGAGGGGAGAAGGACGAAAATCTTCTAAGGGAGATACCTCCCCTCTGTTGGTGACTACGAGGTGTGAGTAACGTATTGTGAGGGGAGAAGGATGAAAATCTTATAAAGGAGTTATCTCCCCTCTGTTCGTCACTTGGTGCGATTACGTACTGTGAGGGGAGAACAACGAAAATCTTCTAAGGGTAAAGTCTGCAGCGAGTG
This sequence comes from Closterium sp. NIES-67, assembly GCA_027943415.1. NCBI lineage: Eukaryota > Viridiplantae > Streptophyta > Zygnematophyceae > Desmidiales > Closteriaceae > Closterium > Closterium sp. NIES-67. The sequence continues at coordinate 495,488 of BQMB01000274.1, forward strand.
TAAGACCCGAGGGTTAAGCGCGAAGATCCGAGGCTGGAAAAAAATTGCCTTGGGTCTTGCGAAAAACTGACGGCTCCAGCCAGTCAGCTGTCAAACCGAACAACTATCAAAGTCGCGCAAATGAGCTTCCACCAATCATATGACAAAAAAAGTTCGGCCAGTATAGTCGCAACCCTCCTCTTGCGACGGTTCGCGACTATGCAACCGCTGCACCGTCAAGAAAATTAAACCCGCAGTTAGGTTTTGACAACCCGTGGCTCCTTTGGCCGCGGGTCGACCTCGGGTCTGACACTCGTTGCAAAATTTACCCTAAGGGAGCTTCTAAGGAGACCCCCCTTGTAGCCCTACTAGCACTAGTAGTATACTCAGGGTAGGAAAATAATATACCATGAATCTCTAGGGTTACACTACGCATAAACCCTTAATCCTCCAGGTTCATAAAAAGCCAACCCTTAATTTGCGGGGCCAGCTGAAAAACTACCCTTTATTTGACTCAAATTCAGGGCAACAACCCTTGAAAAAAGGGCCCCGGAGCCAAGGCCTGGGTCTGTTGGGGTAGCTTTGGCTAAGGTGGTTTAGTTGGCGAGCCTCGGAAATGGTGGAAAACCCAAGTCTGCAAAGTTTACAATTACACATGATGTCCAGTGAACCGCCCATTCGTCAGAGGCCCCCATGCACTGGTCAGTCTGACTGGCACGGATTTACAGGCAACGGCCCGTCCTGGACTGGCCCAATTTTGGGCGGCTCAACCACTTGCGACTTTGATGGGAGCGAACGTGGAGAAGGAACAATTGCAGGTTGACTCAGAAGCAGGGTGCGATTGTGCGACAGTTACGGGGGTACACGGGAGAAACAACAAATGTCTTCCATGTTCCAAGGGTCCTGCCAAACGGGTAACCATGGTCCTACCTTCAGGCCCAATTTGCCAGCGATTTGAAGGCGTCCGTTACTGGAGTAACCGGCAAAAAAAAACTTGGGCCTCTTTCAGACCTCTAGTGTATGAGGGAGAGACTCGGTTGGGCTGAAATTTCAGTGTGGGCAGCCAGTACATTACTGTCCGTGTGGCAAGTGTGCAAAACAACAGGGGCTCCCATCCCAAAATTCAGAGCCAATGACGGGACGAAGGGAGCTGAGCGGAATGGAACGGGGCGGAATTCTACTTGCCACGCGCCCTTAGGGATGACCCGTAACTGTTGACGCGCAGCACAAGCGAACAGTCACTTTCTGACCAGTCTGGGCCAATGAGGGGCGGAGAGACACTACTTGATTCCTCGTGCCCGAACGAGAAAAGATGTGGCTTTCCTGCGCCTCGATTGGTTGTCGCGAGCAACAAACCTCGAGACCCTGGTTCGGTTCGGCGGCGTCACTGTAGCGAAGGACAACGGGCCTATGGGAAGGGCACTGCATGACGTGGTAGCAAGTGGAAGGGGGAAAGAGCCAGCTGTTGGCCAACGATGGATGTGGGGGGGAACAGTGGTATGGGGGATAACGTGGTGAGCTGCTGCTCCCTGACCTGTACTCGTTTCAGCACTCAAATTACACCCAGTTACTAAAAACAGGTTCCATCCTTTTTCACTAGAGGTTGCTTCCTCTTTATGAGTGCGGCTGTCTCTTGCATGATATTGATATTTTCACATTTATAAATATGTTTTGTACCATTACGGAGTTTTACAGTGACAAAGTGAACCATGTTTGATAACATAGCTAAGTGCTTATCACACCTAAATGACGGAGCACCTTATCTTGAACATTCTACATACCTGCAACATTCTAGGTCCTTATTCTAGGACTTCTGCAACACATTTCGACGACCGCATTTTGAGTTGTTGGATACAGCTTGGCACATTGGCTCCCACCAGACGGCACAACACCCGGCATCGTTTTTGCCCCGCGAACCATTTCCCCATTTCTCTGAGCAGCGCGCTACTGCAGGTCTATTCATGGCGTCCGAGGACTCCGAGTGCCGCGTTGTCGCGATATCTGCGGGCGCCAGTCACACCGTCGCCCTTCTCTGTGCGTGTCTGTGTGACCACGACTCGGTCTTTGAAGAATCGTATTGCGCAGATTTAGTCTGCGACTCGCCTCATTTCCACACGGTGGCATGCAAGTGTAGTATCGTTCCAGATTTCGTTTCACCGACGCCGAACTTCGTGCTGATTTCACCCCCCGTCGTTGCCCGCACGGCCTTACTACCATGCATCGTATTGCCGAAACCCTAATCGCAACCTTAACCCTAACCAGCCCACATCCCACCGCGCCCCGCCCGCAGCGGACGACCGCGTGTGCGCGTGGGGGCGCGGGGAGGACGGGCAGCTGGGGCTGGGCAGCGCGGAGGAGCAGCTCGAGCCGGCGGAGGTGGCGGCGCTGGCGGGCAAGCGCGTGTCGGCGCTGGCGTGCGGCGCGGACCACACGACGGCGTACTCGCACGACACGCTCACGCTGTGGAGCTGGGGGTGGTGAGAAAGGGGAGGGGGGAGGTGAGAGACGGAAGGGGGGAGGGGGGGAGTTAGTAGGTGGGGGTGGTGAGTGCTGCAAGTGACCTGCGCCACGTGTCCCTTCCCTTCACTGCGCGTGCTCTCCGCCCCCCACCCTGCCCATGTGCTCCCCGCCTCCGCCCATCCCCCGTCGCCCCGTTCCCCTCGCAGGGGCGACTTCGGGCGGCTGGGGCACGGGCATTCGTCGGACGTGTTTGTGCCGCACGCGGTGGCGTCGCTGTGCGGGGTGCCCATCAAGCACATCGCGTGCGGCGACTGCCACTGCATCGCCGTCACTGCTGACGGCAAGGCCTTCAGGTGAATTCCTCAGAGCTTCAGGTGAAATGGCAGGGCGTTCAGGTGATGGCAGGGCGTTCGCGTGCCACATGGCAGGGCATGGCGCTGCACTGTGCGGGGTAGGCGTTGCGCGGTCCTGCTTAAACTGGCGTTTCTCATCCCCCTCACTCATGACTGCACTGCGCTGTTATCGCCCCCTCTCCCCCCCCCACCTGCCCCTCACAACTCCACCTCTCCCCCCTCCCATCCGTCGCCGCCCCTCCTCTCCGCCAGTTGGGGGCGCAACCAGAACGGGCAGCTGGGGCTGGGCACGCTGGACGACGCCCTCGTGCCAACTGAGATCACCGCCCTCGCTGTAAGGCCCCCTCGCTGTAAGGCCCTCCTATAAGCGTTGCTCGTGCTGCCCTCGCTGTAAGCCCCCCGGACAAGCCTCGTGCTGCTCTCACTCTACCCGCACCCTGCTCTTTCTGGAACCACCCACCCCTCACCACCCCCTTACACTACACTGCCTACCCCCCCCTTACCTCTCTACTTCAACTGCCCCCCTGCTTTCTTTGTGACCTTCTTTCTCCATCGTTCGCTTGACCCCCTTCCTGTTTCCACCCCCTGATCCCCCCATTCCTCCCCCCATCCAGGGCATGCCGCTGCGGATGGTGGCGGCGGGTGCGGAGCACACAGCGGCGGCAGCAGAGGATGGGCGGCTGTACGGGTGGGGGTGGGGGCGCTACGGCAACCTGGGGCTGGGGGACCGCCACGACAGGAAGTTGCCGCAGCAAGTCACGGCCATCGAGGTGGGAGCAGGTCACGGCCATGGAGGTGGGGGGAGGGATAGTATCAAGTAGACGTGGGCATGAGCTGAGCCTGGCTCGGCTCGGCTCGTCTTGGGGTCGAGTCGAGCCGGCTTGGCTCGCCACGAGCTGGGACCCCGACCCGAGATGCCCGGCTCGGCTGGCCCCCATGTTGGCGAGCCGGCGCCGGCTCGGCTCGGCTCGCCTTGCTGTTTTTTGGGGGTTAGTGGTTTTTTGGGACCCCTGTTTGAGGCCGCCGCCAAGCCCTACCTAAACTCCTAACCAAGACTAGGTGGTGCTTTAAAACTGGTCAAGGCGCGCGCTAGGTACGAACGATGTAGTTGCTGGCTAGGGTTAGTGGGATTGGGGTGGGGATGGCGTGGTCCTAGTTTGTGAACGGAGTGTTTTGGCGATCTACAAACTGTACCCACGCCAATCCCCCCAAATCCCCCCAAACACCGAGGCACAAGCCACTAGGCTCGAAATCGAGCCAGGGGCGAGCCAGCTCGCCCCGGCTCGCCGTAAAAAACGGCGACGAGCCGAGCCGAGCCGGCTCGGCTCGCCACGAGCTGGGTGCAAAAAAAAAAGGGCTCGGCTCGTTAAAAAGGCGAGCCAAGCCGAGCCGAGCCGGGTGTGGCTCGGCTTGTGCCCACGTCTAGTATGAACGGTAGTTTCTCTTCTGTCGTTCCCCCCGTCCCTCCCCTCTTTCATCCTCTCTCCCCTCTGCACTCCCATGTCTCGCCCACTTCCCTTCTCCTGCACCCCTTGATTGGCTGCCAATGCCAGTCGGAGCGCATAGCACAGGTGGCATGTGGGTGGCGGCACACGATAGTAGTGAACGGCGAGGGGCGCGTGTTCACGTTCGGGTGGAGCAAGTACGGGCAGCTTGGGCAGGGCGACTTCAAGGACCACCTCACGCCCTCGCCCGTGCCCGCCCTGGAGGACAAATGCATCGTGCAGGTGAGGGCAAATGCATCGTGCAGGTGAGGGCAAATGCATCGTGCAGGTGAGGGCAAATGCATCGTGCAGGTGAGGGCAAATGCATCGTGCAGGTGAGGGCAAATGCATCGTGCAGGTGAGGGCAAATGCATCGTCCTCAAATCGTTCTGAGAATTGGCTCATCACATTCTTTGCACCCGTGCTCCACACAGCCATCTGCTGGCATTGTCCCCTCCTCCCCTTCCCCCCATTCCCCGCCTGCATGGTGCGCAGGTGTCAGGAGGGTGGCGCCACTCTGTGGCTCTGGATGGTGATGGCGTCGTGTATGCGTGGGGGTGGAACAGAGTGAGTGCGGTGGAACCGAGTGAGTGCGGTGGAACCGAGTGAGTGCGGTGGAACCGAGTGAGTGCGGTGGAACCGAGTGAGTGCGGTGGAACCGAGTGAGTGGGGTGGAACCGAGTGAGTGCGGTGGAACCGAGTGAGTGGGGTGGAACCGAGTGAGTGCGGTGGAACCGAGTGAGTGCGGTGGAACCGAGTGAGTGCGGTGGAACCGAGTGAGTGCGGTGGAACCGAGTGAGTGCGGTGGAACCGAGTGAGTGCGGTGGAACCGAGTGAGTGGGGTGGAGCAGAGCAGAGTGAGTCAATGGAGGGGTGGGAGGGGGTGAGAGAAGGTGAAAGGGTTCCGAGGGGTGAGGAGGGAGTGCAGATGGGAGTGCAGCGGGTGTCTTAAGGCTGCCTTCGCCTCGTCATCTCGCCAGGTTGTTTCCTCTTTCACTCTCCCACCGCCACGCTCTTATTCTCCTCTCCCTCATTCTCCTCTTCCTCTTTCATTCTCTTCGCTCTCCTCCCGTTTCTCCACCTCTCCCTGTGCCCCCCCCACCAGTTTGGGCAGGTGGGAATCGGAAACTCCGAGGACCAGTGCACGCCGCAGCGTATAGAGAGCATTCCCGAGGTCAGCCGTGGTCGTGCTGGGTGTGTTGGGTGGGGAGGGGTGTGGAGGGGGCGAGGAGGGGTGGGGAGGGGGCGAGCGTGGCAGATGAGTGGGCTGCCATGGCAGATGAGTGGGCTGCCATGGCAGAAGAGTGGGCTGCCATGGCAGATGAGTGGGCTGCCATGGCGGATGAGTGGGCTGCCATGGCAGATGAGTGGGCTGCCATGGCAGGCGTTGCTCAGTGTTGCCATGGCCCATGGGCACATTCATGCATCCCCGAGGCGCCGCATTCACTCCTTTCCCGCGCTCTCCGCCCCGCACTGCCTGCCCCTGTAAGTTGTAACCCACGTCACCCTCTCCCCCATCTCCCCCCACCCCCCCCCAAACCCTTCACGGCAGCGCGTGGCGGCGGTGTCGTGTGGGTGGCGGCACACGGTGGTGCTGAGTGAAGGCGGCAACGTTTTCTCGTGGGGGCGGGCCACCAGCGGGCAGCTGGGGCACGGGGATACCATCGACAGGTATGCATGGCGACCCATGGGACCGCATCTCACGGTGTGTCAAGTGCCTTGCGCCGTGTACCAGCGCTGATGTGCCGTATATCCTGGGTAGTACTGTGCGGACAGGCGTCTTCACTGCTGCGGCTGATGCCTGCATGCCACCATGCCACCATGCCGCCATGCCGCCATGCCGCCATGCCGCCATGGCTCCTCTTTACCTGCCCCCAGGAACCTGCCAAAGCGTGTGGAGGCAATCAGTGTGGATGGCGACAGGTGTTGCAACATCAGCGGGGGGGCTGGCAGGAGGGATGTGGCAGCGGCGGCGCATGCGGAGGTGCCGGATGCCGCTGCCTCGTGGGTGCCACCGGCCGAGCGATACGCCGTCGTGCCGGGGGAGAAGGTGGGTGCAGAGGAGGAGAAGGTAGGTCGACCTGCGTGAAATGCTTACTGCTGTTGCTGCGAATGCAAGTGAGCAGATCGGAGTGCCTTGATGCCGGTGTGCTTTCAGTCGCCTCGTTTGAATGCTGTCCATTTGTTGCAAACTGTCAAGCCGTGTTCTTCCGTTGCTCCAATCACCTCACCATGTGTGCTGGTGCGGCGCGTTGCCCATCCCCCCATGCAGGCGGGTGAGGACGATGCCAGTGTGCCCGATGCTGATGCCAAACGATTCAAGGCTTGATCCGGGGTGACCACCAGTAACCTAGCCAGCAGATCGTCTCTCCACATGCACTAGTCTCTTCCTGGTGTCTTTCCTATCTTGCTATCCACTAACGTCAGTCAGTAGGTGCATTCATCACATGCGAGCTTGCTTTGATCTCTGGGAAGAAGCCAGGGCTCCGAGTTGACAGGCCGGAGGCAGAATACCTACCAGCACCCCACTTGCAGCTGCGTTTTTCACTTGGACCTAGTGAATAAAGATGCCAGGTACAGGCTTGTAGTACATAAATGCATACATAAATGACAAATGAGTTTAAACCTTTGGCTACAGCCAGGCTACAGAGAGCTGTTATTTGCGCAGGGTGGTGGAGTACATCTGCTGGCCGTCCACGCCATAGAAGGCAACGGAGAGTGTATCCGTGTCCACATGCAGCGCGCTGAAGCCCTGCCCCGGGAAGTAGAAGCGCAGCCCGGGGGCCTCCGAGGGTGCATCGCTGCGCCACGCCTTGGAGCCCCCGCCCACCGTGAAGTAGTGCACCGGACTGAGGGGAGGGCGGGGGAGTGGGGGGGGGGAGGGAAACGAGGTGGGGAGGGATGAGGGTGTGATGTGAACAAAGGGAGGGGCATTACGAGATGAGTGTTGAGAAGGCAAGGAATGAGCGGGTGTGAGGAACCAAGGCAACACGCTCGCCACATGCAGCAGTGGAGGCGGTGCAAAGGGCCATGCGGATAGGGAAGGGGTAATGGAGCGGAGCATGGCACCTGTCGTCCCTCTTGACGTGCTGCATGTTGTGGTCGTGGCCGTTGAGATACGCGTCCACTCCGTACCGCTGGGGGGGGGAGATCACAGGGGGGGTTGACACGGTTAGAGCACATGTATGCATGCAGAGGCAAGGTTATGCGCTACAGACGTGTCAATGTGGGTTCACACAACAGCCATTGGACCAGCCAGCCTCTCGCACCTCCAGCAGCGGCTTGACTCGCCCTCACCTCCAGCAGAGGCTTGACACGGTCGACCATCTCCTGCTGGTGGCCGTGGTGCCCATAGCTGAACACCGGGTGGTGCCCCACCACCACCTTCCACCGCGCCCGCGAGTTGCCCACCCACCCCTCCAGCTCCTGAAGCAGCAGTTTGGGGAAAGGGAGAAAGGGGGTTGGCGGCAGAAAGACCCGTGCATGGCAGAACAAGGCAGGGATGGCGGTGTAGGAAGGGAAGGGGGGAGCTGTGCTGGTCTCAGGAGCACACAGTCCCAGTGCTGCACTCAGCGCCCCTCCCTCACCTGCAGCTGCGCCGCCTCCTGCTGGCTCCAGTTGCCTGTGTTGAGCCCGCGCCAGTCCACGCGCCGCCCCTTCTTGTGGCGGTATGCGGGGACGAGGGGCGTGGAGTCGTAGAGGAAGAGGTCCACCAGGTCAGCGCAGTCCACGGTGGGAGCGGCGCACAGCGGCAGCGAGAGCGCCATGCTGCGGCGGCACACCCAGCGCGGGTCCCTGTTGGCCAAGGCTGGGTGCAGCTGCGCCAAGGCGTTGCCGTAGTAGTCGTGGTTGCCCAGCACTGCATGGAGGGGGGGAAGGGGGGGGGAGGAGGAAAGGGGGATGATGTGGCATGGGGTCCGATGTGGTGCAGTGACGTGCATGTGCGCTTGTACACACAGACGCATGCATGCTTGTACGCACTCACACATGGACCACTGCCATATTCATGCGTGTGTGTGTGTGTATGTGTGCTAAAGAGAGAGGGGATGGGGTGGGAGGGTGGGGCAGAGAGGCACGTACCTGCATACCAGGGGACCTGCAGGCTGCGGTGCGTGTAGATGTTGGAGAAGGAGCGCGTGAACTGGTCGTCGTTGACGTCCGTGAGCCCCTCGTCGTAGAAGTTGTCGCCCACTGACACCACGAACTGCGGGGCCATCTGCTGCCCCACTGTACCCATCTGCACCGCACAGGCAGAGGAGGAAAGATGGTTGATTGCAGCGAAGAAAGTAGGGAGGTTGAGAGCGAGAGGGATGTGCGAAAGCTGGGTGCATTGCCTTCGGAGGGAGGGATGGATGCGTGCATCGCAAGAGCGAGGTGTTTTGACGCCGTGTGAGCACAGCACGGCAGCCTGCCAAGGCGGGGAGTGCGTCGCACCTGCTGTGCGATCAGCGACTGGTTGAAGGTACCGTTGCGACCCCAGTCGCCGAACGCGAAGAATCGCACAGCCGCGCTGCTGCTGCTGCTGCTGACGGCGTCATCAGCACTTGTCTCGAGGGCAGCTCGGCGCGGCACGAGCAGGCAGAGCGCGCCGAGCAGGGCGACGCACCCGACGATTGCGGCGATCTTTGCGGCTGCAACGATGCGACGTGCTGCCGGGGAATGCGGCGGTGAGGGGCTCCCATTCGGCGATGACACGCATTCCCGAGAACGAGCGGCCTGCGGGGAGGCGAGGGTGAGAGCAACGAGGGCAGTGGGATGGAATGCTGCGCGCATGAGAGCAATGCGAGCGCACAGCAGCGCAAGAAGCCGATTTCATGTCGTTAAGAGCAGTAATGTGTGCACTCCTAGCACTGCGCGCGTTCTCCTCTCCACCGCGCCGTACCTCGCGCGGCAGCAGTGGCGTGGAGACGTCGACCACCACACCGCTCGCCGCCTCTGCTCCTCCAGCCATGCCCTTCCGTCTGCCGTCGGCCTGTCAGTGCCAATGCCGTCAGCTACGCCTCGCTGCTCGCGAGCAAGGGAGGGCGAATCCGCAATGCAGGCGTGCTGGGAGCTTGTGGTGGAAGAATGGAGGAGAGGAGGGAGTTGTCGAGCAGATGTGGTGGGTGGGTGGGTGCTGCAGGGCACAGAACGGGAGGACCCTTGGGATGTGGGGGGATGATGCCGTGCCGCTTGGGTTTGGGAACTCCTTGGGAAAGCCTGCGGTATTGCGTGGGAACTGGGCTGCCTCGGGAACTGGGCTGCCTTGGAACTGGGCTGCCTTGGGAACTGGGCTGCCTCGGGAACTGGGCTGCCTTGGAACTGGGCTGCCTTGGGAACTGGGCTGCCTCGGGAACTGGGCTGCCTTGGGAACTGAGCTGCCTTGGAACTGGGCTGCCTTGGGAACTGGGCTGCCTCGGGAACTGGGCTGCCTCGGGAACTGGGCTGCCTTGGGAACTGGGCTGCCTCGGGAACTCGGCTACATCAGGCAAAAATACCTGCGCGGTAGCTTTGGAGCCGCCAAGGGAGGACTTCCATGTTCCTCATAATACTGTAAATCGTACACTTTCCGAACACGATCAGTAAAATAATGTGTGTGTTGGAGAGACAATGATGTTTGTCAGCGATGTACAGCGCTTTAGCACAGCTTACTGAATGGTTGCTTGCAGCACCATGCACCCGCGAGCCTAGTAACGGGGAAGTGCCGTTTCGTCTTCTAACCGCCGTCTGTTACGCGTGACGACGGAAGGAGACGTTTCGTCTCCTTGGTTTCTCCCAACCACATCAGCAGAACCGAGCACTAGCAGTGCTTGTTGGGCGAAACCCCCAGCAGACGAAGCGGCCCATTCATCTGGCTTCACACCGCGCATCCAGGTACCAGTAGCAGTAGCAGTAGCTCGGCGCAGCAGCAGGCACGATGCAACTCCACATGCGAACGCAAGGTACGGGAGGCGCGGGGAAGCTGGATCTTCGCCCTCAAGTTGCGCGCAACGACTCGCTGCGCTGACTGCCGGAGGTGGGAGATTGCTAACCGCCGTGGGTGAGTAGCAGTCCTCCGTTCGTAGCTCGCCGCTCACGCACGTCAATCCGCGTTCTGGATCGCTTCCACTAAGCGCACACGTTTTTCAGACTCTACCCTGCGCACATCACCCGCGATGGCTCCTCTGACGCGCGCCACTGCACTGCCCGCGCAACCATCCGCCGCACGTCCAGACGATTCCGCCGCTAACCCACCCGCGGCGCAGCCCATGCGCGCAACCCCGCGAGTCCTTCCGCTCGCAGCTCTTTCCACGCGCCCCTCTCCCTCCCAGCCGCTCGTGGGCGGATCCGCGCCCGCCAAGCCGGGGGGGCCGTTGCGGCTGGTGCTGCCCGCGGGGATTCGGCGGACAGCGATCCTCGGCCGGGCGCAGGAGCAGCAGGGGGAGCGGCAGGCGGAACAGGAGAAGCCTCGCGGGGGGGCGATAAGAGTATCCTCCCCCAGCAGCGCTCGTCTTTTGCCCTCCGCCACGTTGGGGCCACAGCGCGCGGCTTCCGGGGAAACAAGGGCGCGGGGAGAGGGGGGCGAGGTGGAGGTTGGGGGAGAGGATACTTGGGGTCGTGGGGAAGACGACGAGGAGGGGGCGGCGGACGGCGGTGATGACGGTGGCGAGGGGGCGATGGAGGGGCGGACGGCGGAGGCGGGGAGGCGCAGGCCGCAAGAGCTTGAGGGGGGAAGGGGGAGCAGCAGTGAGGCGAGCGGGGAGGGGGGTTCTAGGCGGCGCAGAGGGGTCAGCAGAGGGCTGAGGGGTGAGGAGAGGGGAAAGAGGAAGGGGAGCGATGAGATGGAGAGGGAGAGGGAGGGGGAGGAGGAGAAAGAGAGGGGGCGGCGGAGTGGCGGAGTGGCAAGAGGCCCAGCTTTGGTGAACCGGGGCCTGTGGACGGCGGAGGAGGACGAGCGGCTGGCGGCGCTGGTGGCGGTGCACGGCGCCAAGAACTGGAGCGCCATCGCCGCCGCCATCCCAGGTCGACCTGGGAAGAGCTGCAGACTCAGGTGCGCGCGGTGCAGTGCGTTGGGGTGTGCGGGAGGGTGAGATGGATTGAAATGGGGTGCGAGTGTTGGGAAGAAGAGAGTGACGAAGAATCCTCAGCTGCACCTCTTCTTTCCGTTCTGATCTTATCGTTTCCTGGCCCACGCTGACATGCATCCGCTTTTGTCGGTGCGCTGACTGCTGCACGCACGTGTGCGTCCGGTGGTGGCTACCTGGCAGGTGGTGCAACCAGCTGGACCCGTCTCTGAGGCGCGGGCACTTCAGCTTGGAGGAGGACGCGCGCATCATAGCGGGCCACGCGCAGCACGGCAACAAGTGGGCGCTCATCGCCAAGGACCTCCCAGGCCGGTGCGCGTCGCCTGCATTCCCCTGCCCTCCTCCCTATCGCCCCCTCCGCTCTGCCACCCCTTTGCCCATCCTCTCTGCCCCAGTCCTTGTCTCCTTCCACACCCGTCAAAGTGCTCCACTCTCTCCCCCTCCCAACCCCCTCCCCACCCCCTCCTCCCCCCCCCCAGCACGGACAACGGCATCAAGAACTACTGGAACTCCGCCATGCGCCGCAAGTACCCCGTGCTGCGCGCCCTCCTCGCCAACCCCACGCCCGCCCCCTCACAGCCCCTCTCCACCTCCGCACCCCCTCAGCCCCAGCCCTCCCCAGCGCCCTCCCACCCGCCCACCCACCCGTCCGGACAGCAGGCCCCTGAGGGCGCGTACGAGCGTGCTGTGCGGTTCGTGGCGCGCGTGCGGGAGAGCGGGGTGGGCGCACTGGTGGAGGAGATAGAGCGCGTGCGGGAGGAGGAGGGCGTGGGGCGCATCCGAAAGATCCTGGAAGGCTCGTCCCTGACTGACGCTGCTCTGCTGCAGGCCGTGGAGAGGGAGTGGCGCGAGAGAGAGGCGCGGGGGAGGGGGGCGGAGGGGCCAGGGGGGGAAGAGGAGGGGCTGGGGGAAGACGTTGAGGGCATGGGAGGGGATGGGCGGGCAGGGGGGCGATTGAGGGATGGGCAAGGACGCGATGAGGACGGGAGAAACCGAGGAGGGGACGTGGGAGTGAGTGAGGGAGATGAGAGAGCGGAAGGGATGGGCGAGGGAGAGGAGAGTGAGGAGTGGGGAGATGGAGAGCGCGCGGTGTGTGGAGCAGCGGAGCAAGTGAGTAGTGGCCCCGCTGGACGGCATGGTGGTGGGGGAGGAGCACTCGGAGGGAGGATGGGGAGGCGATGCGGAGCAAGTGAACAGGAGGCGGAGGAGGGGATGGGAGGCGGGAGGGCAGACTGGAGTGAGGGCGAGGGGAGGTTGGTGGAAATGGTGGTGAGGACGGCTGAGTCTGACAGGCAGGCAGGGGCGGCAGGGGGTGAGGCGGCAGGGGGTGAGGCGGCAGTGGGTGAGGCGGCAGGGGGTGAGGCGGCAGTGGGTGAGGCGGCAGGGGGTGAGGCGGCAGTGGGTGAGGCGGCAGGGGGTGAGGCGGCAGTGGGTGAGGCGGCAGGGGGTGAGGCGGCAGTGGGTGAGGCGGCAGGGGGTGAGGCGGCAGTGGGTGAGGCGGCAGGGGGTGAGGCGGCAGTGGGTGAGGCGGCAGGGGGTGAGGTGGGGCAGAGAGCAGGGCGAGGAGAGCAGGAGAGAGCGAGTATAGGCGAGGGTGGTGGTAGAGAAGCCAATGGGTGGGTGCCTGCTTGCAGTGATGGGTGGTCGGGGGAGCGAGAGGAGATAGGGGGTGCGGGGGCAGGTGAAAGAGAGGGATTGTGGTCAAGGACACAGGAGCAGGCAGGGCAAGGAGATGCGAGCGATGGCGTTGCGGGTGGAGGGGGTGGGGCGGGTGAGGCGAGAGGGGGGGCATGTGGGGTGAAGGAAGAGGTGGGGGATGAGGTCGGGGGATTAGGGGAGGCGAGTTGGCTGCTCTCTCCAGTGGCTCACGCCATGGCACCACATGCGCCAGTGCACGGCCTGGCGTCACATGCGCTGCCACATAGCATGACGTCATGTGAGGCACCCACGGCTATGGACCGCAATGCAAGCAACATGGGTTGTGACCAGGGCGGGATGGATGGTGACATGCGCGCCACGGGCACCTTTGCTGCTGGCGATGAGGTCGAGCATGGGGGCTCCAACGGGGAGAGCAGCAGGAAGAGGAGGTGCACGGCATGGCACGCTGATGGGCATGCTGATGGCCATGCTGATGGCCATGCTGATGGGCATGCTGATGAGCATGCTGATGGGCATGCTGATGGCCATGCTGATGGGCATGCTGATGGCCATGCTGATGGGCATGCTGATGGGCATGCTGATGGCCATGCTGATGGGCATGCTGATGGGCATGCTGATGGTGGTCGTGATGGTGATTCTGCTGGTGACGGTCAGAGGAGCAAGAGACGCTTGTCTTGTCAGTTGGACCGCCCCCTTCGCTTCCGAGCCTCAGCTACCCCCCTGCCTGTCAACCATACAGCTAAACAGCCGGCTGCCATCCTGGCTGCACCCGCACCACCCACTGCTGCCTCCTCCCCTCCCCCCCAATCACCACCGCCCCTGCTGCCATCAACCTGCCCTGCCCCTGCTTACCACTCCTACTCGCCTGCACGCCCCCACGGCGCCGCCACCTGGGGGGGCGACGTGCATGTGTCAGCACCGCCCTCCACGCCTGCCACTCCCTCCTGCCCCCCCTCCCTCCCCCACCCGCACCATCGCTCTCTCCTCCCCGTTCACTCCTCCCTCCTCGCCCCCCTCCCCTCGGGCCTCTCGCACGCCTCCCTTCTCCCTGCCACCCACACTCTCTCCGCCCTCCGCCCTCCCTGCCTTCCAGCCGCTACTCCGACGCAGCTAGCCCCTCCTGACGGGGCGTCAGCCGCGGGTGCAGGTTCCAGCAGAGTGGTTCGCGCAGGGGGAGTGGCAGGGATCTTTGGTGGCAGCAGGGTAAGGGCGGATGTGGGGGCGTTTCAGCTGGGGAAGGTGTTCTCTGCGGTGCAGGTGACAGGGGGTGATGGCAGCAACGGGGGGTGTGGGGGTGATGAGGAGTGTGAGGTGGAGGCAAGGGAAGCGAACGTGTCAGGACGAGAGGGAAGGGAAGGCGAAGTGGGATGTGGAGGGGAAGGGATGGAGGTGGAGGGAGTTGTACTTGAGGAGAGCCGAGGGCAGCAGGGGATGGCAGCCAGCGGAGTGGAGCAAGGGGGAGCCCCCTCCCCACAGCGAGCCAGGGAGAGTGGCTCACAGCATTCACTGTTAAGGGTGCAGCCGGACAGGAGCCTTGGTGCTGCGGGCCCCATTGCGGCAGAGCCACAGAGGGATTGCCCCATGGCAGTGCAGGGATCATGTGGTGGAGTGAACGCGCATGTGCAGCGCGTGGCAGCATCAGCGTGCGAGGTGGCGCGGCTGCTGGTGGACGAGCTGACGTGGCGGCACGGCGTGGCGGAGCGAGCAGGAGATGAGGTCGAGGAGGAGAGGCAGGAGGGCAGGAGATGGGGGAATTGCGGCGAGGCCTTAGCAGGGCAGGCGGTGAAGGGTGGTCCTAGTTGCATTGGCGCGCACTGCAGGAGTGACACCCGGTGCCGTGTTGAGTGTGAAGCACAGGGCGTGGCGTGCCAGCATCTGCTGGACGCCATGCTGGCTGTGTGCCTGCGACTCGCTGCACCCATGGGGAGGAGGGAGCACAGCGGCGCGGGTGCGGATGCACATGATGGTGTTCCAATATAGTTCGTTCCACTCTCGATCAGATTCCTTCCTTCGTGTAAGGTTGGTGTACAGTGCATTTCGCTTAAGTAAATTAGCTATCCAAGGGCGGACAAATCCTCCCTAAAATAATCTTCCGCTGTATAATGACAATTAAATAGAAATAGAAGTACGATAGAAAATGCCAATGTGCAACACGTTAACCCATTACCGGGAACGCCTATGCAGTGTGTATCGTTTGGCCATAAAGTTGCCGTTGCCTTTGGGCTCGCTGTCAGTGGAGTCCATGCGCGCCTCTCACCCATTCCACCTAGGATTAATTCGAGACTCACCTCACTCCGACAATAAATAACGTCACTTGCTCCTGCCCTCTCTTACATGTCCCTGCGCCACGTCCAGACGCCGTCCCAGCCGCCCTAGGACCGCGCAATTGTCGCCGCAAGCGGCGCCGTGAGCCGCGCTGCTTCGTGCGCGGCGGCATGGCGAGGGGCGAGGCGCGAAGAGGACCCTCTCGAGCCTCGGGCAAGCGACCCCACCCCACCCCGTCGCGAGCAGCCTCGTCGCACGGCGCGTCGTACGGTGCGTCGTCAACATCGCCGCGATCGTCGTCAAGACCGTCGTACGGCAGGGCAGGGGGGGGCGGCTTCCCCCCATGGGCCGAGCGTGAGAGCGCGGGGAGCGCGTTTGCCGAGCGGGCGGGTCGTTTCTGCGCGCTCGCCTTGCGCGTGGCGGGGGTGGCGTTGCGGGTGGCAGCGGCGGCGGGCGTGTGGGCGGCGGTGGCGGCGGCGGCGTTCTTAATCCGCGGGTGCGTGTCGCTGGTGCCGCCGGCGCTGGGGTCCGTGGTGCTGCCGCTGGTGGGCGCGCTGGTGGGCATGGGACGCACCCTCGGATGGCTCGTGCTGCTGCCCTCCCTCGTACGTGCTGCTGCCCTCCCTCGCACGTGCCCTCGCCTGTTGCATGCCCTCCCTGCTGCATGCCCTCCCCGGTGCATGCCCTCCCCGGTGCATGCCCTCCCTGCTGCATGCCCTCCCCGGTGCATGCCCTCCCCGCTGCATGCCCTCCCTAATCCACTGACCCCTACGCCGAACGAACGACTGGAGCCCCTCACTCCAGTGCCACCTTCCTTCCCTCCCCCCAACCCCCCCTCCCCCCCTCCCCCCCCCCGGCCCCTGCCCCCAGGCGGTGCTGGTGCTGCTCTCCTTCTTCCTGCCGCTGCTGCTCACCGTCGCGCTGCTGCTGCTGCTCGCCCTCTTCGCCGCGCTACGCGCCAAGCTGCTGCTGCTCTCGCTGGCCACTGTGCTCATCGCAGGTCAGCCGTTCCTCTCGTCGCCTCCCACCCCTCCATCTGCCCCCCCTCCTCCTCATAGCGCGCCTTGCTTTCCAAAGGCCTCATCACGAGCGCCGTCCCTTGCTTCCCCTCTCCCTCGTGCTCTTGCACTCGCCTCCCTCGTCATCCCCCCTTCCCCGGTCCTCCTCTCTCCTTGATCCTCCTTCCCCCACTCCCGAACTCCCCCCCTCCCCCCGCCAGTGATAGTGGCGGCCAGTGGGTCGCACCGAGCAGCGCTGCTGTTGCTGCTGGCGTCCGCCCTGTACCACCTGCTGCTGCGCGCCGGCCTCTCCACGCTCTGCCTCACGCTCCTCGCATCCTTCCTCGCGTGCGACCTCCTCCTCCTCCTCGCCGCCTCCATCAAAGACGATGACGCCCCCTCCACCTCCGCCCCCCCGCCCCACTCCACTGCTGCCGAGGGGGAGCAGCAGGGGGGAGGGGCAGGGGTGGCAGGTGCAGCGGGGGAGGGGGATGGGGGGCGAGTGGGCGGCGAGATCGAGCGCATAGTGGCGTGCAAGAGCCACTACGAGGTGCTGCGCCTGGCGCCCTTCTGCCCCCAGGTGGACCAGGCGCAGCTCAAGAAGGAGTACCGCCGCATGGTGAGGGGGATGGGGGGGGGGAGAGAGTGAGGGGCGCAGGAGAAAGAGTGAGCGGCTGGGGAGAGAGGGTTACTTAGAAAGAGGGAGGGGGGAGGGGGAAGGGGGGAGGGGGGAGGGGGGAGGGGGTAAGGGGGGGGGAAGAAGGCGAGAGCCTGAGCGAGAATAGTGGGCTTTTGGTGAACTTCCGTAGGATGCTTAGAACAAAGCGATAAGTGTCTGTCCACGTTGGTGGGGCAAGCGTGTACGACCTCATGCGCATGCGTGCTTGCTTGCACGTGGCGTGCAGGCCATGCTCGTGCATCCGGACAAGCATGGGGGCCACGAGAAGAACGCCATAGCGGCGTTTCAGCGCCTCCAGAATGCGTACGAGGTATTCATGCCCGCCCTGCCCTGCTTGAATCGCTACCTGCACTGGCCTTAGCGCCGCTGTGTGCTGGCCACTGTGTTGCATTTCATGCGCTGTGTGCTGGCCACTGGGTTGCATTCCATGCGCTGTCTGGCCCACGTGGCAAGCTCTCTCTTTCACGCCTCCCTCTCTGCCCCTCCATCCATTGCTCCTGCACATACTGTTCTTTCCCCCTCTCCTCCTCCTCCCCCTCCCCGCCCCCCTCCCCCCTCTCCTTCGCTGCCGCCCTCTCGTTTCCCGCTTCTGCGCTGCAGGTGTTGTCGGACGAGGCGCGGAGGCGCGAGTACGAGGCGGAGTTGCGGCGGGAGCAGCTGGTGGAGCTCATCACACGCCGGGCAGCACACATGTGGCAGGTCAGTGCTCACGTGGCAGCCAGTGCTGATGTGGCAGGCAAGTGGTAATGTGGCAGTTTAGTACTGGAGTCTGTGGACCACGGGAGGATGAGAGTAATGCAGCGGAGGGGAGTGGCAGGAAGCAGCGTGGGCGAGGAAAGTGGCGAGTCAAGGAGAGAGCCTCAGGAGGGTGCGGCACAGGAAGGAGAGCTGACGGCTGGACTTGCTTCTTCCGTGCGTTTTCTCTCCACTGCTGCGTCTCCTCTTCCGACTTTCCTTCCCCTGGCCCCTGCCCCTGCCCCCTGCCCCTGCCCCCTGCCCCCTGCTCCTGCCCCTGCCCCTGCCCCCTGCCCCCTGCCCCTGCCCCTGCCCCTGCCCCCTGCCCCCTGCCCCTGCCCCTGCCCCTGCCCCTGTGCGGTGCAATTGCAGTCTAGCAGCGCAGCGGCAAGCAGGGGGTCGCCCGGAGGCACGGGCAGGCCGCCAGGGAAGGGGGGAGGGGGGGAGGGGGCAGCGATGAGGGAGGAGGAGGAGGGGGGCCGGCAGGTGGCATGCTCGGAGTGTGGGTTGGCGCATGTGTGGCGGCCTGTCAGCCGGCCCTGCAGCCAAGCGCGCTGGTGCCAGGTGCAAAGCAGTGGCAGGTGGGTGCAGTGGCAGGTTGGGGGTGGGCAGGTGAGGGTGAGTGGTGTGGCAGGCGATGACCAGAGGTATGGAACAGAGTGTTGTTGCGTGAAACTCTCACGAGAAAAGGTGTGGTTTCTCATGTTCCACGGCATGGGCCGGCAGAAGAGTCTGTGCCATCCATGTGTGCATGTGTGCATGTATGCATGTGTGCATGTGTGCATGTGTGCATGTGTCTGTCGCAGGAGTGTCAGAGGCACCACCCATGCAAGGAGGGGGATGGCTGGGTGGAGCAGTTTCCTCAACCTGCCTTGTTTGGCATGCTCTCCGTTGTAAGTGCCCAGCCTGCCTTGTTTGGCATGCTCTCCGTTGTAAGTGCCCAGCCTGCCTTGTTTGGCATGCTCTCCGTTGTAAGTGCCCAGCCTGCCTTGTTTGGCATGCTCTCCGTTGTAAGTGCCCAGCCTGCCTTGTTTGGCATGCTCTCAGTTGTAAGTGCCCAGCCTGCCTTGTTTGGCATGCTCTCCGTTGTAAGTGCCCAGCCTGCCTTGTTTGGCATGCTCTCCGTTGTAAGTGCCCAGCCTGCCTTGTTTGGCATGCTCTCAGTTGTAAGTGCCCAGCCTGCGTTGTTTGGCATGCTCTCCGTTGTAAGTGCCCAGCCTGCCTTGTTTGGCATGCTCTCCGTTGTAAGTGCCCAGCCTACCTTGTTTGGCATGCTCTCCGTTGTAAGTGCCCAGCCTGCCTTGTTTGGCATGCTCTCCGTTGTAAGTGCCCAGCCTGCCTTGTTTGGCATGCTCTCAGTTGTAAGTGCCCAGCCTGCCTTGTTTGGCATGCTCTCCGTTGTAAGTGCCCAGCCTGCCTTGTTTGGCATGCTCTCCGTTGTAAGTGCCCAGCCTGCCTTGTTTGGCATGCTCTCCGTTGTAAGTGCCCAGCCTGCCTTGTTTGGCATGCTCTCCGTTGTAAGTGCCCAGCCTGCCTTGTTTGGCATGCTCTCAGTTGTAAGTGCCCAGCCTGCCTTGTTTGGCATGCTCTCCGTTGTAAGTGCCCAGCCTACCTTGTTTGGAATGCTCTCCGTTGTAAGTCCTGAGAGTGTCATCGACTCTCCAGTCCTCGTCTCGCACAGCGCACCACTGCCATTCTCTCGCCATGCAATCAGCTTCGTGCCTCTCCCCTATGCACTGCTCTCTCCACTCTTCCCTCCTCTATTTTCCAATCCCATCTCCCTTCCTGCCAACATTACCTGTTACCATGCCACTTTTGCCTGCCACCAAATAACCTCTACGCCTGTCACTATCACCTCTGCGCCTGTCACTATCACCTCTGCGCCTGTCACTATCACCTCTACGCCTGTCACTATCACCTCTACGCCTGTCACTATCACCTCTACGCCTGTCACTATCACCTCTGCGCCTGTCACTATCACCTCTACGCCTGTCACTATCACCTCTACGCCTGTCACTATCACCTCTGCGCCTGTCACTATCACCTCTGCGCCTGTCACTATCACCTCTGCGCCTGTCACTATCACCTCTACGCCTGTCACTATCACCTCTACGCCTGTCACTATCACCTCTACGCCTGTCACTATCACCTCTGCGCCTGTCACTATCACCTCTGCGCCTGTCACTATCACCTCTACGCCTGTCACTATCACCTCTGCGCCTGTCACTATCACCTCTACGCCTGTCACTATCACCTCTGCGCCTGTCACTATCACCTCTACGCCTGTCACTATCACCTCTGCGCCTGTCACTATCACCTCTACGCCTGTCACTATCACCTCTACGCCTGTCACTATCACCTCTGCGCCTGTCACTATCACCTCTGCGCCTGTCACTATCACCTCTGTGCCTGTCACTATCACCTCTACGCCTGTCACTATCACCTCTACGCCTGTCACTATCACCTCTGCGCCTGTCACTATCACCTCTACGCCTGTCACTATCACCTCTGCGCCTGTCACTATCACCTCTGCGCCTGTCACTATCACCTCTGCGCCTGTCACTATCACCTCTGCGCCTGTCACTATCACCTCTGCGCCTGTCACTATCACCTCTACGCCTGCCACTATCACCTCTACGCCTGTCACTATCACCTCTACGCCTGTCTTCCTCTCCCCTGCGTGCAGGCGGGGCCGCGCCACTTCTACACCTGCACGGACGCGCAGGTCTTCCGCATCACTGAATGGGCGCGCTGCCAGGTGGGTGGGCTCTTGCCAGGGGGGCTGCTCTGCTGCCGGGTGAGCATTTGTGTTGTGCTCTGCTGCTGGGTGAGCATTTGTGTTGTGCTCTGCGCACACTGTAAGCTCACATTTTTCTGC
The DNA here is from genome assembly GCA_027943415.1 of Closterium sp. NIES-67. NCBI lineage: Eukaryota > Viridiplantae > Streptophyta > Zygnematophyceae > Desmidiales > Closteriaceae > Closterium > Closterium sp. NIES-67. The sequence goes on from BQMB01000274.1 coordinate 516,021, forward strand.
TTCGCCAGCACCCGTTTTCTGCAAAGCGCCTGGACCTGATCATGGAAGGGTGTGATGCAGCTGCAAGCGCTTTTTGCTTATCCGAGCCTCAGCCGCCCTCTGCCCTGGTCCTGCTCTGTGCCCCTCCCCGCCGCGCCGCTGGCAGGGTCTGCGGTGCCCGCCCAACACGCACAAACCCTCCTTCCACTTCAAGCTCGCCCCTCAGGGGCCCCCGCCACCCGCCTCGTCCGCATCTCCCCGGACCCAGCGGCAAAGGGGCAGAGCGGGCAGGGGCAGCGGGCGCGGCAGGGAGGAGCGCGAGGAGGGATGGGCAGCGGGCATGGGGGGGGGGGGCAGCGGCGGCGGTGGGGTGCATGTGGAGCTGAGCGAGGAGGAGATGGTGACGCTGCTGGCGCGCGCTGTCAGCTCCGGCGCTCTCAGCCCCACGCAGCTCTCAGATGCGCTGAGATCAGCAGCGCAATGCAGCGACCAGGGGCCAGGCCCGCGGCGGAAAGGCAGGAGGCAGAAACCTCACTGAAGGAGCAGCTTGAACCACTGGGCTCACTCGTTTCTTCAAGTTGTACCTTATTTCAGATTGCTTTGTGAAAAAAAAAGAGCACTGGTCTGCGTGCCTGTTGCCGGAGCGGATGCAGGCGTGCATTGTCGAGAGTGTTTGGTTGGTCTGCTTGAGTTGAGTTGAAAATGCATTCAAGAAAGTACCGTAATCCCCCGGATATAACACCCCGGGTATAATACAAAAATCATGCAAAATCAGGGGGGTGGGTGCTCTATTTCGCGTTTAGGCTATAGCACCCTGGTGTTATATTTGAGGACAGAATTTTTTAGATGTGCATTAGACTCAGTGTTTCATGGCGATTTCAACCATCCAAGTTCCAGCTGAAAAGGCGTACGTTTTCTCGAGGTTCATAATACTGTTAGCATACGAGAATGATCGACTAGAAGGTGAAACAAGGAACATATAGCTGTTGGGTTGTACTCCCTAGGAGCACACACCGATACTAGCCTAACACTTCTACATGCATGAGATGTATAAGTTGACACACCCCCTAGGCTACAGAAGGGGTGGTGCAAGCAAGAAGCACACAGCTCAGGGAGGCACTACTAGTCCATCCACTGAGGCAGGGGTCCAAAGACCAGTCAGCAAGAGTACAGGTAAGACAAAAGCAAACCAGGGCGGCACTACTAGTCCAGCCACTGTGAGTAAAGCCACAAGGCTAGTCAGACAGGTATATATATAGTGAGGAGTACACAAGTCAGGGTCCTAACAAGTGAGAAGCTACAGGAACAGGACCAAGCTGGACACAGTGCCGCTGATGATCTTTAGGCGCAAGTGCCTTAGTAAAGATATCAGCTGTGTTGGCACCGGAGGCCAAGTGAACTACGCGGGCCTGGCGACGCTGCTGTAGCTCGCGCAGGAGGAAGTACTGCAGCTGGATATGCTTCGCTCTGCCCTCAAACCGAGGCTCCTGACACAGGAGAATCATGGCCCTGTTGTCAGCGTACAGGACCGGGGCAGAGCTAGGCCGCTCACCTAAGTCTGTGAGCAAGAAGGAAAGCCAGCGGAGCTTCTGTGCCGCCATGGCACCGGCGTAGATCTCAGCCTCACAGCTGGAGTGAGCAACAGATGACGAGCGAGTGGATCTCCAAGAGATAGCACCCGAACCAAGACTAAAACAGTAACCCTGAGACGACCTGAGAGTCTCAAAGTCGTCTGCCCAAGAAGCGTTTGTGTGCCCAGTGAGGACCACTGGCCTGCGTCCTCCTAGCACTAACCCCATGCCCGATGTACTTGCAAGATAACGCAAAACCCTCTTAGCGGCAGACCAATGCTGAGGTCGGTGTCTGCCTATAGCCACAAAGCGAGCCAGGATGCTGAGAGGGTATGCGAGATCTAGGCGAGCCTGACGCAAGCCGTAGATCGGGCGCCTGAGAAGCCACTGGGTCCCAGGGGGGAAGGTACCTGTGAAGCCCTGTGGTCGGCGCAGGTAGACCTGCTTGTGTAGGCTACCCTGAAAAAAGGCAGTAGAGAAGTCGAGGGAGTGAAGCTTGTAGTCACGCTGCGCTGTTACATGTAGTAGCACCCGAAGAGTAGTCATCTTGGGGGTCGGAGCGAAGCTCTGGAAGAAGTCCACCCCCTCACGCTGACTGAAACCTCTAGCCATGTAGCGCGCCTTGAACACAGGCAGCTTTCCAGGAGGGCGCTTCACCTTGAAGAGCCATCGACCATCGACTACGTTCACCCCAGGCGGGGGGAACTGCGTCGACGTAAGTGCCGGTGGACCTCCAAGATGCCATCTCCTGCTCCATGGCAGCTATCCACTGAGAGGCCCAAGGTCCCGAGGTAGCCTCAGCGTAGGTCCGCGGGGTCGGGATGTTGAAGGCGTCTGGGTCACCCTCAGGGACTAACAGCATGGAGCAGAGATGGGGAGCGGCCTCGGAAAGGAAAGCAAGCTCGTACTGCCTGTCCTCTAGAACGTCACTGCCAAGGGCAGGAGCACCCCCGACGGACGGAGGACGGGCAGGGTCAGAGACCAGAGCGGTAGCATAGTCAAGGCGGTTGGTAGAGGCGAAGTCAGCGACAGCAGCGACAAGCGCGTCAAGGTGCGAGACAGGAACAGAAGGGTCAGTAACAAGAGAGGCAAGAACCCGAGGGACAAGGGGACGAGCGGCACGGAGGTAGTCAGACAGCGGAGGAGGTGCAACATCAAGCGACGAGGGAGGAGGGGACGGGAGGAGGGGAGGATGAGACGAGTGGGAACGGAGGGAGCGCAGGGCAGGAGAGACGGGACTAGCACGGGAGGGACGGCGAGACCAAACGTGGGACGGAGGTGTAGGGTCAGGAGACAGCGGGGGAGACACAGGAGGGGAGCGAGGAGGAAGACGGGCCAGAGACGAGTCCGGCGGCAGGAACACAGGACCGTAGACAGGAAAGTCGGAAGGCGGTGGGGGAGACACCGGCAAGCGGTCAGGGGAGGGAAGGCCGAGCAGGCGGAGAGCGGAGACCAGCGGCGACGGCTGCTGCGGCTGCTGCGACGGCTGGGCCGGAACCCTCGGACCAGGAGAGGCAGAACGACCGTCGGCAGAACACTCAACAGCAGCACCCCCAGAACCAACACCCCCAGAGCGAGAACCCCCTCCAAAACCAGCGGCACCCCAAGGAGCCGCAGGACGAACGCCCTCCTCAACGCCAGCACCCCCAGGGGCCAAGAGCGGCGGTAGTGGCAGCGACGGCAATGGAGGCGACGGCAGCGGCGGCGGCGGCGGCAGCGGCGACGGCGGCGGCGGCGACGGCGGCGGCGGCTGCGGCGGAGTCAGCGACTGCGACAGGGGAGGCGGAGACACCAGGGAAGGGGGACGCGGCAAGGACGGGCCGGGGGTACCACCAGAGTCAGCAGACTCCTCACCGGGGACAAGGGCACCGGTCGACAAGCGCACCGGTCGACAAGGGCACTGGTCGAAAAGGGCACCGGTCGAAAAGAGCACCGGTCGATATGCGCACCGGTCGAAAAGGGCACCGGTCGAAAAGGGCACCGGTCGAAAAGGGCACCGGTCGAAAAGAGCACCGGTCGAAAAGGGCACCGGTCGAAAAGTGCACCGGTCGAAATGCGCACCCGTCGAAATGGGCACCGGTCGAAAAGCGCACCGGTCGAAATGCGCACCCGTCGAAAAGCGCACCGGTCGAAAAGCGCACCGGTCGAAAAGAGCACCGGTCGAAAAGCGCACCGGTCGAAAAGCGCACGGTTCGAAAAGGGCACGGGTTGAAAAGGTCACCGGTCGAAAAGGGCACCGGTCGAAAAGGGCACCGGTCGAAAAGAGCACCGGTCGAAAAGCGCACCGGTCGAAAAGCGCACCGGTCGAAAAGCGCACCGGTCGAAAAGAGCACCGGTCGAAAAGCACACCGGTCGAAAAGCGCACCGGTCGAAAAGGGCACCGGTCGAAAAGGGCACCGGTCGAAAAGGGCACCGGTCGAAAAGGGCACCGGTCGAAAAGGGCACCGGTCGAAAAGCGCACCGGTCGAAAAGCGCACCGGTCGAAAAGGGCACCGGTCGAAAAGCACACCGGTCGAAAAGGGCACCGGTCGAAAAGCGCACCTGTCGAAAAGTGTACCGGTCGGAAAGGGCACGGGTCGAAAAGGTCACCGGTCGAAAAGGGCACCGGTCGAAAAGGGCACCGGTCGAAAAGGGCACCGGTCGAAAAGGGCACCGGTCGAAAAGCGCACCGGTCGAAAAGCGCACCGGTCGAAAAGCGCACCGGTCGAAAAGGGCACCGGTCGAAAAGCGCACCTGTCGAAAAGTGTACCGGTCGGAAAGGGCACGGGTCGAAAAGGTCACCGGTCGAAAAGCGCACCGGTCGAAAAGCGCACCGGTCGAAAAGCGCACCGGTCGAAAAGCGCACCGGTCGAAAAGCGCACCGGTCGATAAGGGCACCCGTCGAAAAGCGCACCGGTCGAAAAGGGCACCGGTCGAAAAGGGCACCGGGCGAAAAGGGCACCGGTCGAAAAGGGTACCGGTCGAAAAGCGCACCGGTCGAAAAGGGCACCGGTCGAAAAGCGCACCGGTCGAAAAGCGCACCGGTCGAAAAGGGCACCGGTCGAAAAGCGCACCGGTCGAAAAGGGCACCGGTCGAAAAGCGCACCTGTCGAAAAGTGTACCGGTCGGAAAGGGCACGGGTCGAAAAGGTCACCGGTCGAAAAGGGCACCGGTCGAAAAGGGCACCGGTCGAAAAGGGCACCGGTCGAAAAGGGCACCGGTCGAAAAGCGCACCGGTCGAAAAGCGCACCGGTCGAAAAGCGCACCGGTCGAAAAGGGCACCGGTCGAAAAGGGCACCGGTCGGAAAGGGCACCGGTCGAAAAGGGCACCGGTCGAAAAGGCCACCGGTCGAAAAGCGCACCGGTCGAAAAGGGCAACGGTCGAAAAGCGCACCGGTCGAAATGCGCACCGGTCGAAATGGGCACCGGTCAAAAAGCGCATCGATCGAAAAGCGCACCGGTCGAGAAGCGCACCGGTCGAAAAGAGCACCGGTCGAAAAGCGCACCGGTCGAAATGCGCACGGGTCGAAAAGGGCACGGGTCGAAAAGGTCACCGGTCGAAAAGGGCACCGGTCGAAAAGGGCACCGGTCGAGAATGGCACCGGTCGAAAAGGGCACCGGTCGAAAAGCGCACCGGTCGAAAAGAGCACCGGTCGAAAAGCGCACCGGTCGAAAAGCGCACGGTTCGAAAAGGGCACGGGTCGAAAAGCGCACCGGTCGAAAAGCGCACCGGTCGAAAAGCGCACCGGTCGAAAAGCGCACCGGTCGATAAGGGCACCCGTCGAAAAGCGCACCGGTCGAAAAGGGCACCGGTCGAAAAGCGCACCGGGCGAAAAGGGCACCGGTCAAAAAGGGCACCGGTCGAAAAGCGCACCGGTCAAAAAGGGCACCGGTCGAAAAGCGCACCGGTCGAAAAGGGCACCGGTCGAAAAGCGCACCTGTCGAAAAGTGTACCGGTCGGAAAGGGCACGGGTCGAAAAGGTCACCGGTCGAAAAGGGCACCGGTCGAAAAGGGCACCGGTCGAAAAGGGCACCGGTCGAAAAGGGCACCGGTCGAAAAGCGCACCGGTCGAAAAGCGCACCGGTCGAAAAGCGCACCGGTCGAAAAGGGCACCGGTCGAAAAGGGCACCGGTCGGAAAGGGCACCGGTCGAAAAGGGCACCGGTCGAAAAGGCCACCGGTCGAAAAGCGCACCGGTCGAAAAGGGCACCGGTCGAAAAGCGCACCGGTCGAAATGCGCACCCGTCGAAATGGGCACCGGTCGAAAAGCGCATCGATCGAAAAGCGCACCGGTCGAGAAGCGCACCGGTCGAAAAGAGCACCGGTCGAAAAGCGCACCGGTCGAAATGCGCACGGGTCGAAAAGGGCACGGGTCGAAAAGGTCACCGGTCGAAAAGGGCACCGGTCGAAAAGGGCACCGGTCGAGAATGGCACCGGTCGAAAAGGGCACCGGTCGAAAAGCGCACCGGTCGAAAAGAGCACCGGTCGAAAAGCGCACCGGTCGAAAAGCGCACGGTTCGAAAAGGGCACGGGTCGAAAAGCGCACCGGTCGAAAAGCGCACCGGTCGAAAAGCGCACCGGTCGAAAAGCGCACCGGTCGAAAAGCGCACCGGTCGAAAAGCGCACCGGTCGATAAGGGCACCCGTCGAAAAGCGCACCGGTCGAAAAGGGCACCGGTCGAAAAGCGCACCGGGCGAAAAGGGCACCGGTCGAAAAGGGCACCGGTCGAAAAGCGCACCGGTCAAAAAGGGCACCGGTCGAAAAGCGCACCGGTCGAAAAGCGCACCGGTCGAAAAGGGCACCGGTCGAAAAGCGCACCGGTCGAAAAGGGCACCGGTCGAAAAGCGCACATGTCGAAAAGTGTACCGGTCGGAAAGGGCACGGGTCGAAAAGGTCACCGGTCGAAAAGGGCACCGGTCGAAAAGGGCACCGGTCGAAAAGGGCACCGGTCGAAAAGGGCACCGGTCGAAAAGCGCACCGGTCGAAAAGGGCACCGGTCGAAAAGCGCACCGGTCGAAAAGGGCACCGGTCGAAAAGGGCACCGGTCGGAAAGGGCACCGGTCGAAAAGGGCACCGGTCGAAAAGGCCACCGGTCGAAAAGCGCACCGGTCGAAAAGGGCAACGGTCGAAAAGCGCACCGGTCGAAATGCGCACCGGTCGAAATGGGCACCGGTCGAAAAGCGCATCGATCGAAAAGCGCACCGGTCGAGAAGCGCACCGGTCGAAAAGAGCACCGGTCGAAAAGCGCACCGGTCGAAATGCGCACGGGTCGAAAAGGGCACGGGTCGAAAAGGTCACTGGTCGAAAAGGGCACCGGTCGAAAAGGGCACCGGTCGAGAATGGCACCGGTCGAAAAGGGCACCGGTCGAAAAGCGCACCGGTCGAAAAGAGCACCGGTCGAAAAGCGCACCGGTCGAAAAGCGCACGGTTCGAAAAGGGCACGGGTCGAAAAGCGCACCGGTCGAAAAGCGCACCGGTCGAAAAGCGCACCGGTCAAAAAGCGCACCGGTCGATAAGGGCACCCGTCGAAAAGCGCACCGGTCGAAAAGGGCACCGGTCGAAAAGCGCACCGGGCGAAAAGGGCACCGGTCGAAAAGGGCACCGGTCGAAAAGCGCACCGGTCAAAAAGGGCACCGGTCGAAAAGCGCACCGGTCGAAAAGCGCACCGGTCGAAAAGGGCACCGGTCGAAAAGGGCACCGGTCGAAAAGGGCACCGGTCGAAAAGCGCACCGGTCGAAAAGCGCACCGGTCGAAAAGCGCACCGGTCGAAAAGGGCACCGGTCGAAAAGGGCACCGGTCGGAAAGGGCACCGGTCGAAAAGGGCACCGGTCGAAAAGGCCACAGGTCGAAAAGCGCACCGGTCGAAAAGGGCACCGGTCGAAAAGCGCACCGGTCGAAATGCGCACCCGTCGAAATGGGCACCGGTCGAAAAGCGCATCGATCGAAAAGCGCACCGGTCGAGAAGCGCACCGGTCGAAAAGAGCACCGGTCGAAAAGCGCACCGGTCGAAATGCGCACGGGTCGAAAAGGGCACGGGTCGAAAAGGTCACCGGTCGAAAAGGGCACCGGTCGAAAAGGGCACCGGTCGAGAATGGCACCGGTCGAAAAGGGCACCGGTCGAAAAGCGCACCGGTCGAAAAGAGTACCGGTCGAAAAGCGCACCGGTCGAAAAGCGCACGGTTCGAAAAGGGCACGGGTCGAAAAGCGCACCGGTCGAAAAGCGCACCGGTCGAAAAGCGCACCGGTCGAAAAGCGCACCGGTCGAAAAGCGCACCGGTCGAAAAGCGCACCGGTCGATAAGGGCACCCGTCGAAAAGCGCACCGGTCGAAAAGGGCACCGGTCGAAAAGCGCACCGGGCGAAAAGGGCACCGGTCGAAAAGGGCACCGGTCGAAAAGCGCACCGGTCAAAAAGGGCACCGGTCGAAAAGCGCACCGGTCGAAAAGGGCACCGGTCGAAAAGGGCACCGGTCGAAAAGCGCACCGGTCGAAAAGGGCACCGGTCGAAAAGCGCACCTGTCGAAAAGTGTACCGGTCGGAAAGGGCACGGGTCGAAAAGGTCACCGGTCGAAAAGGGCACCGGTCGAAAAGGGCACCGGTCGAAAAGGGCACCGGTCGAAAAGGGCACCGGTCGAAAAGCGCACCGGTCGAAAAGCGCACCGGTCGAAAAGCGCACCGGTCGAAAAGGGCACCGGTCGAAAAGGGCACCGGTCGGAAAGGGCACCGGTCGAAAAGGGCACCGGTCGAAAAGGCCACCGGTCGAAAAGCGCACCGGTCGAAAAAGGGGCAACCGGCACCGGTCGAAAAGCGCACCGGTCGAGCTCGAAAATGCGCACCGGTCGAAATGGGGCACCGGTCGAAAAGCGCATCCGATCGAAAAGCGCACCGGTCGAGAAGCGCACCGGTCGAAAAAGGAGCACCGGTCGAAAAGGCCGTGACACCGGTCGAAAAAGGGCACCGGTCGAAAAGGGGCACCGGTCGGAAAGGGCACCGGTCGAAAAGGGCACCGGTCGAAAAGGCCACCGGTCGAAAGCGGACCGGTCGAAAGGGCACCGGTCGAAAAGCGCCACCGGGTCGAAAAGGCGCACCGGTCGAAAAAAAGGGCACCGGTCGAAAGCGCATCGAATCGAAAAGCGCACCCGGTCGAAAGCGCACCGGTCGAAAAGGGCACCGGTCGAAAAGCGCATCGATCGAAAGCGCACCGGTCGAGAAAGGGCATCGAAAAAGGCACCGGTCGAAAAGCGCACCGGTCGAAAAAGGCAACCGGTCGAAAATGCGCACGGGTCGAAAAGGGCACCGGGTCGAAAAGGTCACCGGTCGAAAAGCAGGCACCGGTCGAAAAGGGCACCGGTCGAGAATGGCACCGGTCGAAAAGGGGCACCGGTCGAAAAGGCGCACCGGTCGAAAAGAGACCGGTCGAAATCGCACCGGTCCGAAAAAGCGCAACCGGGTCGAAAAGGCGCACGGGCCCTCGAAAAGCGCACCGGTCGCGAAAAGGACCGAAAAGCGCACCGGTCCGAAAAGCGCACCGGTCGAAAGCGCACGGCGAAAAGGGCACCGGTCGAAAAAGGCGCACCGGGTCGAAAAGCGCACCGGTCGATAAAGGGCACCCGGTCGAAAAGCGCACCGGTCGAAAAGGCGCACCGGTCGAAAAGGGCACCGGTCGAAAAGCGCACGGTCGAAAGGACCGTCGAAAGGGCACCGGTCGAAAAGGGCACCGGTCGAAAAGGGCACCGGTCGAAAAGGGCACCGGTCGAAAAAGGGCACCGGTCGAAAAGGGCACCGGTCGAAAAGGCACGTCGAAAAGCGCACCGGTCGAAAGCGCACCGGTCGAAAAGGCACCGGTCGAAAAGGCACCGGTCGGAAAGGGCACCGGTCGAAAAGGGCACCGGTCGAAAAGGGCCACCGGTCGAAAAGCGCACCGGTCGAAAAGGGCAACGGTCGAAAAGCGCACCGGTCGAAATGCGCACCGGTCGAAATGGGCACCGGTCGAAAAGCGCACCGGATCGAAAAGCGCACCGGTCGAAAGCGCACCGGTCGAAAAGAGCACCGGTCGAAAAGCGCACCGGTCGAAATGCGCACGGGTCGAAATGGCACCGGGTCGAAAAGGGCACCGGTCGAAAAGGCCACCGGTCGAAAAGCGCACCGGTCGGAGAAAGGGCACCGGTCGAAAAGGCACCGGTCGAAAAGGCAGGGGGGGGGGGCACCGGTCGAAAAGCGCACCGGTCGAAAAGGCCGGTCGAAAAGGGCACCGGTTCGAAATCGCAAAGGCACGGTCGAAAGATGGGCACCGGTCGAAAAGCGCACCGGTCGAAAAGCGCACCGGTCGAAAAGGGCACGCGGTCGAAAGCGCACCGGTCGAAAAGGCACCGGTCGAAAGGGCACCGGTCGAAAGCGCACGGTCGAAAAGGGCACCGGGTCGAAAAGCGGTCACGGGTCGAAAGGGCACGGTCGAAAGGCACCGGTCGAAAAGGGCACCGGTCGAAAAGGCACCGGTCGAAAAGGCACCGGTCGAAAAGGCAAAAGCGCACCGGTCGAAAAGGCACCGGTCGAAAAGCGCACCGGTCGAAAAGCGCACGGTCGAAAAGGGCACCGGTCGAAAAGCGCACCGGTCGAAAAGCGCACCGGTCGAAAAGCGCACCGGTCGAAAAGCGCACCGGTCGAAAGGGCACCGTCGAAAAGCGCACCGGTCGAAAAGGGCACCGGTCGAAAAGCGCACCGGGCGAAAAGCGGCACCGGTCGAAAAGGGCACCGGTCGAAAAGCGCACCGGTCGAAAAGGGCACCGGTCGAAAAGCGCACCGGTCGAAAAGCGCACCGGTCGAAAGGG